>BSYR01000053.1:6005000-6420000 GCA_030270665.1 Hibiscus trionum
TACCAATTACTTGTCTTGTGAAAAAGATGTTTTAGATGTGGAGTGGTTTATGAAAATTATAAGATAGTGAAAATACTCAAAGTAATTAAAACATTAGCAAGGATGGTGTCTTAGCAAATGATGAGTGTTAGCAAGGAGTGTCTGGTTTTCACGCTATTTGTGCCATGCCAATCTTTAATAAATCCTATCTTGGGATTGTTTGCCGAGCATATTCAAAAGTAGCAATGCCTCTGTCGATGGCATTGCCCTAAATTAATCATGGAAAAACCCTTATATGTCTATAGTGAATGTTTTTTCATAAATCAATTTGATTATGTATCAATCTTTACTCCTAAGGGGTAGATTTCACCCCCGAAGTAAGTTTATCTACTTGAACATCATCTTTCGAAGCATCTCTCCTTATTATCTAGCAATTGATCGTTGCCACCCAAGCATTTATGATATTGAGTTGTAATAAGCTAACAATGCCAACCGTCTCTTGGAATAATATTTTAAAAACGGGGTGCCATATGTCGCTTGACAACACACTTAAAAATAATAAACATGCCAAATAGGAAAAAAGTGTCGAGGCATTGTTAATTTATTAAAACTAAACATTAAAACAAGAATAGCGTTCCAACGCAAACACCCCACACCAACTCTGAAATCAGTTCATGGTGAGGGTATCAACTAAAAAACCATAATCGTTTTTAACATCCATTATCATCAAATCTAAGAAAAATAACAACAAAGAGGATGGGCTAAAAGAGGGCCTCTCGATGCAGCTCTTCACGGACAGGCTCCCAAATGTTGCACCCTATCTAGATCACTATCCTCGTTTTTTCTGTCTCGCCTTCATTTTGATTTGATCAGGTTTAAACAGGACTCCATGGATAGCCTAGGATTATCTTGTATTTGAATTTGAATGTGTAGGGATAAGGAAAGAGATGATCTTATACAGCGTTTGAATCCTTAGGTTGGTCAAGTTAGGGCTGATGTCATTTTGCCATTGCTTTTCTAGCATCACAGCTTGGCATGGTACTGCCAACCACGCTTAGCACTACTTGTCTGCTATTTTCTCGGAGATTGATCCAACCCCTATTTTCTCGCAGCCTGATCTGGTGCTATTTTTTTGGGGTCAACATCTTCTTGGCCTAACACCAAATGTTCTTCTCTACCAACACGTGCTTGGCATTAAAGGTCCTTCTGTGCCAACGGCTACTCGACATCCTCCTTGGTGTCATCTCCTGCTCTTGCTTTGCCAGCTGTTGTGTTATCTGCTATGCCAAACAGCAAAAATGTGCCAAAAACAACACCTTCACAATGGCATAACACAAAATCCTAACTCTTTGTACAATGCTTGATTTTACAACCTAAATGTAGCTAAATGTACTTAAAAGACAAGAAAGAGCATGTGAAATAAGCATAAAATTTAGTACTTTTGGAGCGTCAATATAAAGACACACTGGTTTAGTCTTGGGATCGACTAATCCATAGATCTGATTACCAAATTGTAATACCCGCACCGCAGGCTAGAAGGTAATACTCATCTAGAAGTAGACAACTATCTTGTCTAACAAGCTAATACTCGAACAAGCAAGGAATGCTCGGTTAAGAGCCTTAAAGGTCAAGTAAACATGTGGCTAACTAAAATCAATGAAGCTTAAATTGATTAATACTAATGGATGCCATAGAATTAAACATTCATGTACCAATGTTAGGTTCAAGATCTTAATAGAGTATACCATAACAAGCAGTCAAACAGAATATCCAACAAGATAAAATTTCGCAAGGCATACATAAACTTAGCTAAGAGATCTTTCAATTTTTAAGCAAGGAGTTATTATCAAGCACATTCTAACTTATAAACTTTCTTGGATTCTTGCCTATTAGCATAGTAATGTAGCAACTTATGCGGATATGCTAATTTAGTTAAGTCCTACGGTTGTTCGAATATATTAGGATCATATCTTACATTTACTTTCCTTTACAAGCTAGAAAACAACAATTCAGATTCTAGAGAGAGCTAACTTGGTGGCATTAATATTCAAACATTTCATTAGAAAAGTGTGATCTATTGAGTATGTACTTGAACAAGTAATAATTTAAATAGGGGATCATTCACAAGACTATACCTACACACCAAATCAGTTATAATCCCACATAATCTTAGAGTATACAAGAACTCAGGTGCAGACTAAGGTCACACTAGGTTTCCTTTATACATTCAAGCATCCTTTAGATCATTCATGTAATCCACCACAAGCATGACTTATCAATAGTACACATACACCACAAGCATTCATGTATGGCTATCATCCAAGCAATAGATATTAAACTTCTAAGGTCAACTAAGCCATTCGAAACCAACAATCAACAATTTATACAAAACGAACCATTATCACTCTTTAGGCCAAACATATATATATATATATATATATATATTTACAAACATTGTTAATATAATGTTCACAAGCCCCCACTTAGTACTCAAAAGTTCACAAGCCTAATTCCACCTTCTAATTCCATTATCCTATTTTTTATTACCATGCAAAACCCATAATTTGAGCCTTAATCATTAAGGTCACTTTAATTAGTTCTCTGTATTCTTTAATTTTCCAATTCGGTCCACAAGAAAAATACTATGTGACCACAATTTAATTCCTAAGCACCATAATAAGATATTTCTAGATTACAATTTAGGGTGTTAGAATAAGTCCCCATAAAATTTAAAAGCAAACTACATAAAAAAATAACCATTATCTTTGAACTGCTTCAGCGTAAAAAATGAACAAGATAAAACAAAAATCTTGGGAGGTTAATTATATTACCTTAGGAGGATTCATAAGGTAATCAGGTGGAGAAAATTCTATCTTCAAAATTATGTCTTTCATAGAGGCTACAATCAGATGCGGCCATTTGAAGTTGATAATGAAACGGATAGCTATTGACATTTGCCATTACCAAAGAAAAATAATGATAATAATAAATTGTCTAAAAACGAAAAATTTGGCTTAAAAGACAACGTAACAGAAGGATGTTTACCAGAAAGCATATAAGGGGCTACTTAAGGATTCTCCAAGGCAACAGGATGGAACTCCCTTCGAATATATGCAAGTGTATCCTTGTTGATCTCACAAAGTAGATGAAGAAATAAGACAAAGATGAGAATGAAGATATACAACAAAAAGTGGGGGTATTTATAGGGAAGAACGTGCCGAAATCTACTCATTATGGGTTTACAATGATGTGGTTGTTCATATGTCAACCCGTTATTGATTAGGAAAAATTATTATATGGTCCCAGAACCACGCTATCCCTAGTCACATCGACTAAAAATCAACCAAGTAATTTTTATTTTTTCCATGTCTTTTTTTCCAATGATGAAAAAATGACATGGAAATCAAATATTAGTTGGCTAATGTTTAGTGCATAGGGACCATCCATAGATGACGTGGTGAGTTGAGTCCATATAATAGTTTCTCCTCGTGGAGAATATTACCAGCCAATAAGTCACCGTTTCGTTTGGAAGTATTGAAAAATGTTACTTGGTTCGAAACTCTTTAAATACCAACCTAAAATGTTACCATTTTCTGCACATTTTTAGTTTACGTTTTGCTTTACAAGTATCCAAACCGGCATCTATAATTTTGAAACAAACCTCAGTTTGTGTTTCTCGCCCAAAAATGTCTTTTCAGTTATAATATTATATGTCACATTTATGACTCAAAGAAAGTGGCTTTTCAGTAATACGATGAGTACCAAACGTGTGCATATAAAGTTTTGAACTTACTTTGTGAAACCTAAAATGAAGAAAAGTTTCCCTAATGATTTCAGTCTAAGTTTTGCTTTACAAGTATCCAAACCGACATCCACAGTTTCGAAACTAACCTCATTTTCTGGTTCTCGCCCGAAACTGTCTTTTCTGTTATAATGTTAAATTACAAAAATCTACTTACCCTTAAAATACCTAACCCTAATTTCTAACTTTCAAAAGAAAAGAAAACATGAAGGTTCCTATGTCTTTTAAATTCATTGAAGAAGAAGGAAGAAACAGAAGTGGAGAGATATACTCTGTCTCCGAGGCGAACGAAATTCTGACCTGCAGCTATGGAAGGCCAACCGTGTTGAAGACATATTGGTCAAATAATAACTTGGGTAGAATATTTTTTTGGTTGTTCTTACCATGGAAATAGATTTCGAAAATCATGTAATTTTTTCCAATGGTACGAACCATCTATGAGTCCACGTGCAAAGGCACTTATTCTTGGACTCTTAAGGAAAATCCTGGCGGATGATAGGGGAAGAAGAAACGAAAGGATTGTTTGGGTTCTTACTTTGATAGGTTTTGTTGTAGTGACTTGATTTTGTCATGGATAGGAGATAAGGTTGAAGATAAAGGTAAGTTGAAAAAAGACAAAGTGTGGTATATTGATATTATGTTTGTTGGCATTTTGAGTGTGGGAATTGTTTTAGCATGTTGAAGAATACGATATTGCTTGGGAATTGTTTTAGGTTCATTTTTACTAATGCATTGTCATTTTGGCTTTAAATGTAATACGACAAGTATCGAACGTTTACAAATAGAGTCTTGAACTTATCATGTGAAACCGAAAATGTAACATGTTTTCCTAACAATTTTAGTTTAAGTTTTGCTTTACTAGTATGCAAATCCGCATCCATAGTTTTGAACCTATTTTTTAATTTTTTGCATTCCCGGGCATAAATGTTAAAAATGTGCGTGTTAATATTAAACGTGCCATAAATGTTAAATGTGCGAGTTTTTGCAACACAACTAGTATCAAATATTTACATAGAGAGTTCGAAACTACTATACAAAAAAAATTGACTTATGTACAATTTGTGTGGGTGGAGGCTGTACAAATTTTTTTTCAAAAAATGGGGACGTTGCCATATCCCCTCTACTGTCTACTCAGCACGAACCAAGATCGACCGTTCAATTTTTAAACCTCAACCCAAACCTACTTGCATGCGTATATGACCTCGATTAATTTGGAATGAACTTAGTTAGTTGTCACTAACATTTCTTAAAATTTAAACTTATCGTCCTTCAATATGGGACCAATGATCGTTTTTAGAAAAAAGTTCTCTTACGGTTATGAATCAAAGCAGAATATGATGTCAATCCAAGCACAAATGGGAACGAAGTCTCGGTAGCATAACTTAGATTAGAAATTTAGCAAAACTCAATTTCGTTAGACCAAAATAGAAATTAACAGCTATAATTGAAAATCGAATTAATATGATATAAAATTTTGAAAAGATAATGGTTTAGAAATGAACCTGAATCGTTCCAGTATGGTTCTGGGCGCATACTTTCGTCGAGTAATAGTTGCAGAATGTTTTTTTTTTCTTTCCCTTTTTCTTCATTGATTTCTTATGTTCTTCCACATCACTGTGCAACTTCATCCTGTTCGTATTTTCATTATCTACACAGAGCTGGTACATCAACCGCATCTTGTCACATTCTCTAACTTTCTATACTTGGAAATAAAAAAAATATGATAGTACAAAATACTTGACCATAAGCAATCAACTTTTGTTTATAATTGAAATAGTAATGGTAATCATTCACTTATGATGTGCGACAACTCACTAATTTCGGTACTTAATCGTATGTCTTTCATCCATACAATGACGAACATACCACAATCCCATCTATCAAGTTCAATGCGGTTCTAGCCATTAAATTACTAATTTCATGATAACAATAAAGAAATATGAAAAGTCGAGTACTCATTTTCTTGACTCATGACTTTAGGACATTGAATTTTTAGCATGTCAAATGCCACCTTCGGTTTGCCAAACACCTTAACAAAGTCTTCATGTTTAGCAAATTCTGCAAACGAGCATATCTGAACGATAATGACAACATAGTACAAGTTCATGCATGCACGTTAATAACATACAATGCTAACATGGTGACACGATAAATGGATGTGCTCTCACCATTTCCATAACTACTTCCTCCCTACGTTGACTCGCCGGAGTACCCTGTAAGCTATCAAGTACCCAAACTTCCTCACGTTCTATATGAATGACAAACAAGCACCAGTGGTAATTGCTATCATTCAATGGGATGAATACCTGCAAATATTTTGTCACCAACTAATTAATATTTAGCATATCCTGAAACAACTTAACATTTTTCCTTTAACATATTTCGTCTTACAATATCAGCGCTAGTGATGTTCCCATAATACTGTAATACCCCAAATTAGGGCATAGTAATAAGAACCTTAAGTAATTAGGAATCAATTGATCAAATATCATAAGAATTAAAAAGAATAAAATGAAACAAGTGACTTAATTGGGAAGAACCGAAAACTAGTGACCATGATTAGGAGAAATTAAAGGATTTAATTGAACAAATCTAAACTACCCTATCATGCATGTAACAAGCTAATTAGTTGATAATTAGTGTAATTCCCCGGCTTTGGGCATAGATGTTTTAGACATGGGGCCAGGTTAAGTGAACCGGCTGGAAACGGTTCGAATCTTTTTGAGTGTTCAGGGAGATCAAGGTTCGGGATAGGATAAAAATATGACAAAAATTGCTAAAACCCTCTAAAATCATGTTTAAGAAGTTGGTCAAATCAATTTTACAAAATGGATTTTGCAAAAGGTGCATTTTGGGCAGTGACCAAAATGTAAAGTTTTAAAACTATGAAAAAATGCAATTTTCAAAGGAAGAGTCAAAATCTTAGAATCTTTAGGGAGCTTTTAAGCAATTAAGCCTTTCCTTAATTTAACATGTGTTTTAAATGGATTTTAATTAATTGATTTATTAGTTTAATTATTAAAAGTTAGATATTTTAGAAACCAAATTCACGGTAGTTTTTCATTTGCCTCAATTTTGCAACCAATCACAATTTTCTCCAAATTTCTTTTCTCTCAAACACTCTCTTTTTGATTTCTCATTCATTTCAAAGAATCCTCTTCAATTTCTTCAAGATTTGTAAGGCAAAAACTTGTCAATCATTGAGGAAAGCAAGGATTGGAGGTATATCCCGTTCTCAACCTCTAATCAAGGTTCTTTATTGAAATTCCCAAGATTTTGGACTCTCAATTGTTGTTTTTAACTGAGTTTTGATTATAGTTTTGTTTTAAGATCAAAATCTTGCAAAACTATGGTTTGATTCTTGATTTTCGGAGTGTTGTTGATGAGCTCTATTTTAGATGGATTATGATTGAGTTTTGAGGTGATTATTATGTTGTAAAAAGAGTTTTAATGATTTAGATCCCGAAATCCTTGAGATCCTTGAGTTTTATGATAGTTTTGGTTGTGTTTTTAGGTGATTTGATGGTTAAATGATTGCTGGAGATATAAGGAAGACTTTAGGTTGTTTTTGGATGTGATTTGATGAATATTAATGATTGGAAGTGTTGATTGTTGGCTAGGCATGGTTTAAAAAGTAATCGAATGAGTTTTCGGTTGTTTCAGATGGGTAAATTGATGTTGTTTTGCTGGGTAACGAGTTTGTGTTTAGTTGCTGGAGTTGGAATGCATTTTAATACATTGGATCTCTATTTTTAATGATCTAAAAGCGGGGGAGATTGATCCGAAAGCTAGCGAAGCGATTTTGGAAGCTTTGGACGAGTGATCTTCGCGTCGGCATGTGAAGTTTCGCGTATCGGTGAGTGGATGTGTTTTAAAGCTTTGATAAGCTTGGATACGAGGTGTTGGGAGGTTAGTGTAAGCTTGAAACGCTTAGCTAATCTCGGAAGTAAGTATGGTTACTTGAACTCTCGGATTTCGGTTTGAATTGGACTCCATGGTTTATCATGCTCATGTTTTGATAATGGTTGTTACTCACTGTTATGCATGGATTTAAGCATGGTTTTTCTTGTGTTTATGCCATGAAATGGTTTGGTTTGATACAAGATGGAATGATCTTGTATGAGATGGTTTTTTCTTTTTAAAAGCATGTGTAATTTTGGGATGCGAAATGATCTTTATTGATGCATTGTAAGTAGTGAGTTAACATGATTTTATGGGTATATTGGCAAGTGAATGTTCTATTTTTCATATTTAGATACGTTGGTCGACCAATAGGATGTGGGTGCACTATAATCTATAAATTGTATGTGTGTCTAGCTACGTGACGTAATAGGGGTGAGCCTATTGCAGGTGGTAGAGGTGAGTCTATCACTATGGGTTAGGGGTGAGCCTAATTCCATTCGTAGCCATTAAGATGGAGGTGAGCCCATCATTGAGTATAGGGGTGAGCCTATACAAATCTGTGTATCCGATATTGTTTGTAAAAGTGATAGAGGTGAGTCTATCACACGGATAGGGATGAGCCTATGCCAGGATGTTGTAATCCAATATATGTGTTTATTGTTACCTATGAATCATGATTATAATGAATGCATAATGGATTATTGTTCATGTGATGATTGATGATGAGATGTTTCATAGGATAAATCTATGCAAGTGAATTAAGCAAGTGAGGCTTAATGTGGATTTTCATTGTGAACAATGAATGTGACTAATGATACATGTGGAACATGGTTTAAGAATGGTTTGCTTTGGTTTTGAAAGCTTGAATTGAGATTGAGCATGATATGGTTTCAACTTGTGCTTTAAAAATTGTATTGTTGATGTGTGTTGAGCTTTCCCTTAGTAAGCAAGAGTGCTTACACTCCCCTTTTCCTAAAAATGCAGATAACTAAGCTTGAGGGCTGAGGAGTAGCAAGTGAAAGCACCTAATTCGTCACTCAAACTCAAGTATGAAATTTGGTGGTTTTAAATAAGTAGATTTTGACAATGGGGAAAGAACCTCGGTTTGGGAGATTTGTTTTAGAATTTCCTTGTTGAGATAAGTTGATTTGTTCATTTGACTTTGTAAAAGGGCCATTATATGTTGTTTGAGGAAGAATAATGCGTTTCCGTATGTTTTGTGGTATTGCTCATGAGATGCATGATATAGCTTACTAAAGTTACATATGTTGGATTGGTAAAACCCTTGTAGTTGCATTTAAGCATGTTTGGCATGTTGCATATGCTTTGGGGTGTTTATCTATTGATGCTTGACTGATTAAAATGCAGTTTGGAGTTGATTGAAAAGCCTATCTAGTATGCGTATCGATACACAAAGGCTTTTTGCAGGCAAAACAACACAAGGGTATCGATACGATTTGCCTGCGTATCGATACACTTAGGCTATCTTTGAAGGGCGTATTGATACGTGGGGAAGGGTATCGATACCTTTTTCCCAAATGAGCAACTGCCTTCTCGTGTATCGATACGAGCTTTAGGGGTACTGATACTCGACCGTTGTTTTCAATTAAAATTATCTTTCTAAGTTCTGTAATGTTACATTATGGTCCCTGAATGTTGAATGTTCAATTGGTTGAGTTTGGATGGTCTGTTTGTGATGAAATTTGACATGGAAGCTTGTTATATGACTAGTTAAGGATTGATAACCTTAGAATTGGATTAGCCCCCAATAATTTTCAAAAATTATAGTTTAGTCCCTAAATGTTTAATTTAAGTAATTGAACCCATAATCGAACTCTGATCGATGTGTCGTTTCTTTTGAAGTGTTTAGTTTAATGCATAGGATATTAAAGTGCATCTAGAGAAGATAAAAAAGGGTCGTTAATCGAAGTTAGCTTTAGCGAGTTGGCTTCGGTTTTCCCCGTGTAATCTTCTTAGTTCTGGTCGGAAGTCTAGGTCGGGCTAAGGGGGTTACATTTGTTGGTATCAGAGCTAGGTTTCAAAAGAATTGGGGATGATGGCAAGTTAATTTGGTAAGTTTTGGTGCTTATATTGGTATTAATGGCATGTTGGGTGAGAAAAGCATGATTTTTGTAAAATGTGGATGTTATGCTATACTTGAATGTTGTGAATTACATGTGATTCAAATGTGATCGTATGTTGATGACATGATGGTATTGTAAGTTGCTTTTGTGTGATAATTGAGGTATGGCTGGGGTACCCATTTCCAAAGCTACTAACAAAGGAAATTTTGTTTTGAGCAAATGAATTGACTGACTTAGGTCCTTGCTACCGAAAGCCTGATTGATTTTATTGTTGTATTTGCATTATATTACATTTCTTTCACCATGGGTCCGAAAAGAGAGACGAGGGGCAATGCTCGAGTTGTGGTCGAGGATGGGCAGGAAGAGCGAGTAGAGAATCTACCGCCTCCTCCTCCGGGTGGACCATATAGAGGTGGTGAGACAGGAGTTGGGGCTGGAGCTAGTGTTGGAGGTGTAGCACCTGAGGGAGCACCGAGGTAAGGTGTTCCAGATATGACAGGTCTAGTACAAGCTATTGATGAAGCCTTTCAGGCGACAGTAGCAGGATTACATGCAACTGCACCACAGTAGGGTGCCAATCCTGGGTTGCCTCTGGAGCGTTTACGCAGCCTAGGCGGTGCTGAGTTTAGAGCATTGACACTTGAGGGGTCTGAGGCTTTTTTTTAGAGTACCAAGAGAATCTTGGGACAGATGAACTGTAAAAATGTCTAGAAGCTGGGATGTGTAGTGTCGTTGTTACATGGCGATACGTATACATGGTGGACGACTATCACAGCTGGGATGGAGCAGGATGAAATTGATTGGGTCTTTTTCGTGAATGCATTCAAGAAAAAGTTCTTGGGGGTCCATTACCTGGAGGAGAAGAAGCGCGAATTCATGGTTCTAGCACAAGGCAGTATGTCGGTTGATGAGTATGAGGTGCAATTTGTGAGGTTGAGCCAGTATGCACCTGAGTTAGTACCAGACGAGCGGGCGAAGTGTGAACGTTTCCGCTATGGGCTAATAAGGGATGTTAAGACATACATGCTAGAGGATGAGTACACAGACTTTGATGTGTTGGTCTCGCGATCTAAGGATATAGAGTTGAGTATGGGGATGACGACTCGATCTGGAGGCTTTAGTTCAGGGAAGAGGGGTACAGACCATGATGGTGGGCGTGATCATGGTAAAAGGCTGCGAGATAGAGGTTATCAGAAAGATCATCGCCGGGGTGGTGGTGGTGGATCAGGTCATGTGCAGCATGGCCAGAATGTTGGTGATCGTGCTTCAGTTTGCAACCGATGTGGGAGACATCACTCTGGGGAGTGCTGGGGTGTGTCAGGGACTTGTTGGCACTGTGGGGTGCAGAGTCACGTGAAGCGTGACTTTCCATAGTTGGCTAGGCAGGCACCAGTACGTGCTGTGGAACCTCAGAGGGGTCGTGGGTGCGCCCGAGGTAACTTTCAGAGGAGGGAGGAAAGACATCGAGGAGTTGCTCACGCGGTGGCTGTTCAACCAGAGAGAGGTGTTCCTGCGAGAGTTTATGCTCAACGCGAGGGGCGCAACGATACAGATGTGATCGCAGGTACTTTTGCTCTACAGTCTTTATCTTTGTTAGCATAGATAGATTCTGGATCCACGCACTCTTATATCTTGAGTGAGCATGCATATTTGCTTGATATACATGCTGAGTTGTTGAAAGTAGGAATGCAAGTGACTAGTTCTTTTGGTGAGACTGTGGTCACAAGGAAATTTTATAGGAGATGCCATTTGTCTGTGCAGGGTCATGTTTTTTCTGTGGATTTGATGGAATTACCTTTTTATGGTTTCGATGTAATTCTTGGGATGGATTGGTTGTTTGAGCATAGTGTTGTTATTGATTTTGATGTTAAGCGAGTTACCTTGAAGCTTGCTGATGATTATGAGGTGGTGATAGTAGGCGAGAATGTGAAATTCTTGTCTAATGTTGTTTTGGCTTTGGAAGCAAGTCGTATGCTAAGGATGGGATGTGATGATTATCTTGCTTAAGTGATGAATCCTGGAGCAAAGGATGTATGTGTGCAAGACATCAGAACCGTTTGCGATTTTCTGGGTGTCTTTTCGGAAGAGTTGCCTGGATTACCACCAAACAGGGAAGTTGAGTTTGGTATCGAGTTATATGAGAATACGAATCTGGTGTCCATCGCTCCTTATCGAATGGCACCGAAAGAGCTGAAAGAGTTGAAGACGCAACTTCAAGAGTTGCTTGATCAAGGATTCATCCGGCCGAGTGTATCACCTTGGGGTGCGCCGTTGTTGTTTGTAAAGAAGAATGATGGGACGACGCGGATGTGTATAGATTATCGGCAACTGAACAAGTTGACGATCAAGAACAAGTATCCCTTATCAAGGATTGATGATCTCTTTGATCAGTTTCGAGGAGCCTCGATGTTTTCTAATATTGATTTGAGGTCAGAATATTACCAGTTGAAGGTGAAGGATGTGGACGTACCTAAGATATCTTTTCGGACAAGGTACGGGCATTATGAGTTCTTACTGATGCCTTTTGGATTAACCAACGCACTTACTGCTTTCATGGACATGATGAATCGCGTATTCCATGAGTTTTTGGATCAGTTTATGGTAGTGTTCATCGATTACATCCTTGTGTACTCTTGTACCGAGGAGGATAATGATAGATACTTAAGGATAGTGTTGCAAATGTTGTTGGAAAACCAGCTTTATTCTAAACTGAGCAAGTGTGAGTTTTGGCTTAAAGAGGTAGTCTTCCTTGGACATGTTGTATCATCTGAGGGTATTCGCGTTGATCCACATAAGATAGAGGCAGTGATGAATTGGAAAGTGCCTAAGTCGGTGACTGAGGTGCGAAGATTTCTTGGTTTGGTTGGATATTACCATAGGTTTGTCGAGGGTTTCTCAAAGATTGTTTCACCTTTGACCAAGTTGTTACAGAAGAATGTTCGTTTTGAGTGGACAAATGCGAGGGAGCAAGCTTTTGAGAAGCTGAAGGAAGCTCTGACGCGAGCTCCTGTTTTGATTCAACCTTAGTCTAGTAAGGAGTTTGTAGTCTATAGTGATGCGTCCTATGTCGGTTTGGGCTGTGTGTTGATGCAAGAGGGTAAGGTAGTGGCATATGCATCTAGACAGTTGAAGGTGCATGAGCGTAACTACCCTACTCATGATCTTGAGCTCACGATTGTTGTGTTTGCTTTAAAGATTTGGAGGCATTACCTTTATGGCGAGAAGTGTGTGGTATTCACAGATCATAAGAGTTTGAAGTGTCTTATGCCTCAAAAGGAGTTGAATCTTAGGCAACGACGATGGGTGGAGTTGCTTAAGGATTATGATTTCTTGATCGAGTATCATACTGGGAAGGCCAATGTTGTGGCTGATGCTTTGAGCAGGAAAGTGGTTGTGGAGTTGAGGGTGATGTTTCCTCGCTTGAGCATATCACGAGACGGTGGTCTTGTTGTCGAATTGCAAGTGAAACCATCCTTGATTCAGTTGATCAAGGATAAGCAATTATTTGATGATTCTCTTGTCCCTCACGTTTAGGATATTGCAGAGGGTAAGCCTTCGGATTTTAGTTTCAATGACGATGGTGTTCTGTGCTTTGGGAGTCGGATAGTGGTGCCGAATGATACTGAGTTGAGGCGCACTATTCTGACTGAAGCTCATAGTAGTCCTTTTGCTATGCACCCTGGTAGTACGAAGATGTATCATGGTTTGAAAGTTGAGTACTATTGGGTGGGGTTGAAGAAGGATGTTGCCGAATTTGTTGGCAAATGCATGGTTTGTCAGCGAGTGAAGGCTGAACATCAGGTTCCTTCTGGGTTGTTGCAACCATTGAAAATACCAGAATGGAAGTGGGAAAGGATTACCATGGATTTCGTGTCTGGTTTGCCTTTGTCACCATCGAAGAAGAATTCTGTTTGGGTGATTGTTGATCGCCTTACGAAGTGTGCACATTTCTTGCTTGTGCATACTACGTATACATTGGATAAGGTAGCTGAGCTGTATATTGCTGAGATTGTGCATTTGCACGGGGTGCCAAATTCTATAGTATCGGATAGAGATCCGAGGTTCACATCGAGGTTTTGGGAATGTTTGCATCAAGCCTTGGGTACACGGTTGAATTTCATTACTTCTTATCACCCTCAGATGGATGGACAGTCGGAGCGTGTTATCCAAGTGCTTGAGGACATGTTGAAGTGTTGCGTTATTGATTTCCAATGTTCTTGGGTTAAATGCTTGCCTTTGGTTGAGTTTTCTTACAACAATAGTTACCAGGCAAGCATTCAAATGGCACCATACGAGGCTTTGCATGAGAGAAGTGTAGAACTCCTCTTTGTTGGGCAGAAACAGGGCAATAGTTGGTTTCAATGCCGACCTTGTTGAAAGGAACCACCGATAAGGTGAAGCTCATTTGTGAGCGCTTGAAAGCATCATTGGATCGGCAAAAGTCTTACGAGGATTTGAAGCATAAGGAGATTGAGTTCCTTGTTGGCGAACGTGTGTTTTTGAAAGTATCTCCTTGGAAGAAGGTGATGAGATTTGGGTGTAAAGGTAAGCTTAGCCTGAGGTTTATTTGACCATATGAGGTTGTAGAGTGAGTGGGTCATGTGGCGTATCAGTTGAGGTTGCCTCGCGAGTTGGAAAAGATTCATGATGTGTTTCATGTTTCGATGTTGCGGAGGTATAGATCGGATCCTTCGCATGTGATTCCTATTGAGGAGATAGTGTTGAACCCAAATTTGTCCTATGATGAGGAACCAATAAAGATCCTAGATTCGAGCAGCAATGTTATTCTTTGCAAAACGATAGAGCTTGTGAAGGTGTGGTGACGACACCGAGGAGTTGAGGAGGCCACGTGGGAAAGCAAAGCAGACATGTTGAAGCGGTTCCTGCACCTTTTTCCTTTAGGTAAATTTTGAGGACGAAATTTCCTAAGTGGGTGAGAGTTGTAATACCCCGGTTTTGGGCCTAGATGTTTTAGACATCGGGTCGGGTTAAGTGAACTGGTTGGAAACGGTTCGAATCTTTTTTAGTGTCCTGGGAGATCAAGGTTTGGGATAGGATAAAAATATGACAAAAATTGTTAAAATCCTCTAAAATCATGTTTAAGAAGTTGGTCAAATCAATTTTACAAAATGGGTTTTGGAAAAGGTACATTTTGGGTAGTGACCAAAATGTAAAGTTTTAAAAATGTGGAAAATGCAATTTTCAAAGGAAGAGTCAAAATCTTAGAATCTTTAGGGAGCTTTTAAACAATTAAGCCTTTCCTTATTTTTACATGTGTTTTAAATGGATTTTAATTAATTGATTTATTAGTTTAATTAATTAATTAATAAAAGTTAGTTATTTTGGAAACCAAATTCACGGTAGTTTCTCATTTGCCTCATTTTTCAGCCAAACACAATTTTCTCCAGATTTCTTTTCTCTCAAACACTCTCTTTTTGATTTCTCATTCATTTCAAAGAATCCTCTTCAATTTCTTCATGATTTGTGAAGCAAAAACATGTCAATCAGTGAGGAAAGCAAGGATTGGAGGTAAATCCCGTTCTCAACCTATAATCAAGGTTCTTTATTGTAAATCCCA
Source organism: Hibiscus trionum (assembly GCA_030270665.1). Lineage (NCBI taxonomy): Eukaryota > Viridiplantae > Streptophyta > Magnoliopsida > Malvales > Malvaceae > Hibiscus > Hibiscus trionum. Next base: position 6,020,347 of record BSYR01000053.1, read on the forward strand.
AGAATTTTTACTCTCAATTGTTGTTTTTAACTGAGTTTTGAATTAAGATCAAAATTTTGCAAAACTAAGGTTTGATTCTTGATTTTCGGAGTGTTGTTGATGAGCTTTGTTTTAGATGGATTATGATTGAGTTTTGAGGTGATTATTATGTTGAAAAAAGAGTTTAATGATTTAGATCCCGAAATCCTTGAGATCCTTGAGTTTTATGATAGTTTTGGTTGTGTTTTTGAGGTGATTTGGCGGTTAAATGATTTCTGGAGATATAAGGAAGAGTTTAGGTTGTTTTTGGATGTGATTTGATGAATATTAATGATTGGTTGTGTTGATTGTTGGATGGGCATGGTTTAGGAAGCAACCGAATGAGTTTTCGGTTGTTTCGGATGGGTAAATTGATGTTGTTTTGCTGGGTAACTAGTTTGTGTTTAGTTGCTAGAGTTGGAATGCATTTTAATGCATTGGATCTCTGTTTTTGATGATCTAAAAGTAGGGGAGATTGATCCGGAAGCTAGCGAAGCGATTTTGGAAGCTTCAGATGAGTGATCTTCGCGTCGGCACGTGAAGTTTCGCGTATCGGGTAGTAGATGTGTTTTAAAGCTTTGACAAGCTTGGATACGAGGTGTTGGGAGTTTAGTGTAAGCTTGAAACGCTTAGCTAATCTCGGAAGTAAGTATTGTTACTTGAACTCTCGGATTTCGGTTTGAAATGTATTTCATGGTTTATCATGCTCATGTTTTGATAATGGTTGTTACTCACTGTTATGCGTGGATTTAATCATTGTTTTGCTTGTGTTTATCCCATGAAATGGTTTGGTTCGATACAAGATAGAACGATCTTGTATGAGATGGTTTTTGCTTTTTAAAAGCATGTGTAATTTTGGGATGCGAGATGATTTTTAATGATGCATTGTGCAGTGAGTTAACATGATTTTATTGGTATATTGGCAAGTGAATGTTCTATTTTTAATATTCGGATACGTTGGTCGACCAATAGGATGTGAGTGCACTATAATCTATAAATCGTATGTGTGTTTAGCTACGTGACGTAATAGGGGTGAGCCTATTGCGGGTGGTAGAGGTGAGTCTATCACTATTGGTTAGGGGTGGGCCTAATTCCATTTGTAGCCATTAAGATGGAGGTTAGCCCATAATTGAGTATAGGGGTGAGCCTAAACAAGTCTGTGTATCCGATATTGTTTGTGAAAGTGATAGAGGTGAATCTATCACATGAATAAGGGTGAGCCTATGCCGGGATGTTGTAATCCAATATACGTGTTTAATTTACCAATGTATCATGATTATAATGAATGCATAATGGATTATTGTGTATGTGATGATTGACGATGAGATGTTGCATAGGAAAAATCTATGCATGTGAATTAAGCAAGTGAGGCATAATGTGGATTTGCGTTGTGAACAATGCATGTGACTAATGATACATGTGGAACATGGTTTAAGAATGGCTTGCTTCGGTTTTGAAAGCTTCAATTGAGATTGAGCATGATATGGTTTCATCATGTGTTTTAAAAACTGCATTGTTGATGTGTGTTGGTCTTTCCCTCACTAAGCAAGAGTGCTTACGCTCCCCTTTTTCCAACAATGCAGATAACTAAGCTTAAGGGCTGAGGAGTAGCAAGTGAAAGCGCCTAATTCGACACTCAAACTCAAGTATGAACTTTGGTGGTTTTAAATAAATAGATTTTGGCAATGGGGAAAGAACCTCGGTTTGGGAGATTTCTTTAAGAATTTCCTGGTTGAGATAAGTTGATTTGTTCATTTGAATTTGTAAAAGGGCCATTATATGTTGTTTGAGGAAGAATGATGCTTTTTCATATGTTTTGTGGAATTGCTCATGAGATGCATGCTATAGCTTACTAGAGTTACATATGTAGGATTGGTAAAACCCTTGTAGTTGCATTTAAGCATGTTTGACCTGTTGTATATGCTTAGGGGTGTTTATCTATTGATGCTTGAGCATGCTTGACTGATTAAAATGCATTTTTGAGTTGTTTGAAAAGCCTATCTGGTATGTGTATCGATACTCGGGTTCGAGTATCGATACTCAAAAGATTTTTGCATGCAAAACGGCATAGGGGTATCGATACGATTTGCCCGCACATCGATACGCTTGGGCTATCTTTGAAGGGTGTACCGATACGCGGGGAAGGGCATCGATACCTTTGTCCCAAATGAGCTACTGCCTTCCCACTTATCGATACGGGCTTTAGGGGTACCGATACTCTGCCGTTGTTTTCAACTAAAAGTATCTTTCTAAGTTCTTCAATGTTACATTATGGTCCCTAGATGTTGATTGTTCAATTGCTTGAGTTTTGATGGCCCGTTTGTGATGAAATTTGGCATGGAAGCTTGTTATATGATTAGTTAAGGATTTATAACCTTATATTTGGATTGACCCCTATAACTTTCAGAAATTACAGTTTAGTCCCTAAATGTTTAATTTAAGCAATTGAACCCCTACTCGAACTCCGATTGCTGTGTCGTTTCTTTTGAAGTGTTTAGTTTAACGCATAGGATCTTAATGTGCATCTAGAGAAGATAAAAAATTTGTTAATCGAAGTCATCTTTAGCGAGTTGGCTTCAGTTTTCCCTGTATAATCTTCTTAGTTCGGGTCAAGAGTCTAGGCCGGGCAAGGGGGTTACAAATAAAGGGATAATTATTCCAATAAAAATCCATGTGGCTGACTATCTTGAGTAGAGAGCACTATTTTCTTGCCATCTCACCAACTTCTCCATTCAGTCTTCTTCATCTCTAGCCAAAAATCCTTGAGAGAAAATATTGAGAGAGTGAAACTTGAAAGAGTGCCATTGTTGAAGAAGAAATTAAGCTTGCATGTTCATAATTTTCCATAAGAAATTAAGCTAGAAGTAAAATAAGTACACCCTTGTTCTTGTTATTTGAATAGATGAGAAATTTGATTTAATTGATTATTTGATGCTTGTTGATGAAATTAGTTGTTGTATATGCTTGTTAGTAGATTGAATGATGATAGGATTACATGAATTTGAGTAGGACATAACTAGATGATCATGTTAGAAGCATGGACTATTGAAATTGTACATCTATTAGGAGCCGAATGTAATTGGGTTAAAATTGAATCAATTGAGTGTCAAATTGAATAGGAAAATATTGAATCTTGTAAATGTTAAACTATAGAGTATGTTTGCTGGAAAATTTGATATTGAATCAGTTGATTTGCTAAAGGAATTGAAATGGAATTAACTAGTCACAAAAAAACGGCCTCATTTCTAATACTAGGGATTGTTCTAGAAAATCTGTTAAATTGGGAACTGAAATGGATTGTTTAGGGACTAATTTTAACTTATAAAAAATAGGGTAAAAACAGGGGAAACTAAGGTAAAAAGGACTGATTTGAACTTGTAAGGGTCAGAGATTAATTAGCTCACTAAAGTGAACTCAATTGTAAACTGGCATATTCTGGATTGTAAATTTAACCTGACTTTAACTTGAAAATTGTATTGATGTATAAGGAATAAAATTATGAGCCATATATGGTTGAAGAGATAATTGAATTAGCTTTCTATTGGTGTAAATTAATTGAAATTTTGATGTATAGATTAAAAGCTATAAACAGATTAGTGAAGGGTATGCAACTGCTAGAAACAAAAACAGTTTAGTAATGTAGTGCAAAAATGTGCTTTATTGTATGAGTATATTGATGAATTGATTCTAATAATGTTTCCATGCTTGTGTGTGAGGCTTGCTAGATCAAGAAGTAGAGGAGATTGGTGAAGGCAATAGTGTTGTACCTTCAAAGGATTGGCAAAAGGGGATAACTTTTGGCACGCGTCGTTTACGCGTCAAAATAATTCCTTATTCTCTATTAATAAATAAAGGAAATTAAATGTAGTAAAATATAAGTAAGGGTCGATCCCACATGGACTAAGAAAACTTCATGATTTATGTTCGCTTGATCTGTGAGCCAAGAAGAGAGCCAAATGATATTTAAGTAGAAAAGGGGGTGACTTGTAGAATTTAAGTAAAAATAAATAAAGATTGTAGAAAATATTAAAAAGAAGTGAATTCAATATAATAAATACTAGCTTCGGGCTTTTTCTTTGACTCAATTTCCTCAGATCATCGAAAAAGGTTTTTACTTCAGGATTCACGTCGGTTACTTGCCTACAAGGATCAATCCTTGAGACTTGTTTTTTTTTTCTCTCCGGTAAACCGATAATCAAAAATCAATTTTTAGATTCCAGTTTTCTGATATATTAAACGCGGCTATCGCTGTTAAAAATAAACAGTTTTAAAGTTTTGGAAAAACTCGACTCGGATTGTGTTGTTTCAAAAACAACGGTTCTGATCTCCATATTCTCTTAGTAATCAATTTACTAAGTGTGTTCCCAGGAAGTCGAATGTGCTTCAATAGCCGATCCTTCCTCCCACATATTTAATCAAAAACAACATCGTGACTGAAGTCAATCTTTAGTTTTGAAATTGTTTTGATTTTTGAAATTATGCTTAGAAAACTGAGAGAAAAAACATGAAGTTATTCAAGTACTTTTCATTCCTCACATTGGAATCGAGTCATCGCTTTAGCCTTTGGCTATGGAAAAATAAAACTTTATTAAATTAAAATTTCCTAAGAACAAGAGATGAGAGATGTGTTGAGTCTTACCCCAAGGGGGTATTTATACTAGTCTAAAACCCTAGAAATTACCTAAGTGATAAGAGATAATAAATTCAAATTACAAAAGATAAATCTTAAGAGATAATTCTTAAAAAAATATATTTAAATTAAATAAAAGAGATAAATCCCAAGTCTTTATTCAAATCCTGGTCGATAAGCTATTACCATGAATCCGATAAGCTATCGAAATATCCTGATAAGCTTTCCTTTTGCCGCCACATCATCATCCCATCATCACTGTTGCTGACATCATCATCTCGTGCTGCTGACGTCATCCGCTGACGTGTCACAGATTTAGTGCATTCATGCCCCAATTCATGCCCACTAACCCGGCCATGAACCTAGAAATTGCAGATTTCAACCTTTTTCGTAATATTTCACAGCAGCGAGGTCATGCACAGTAAATCACGTAATGAGCCTCAATTCAGCACCATAAAGCAACCAATTGATCATAATTAGCATGAAAATATTGACCAAACTAGCTACTCATCAACTATACAAAGATTAAGCGTGCTTGGAGTCTTTGTGAGTGTAGTTGTTAATTAGGGTTAGAACTTAGGTTCTAACCAATCTTGTTTTGTTAAAAGATCTTGCCATGTTATGTATGTTAATTTGCCTTAATTATATTTGGTAATGATCTAAGGGAAGCATGGATTAAAGTGTATAATAGATTGATATGAATCTGATTATAGTTTGCTTGGTAGTTAATTTATAGGATTTCAAAGTTTGATTGGTATGTTTCGAATGCTTGATATGTAACTAGAGACATGTTGTTCGGTGATGGTTACCTTCGAATGCTTGTTGTATACTTAGGGACATGTTGCTTGATTATGGTTGTTATTGTATCTTGTGCATTGAATGAAATGGAAAAATCTTGCTATGAAAGATGAATATTTTGAATAGCCTAATGGCTACCATGACCACGATCTACTTGCCTTGATACATGGAAGTATATTTGACCTTTATCTTGATTAACTCTTGAAAACTCTTGATCGAATAACTTGTAATATAATCAAGCCCTTGGTTGCTAGTTAGTCCTAGGTAGGATGACATGCCAGAGAGTCTAAAGCTCTTGTGATAGGGTGGACTACGGTCCTGGGCCAAGGCCCTTATTTTGCGACAGTAGGAGGTATATTATGTGGTCACTTGGTGACAGTAGGAGGGTATGACCAGCACTACGGTGCATCTTGTGGTGAAATTTGGTAGAAGACTCAAATACCTAGAAAAACTATGAACCAAGGATTGTGTTAAGATAATAAGCAAGTTAGTTGAACTTGAAAACCTTGTTTACTTGTTACCAAAGGCATGAAACTTATGTTTACTTGTTGTATAAGTATGATAGCTTGATATTCTACCATGTTGATGTTTGAATTGAAATCCATGCCTAGTGATCCTTGTTGTTCGAATTGAATTCCTTGCTTATTGTTTCTTGGCCGTACGAATTGCATGATTTGGATGTATTATAGATGCAAGTGGATTGAACACGATCATGTATGATTTCTTGTTTTGCAAGCATGTCTAGTCGAATGGAAGCATGTTCACCTTGTCCTAATGAAATTCGAATGAAGCTAGGAAACTTTATTGGACCTTGTTGTTATGTGAACCATTTGAATGGATTGTTTTATGCCTAGCTTGTCTATGTTAACCTTGTATCATATGTTTAGAGTATGAAGCAAATATGATAGCATGATTATTGGGAAATGAAATGTTATAGTCGAATACCATGTTTGGATGTTCTTGATGTATTCCTATTTCGAATGCATAAAGGCTTGTATGTTTGTGTTTAAGAATGAATGGTATATTGATTTTTATTGTTTGGCTTGATGTTTAGAAGTCTAACTCACCTATTAGGGGCGAGTTATGAAAAGTTCAAATGGGTTCGTATTTTTCCTTGCTTGAGTGACGTTCTATAAGCTTGTGTTTAAGAATGAATGGTATATTGATTAAACCGAGTGAGGGGTGTTACATTTATTGGTATCTGAGCTTTTTTTAGTACGTTCTAAGACTTGCATCACATAGGATACTTGTGCCACCTAGGAGATCATTGTACTATAAGCTTGTGAATTGCTTGAACTAAATCCTTTTTGTTCTGTTTGAACTAGTAATGTCTGAAACAACGCTTGCTCGGGACAATGAAAGTCCCAAGGGCTCCTCCATTGAAGGAGACAGTGTTAAGATGCAACCGAATTCTCCACAACAACAAGTTGAACCTCAAGTGCAAGCTATTGCTCGATAGAAAGCTCCTATTATTAATCATGTGCAGCAAGAATGTCTCCTGAGCATGAAGGAAATGTTTGAACACCTTGTGACTACTTTGAAACGAGATCATCCAACTCCTCCTCCTGCTGCTGTGCCAAACAGAGCTTCTATTGACAAGTTTGCTCAACACTGAGCCTACACCTTCACGGGTATTGATAAAGCAAAACCAGAAGTAGCTAAGTATTGTCTAGAAGCCACTACTCGAATCCTTACAAAGCTATTACCCTGATCTAATGAGCATAAACTCGAATGTGCCATAGACTTGTTGGCAGATGAAGCTCTGAGCTGGTTGGAAACCACTACCCTGACTACTTTTGCTAAAGTTGTCACCTGAAAATTCTTTGTGCAGTAATTCAAAAAGAAGTACATTAGCGAGCAGTATCTAGACGAATGTCGGAAGTGTTTCTTGTATCTCAAGCAAGGAGGTCGACCTATTGAACAGTACGTGAGCGACTTGAAAATATTACAAGTATATGTCAGAATACATCAAGACGGACACGGATAAATGCAGAATGTTCATCGATGGACTGAATGATGAATTAAGTACAATATTCACCGCTCTTGGTATCACTGACTTCCAAAGATTAGTGAACCGGGCTCTTGCAACCTGGGCAAAGATGAAAGCCTCCGAGAAACATAAGAGTGGTGGTTCCTGGAAGGACAAACGATCCTGGAATGATGACAAACCTCACTAACAGTCAAAGAAATCCAAGCACAACTGGGAGCACTCTCCTAATTACACTTCTGCTCAGAAAAGCAATTATATCTCGAGACCTCAATCGATTTATAAGCCTTCAGCTCCAATCATCTCTGTTGATAGTATTGGAAATTCCAGTAGAGCTTCTCAATATCCTACTTGCAAGTTCTGCCAGAAGCATCATATTGGCTAGTGCAGAACACAATCCAATATTTGTTTCTTATGTGGAGCCTCTGATCACTATATCAGGGATTTTCCCCAGAATCCCAATAAGGTTCCAAGCCGAACTCCTGGAAATGCCAGCTCACCTCTCTCCAATTGAAACAAGGGCCAGAGACAAGCCAAGTCTGGAAATCAAGGGAGAGGCAAGAGGAACCATTCAAACGCCTTTACTCACCAAGAATCATGAGCCCCTGCTGGAATCTATCATATCCGAGGATTGGAAGATGAAGAAGCACCTGATATCATAGCAGGTACCGTTGAGCTAAATTCAACTTTTGTTTATGCTTTAATAGACTCGGGATCCACGCACTCTTTTGTATGCTCATCCTTGATTACCAACTTGAATTTGAAGCCTTAAATTGTAAAACAAAGCCTTGTAGTATCGAATCCAAGAGGGGGATTACAAACATAAGCCTTATTTGTAGAAATTGTTCCCTATTCATTCGTAATGTGCCTTTTCTTGTTGACTTAAATGTAATCCCAACATGTTAGTTCGATCTAGTGCTAGGACTAGATTGGTTAAGCAAACATGAAGCCTGGGTAGATTGTTACAATAGGAGACTCAATCTTATTGGCTTAGGAACGTAATCCATTCTCTTGATGGACAAGAAACCAACTTTTATCTTTGTTGCTATGGTGTTACAAGATGAATTTGAATTCGGCTTACCTAATTTGCCAATCGTGTCTAAATTTGTTGATGTTTTCTCGAGGAACTCTTTGGTCTCCCTCCAACCCGAGAAGTAGAGTTCGGGATTGTAGCTCAACCTGGAACAACTTCGGTGTCCATCAGACCCTATCGAATGGCTCCCGTTGAGTTGAAAGAACTCGAGAAGCAACTCCAAGAGCTACAAGACAAGGGCTTCATCCGATCTAGCTCGTCTCCTTGGAGTGCACCAGTCTTGTTCGTGAAGAAGAAGGACGAGGCTATGAGACTCTGTATTGACTACAGACAATTAAATAAGCTTACGGTCAAGAATCAATATCCTCTTCCTAGGATAGAAGATCTCTTTGATCAACTCAAGGATGCTTCGGTATTCTCTAAAATCGATCTTCGCTCAAGGTATTATCAAATGAGGGTAAAAGAAGAAGATGTGCCCAAAACAGCCTTTCATACTCGATATGGCCACTATGAATTCCTCGTAATGCCATTTGGGTTAATGAATGCTCCAGCTGCTTTCATAGATCTCATAAATCAAGTGTTCAATCCCTATCTCAACAAGTTCGTGGTTGTCTTCAATGATGACATCCTAGTTTACTCCCGGAACAAGGAAGAACATGCTGAACATCTCAGAATCGTATTGCCAACCCTCCAAGAACGTCAACTGTTCGCCAAGTTTTCCAAGTGCGAATTTTTGCTATGGGAAGTCTCGTTCCTCGGACATGTTATCTCGGCTGAAGAAATCAAGGTCGATTCAAAGAAACTCCAAACCATTCAAGATTGGAGACCTCCGAAGAATGTTAGTGAGGTCCGAAGTTTTCTTGGATTAGCCGGGTATTATCGGTGTTTTGTCAAAGGTTTCTCATCCATTTTCGCGAGTCTCATCAAGTTAACCCGAAAGGATAATCCCTTTATTTGGTCGGAGAACCAACAACGAAGCTTCAATCAACTTAAACAAGCTCGGACTCATGCCTCGGTACTTATCCAACTAGAATCGGGCAAGGAGTACATTGTTTACAGTGATACATCTCATCTAAGGCTAGGATGTGTTCCAATGCAAGATGGAAAAGTAGTTGCTTATGCTTCAAGGCAACGCAAACCACATGAATCCAATTATCCTACTCATGATCTGGAGTTGGCATCTATCGTATTCGCACTTAAAGTTTGGAGACACTACTTATACGGGGAGAAATGTAATCTGTTTACCGACCACAAGAGTCTCAAGCATCTCCTAACTCAAAAAGATTTGAATCTGAGGCAAAGGAGATGGCTCGAATTGCTCAAAGACTACGATCTAGTTATCGACTATCACATGGGAAAAGAAAATGTGGTTGCTGATGCCCTTAGTCTCAGACCACATTCGAGTAAACTCCTAAACTTAAATCCCTTAACAATCTATTCGAATTAGATCCTTTCTTGTCTTACAAGTAACCATTCGAACTATACCTTATCTTGCAAGAAACTACTCGAAAATCATCCCTAATGGTCTTGTTGATTCTTTCGTAACTACTCCAGCTATCAATAGTCATTTTCGGTTATGTAAAGGACGAAAATTCCTATCTAAACTTCAAGTTCAAACCAGCCTTATCTCCAGAATCAAAGAACTCCAGCAAACTAATCCAGATCTTCAGAAGATTATGTCTAAGCTAGACTCTAAGCCTAATTATGACTTCTCTTTTAAGTCGAATGGACTTCTCAATTTCAAAGATAGAATATGTATTCCTGATAATGAAGAATTGAAACAAGAAACGCTACATGAAGCTCACCAAAGTCCTTTCTCAATTCATCTTGGATCCGTTAAAATGTATAAGGATCTGAAATCCTTGTATTGGTGGTCGGGTATGAAGTTTGTCATTACAGACTTTGTGTCAAAATACTTGACTTGCCAAAGCGTCAAGGCAGAACATCGAGTCCCTACCGGATTACTTCAGCCTATTGAATTTCCTCAGTGGAAATTGGACTGAATCACTATAGATTTCGTAAGTGGATTGCCTTGTACCCCGAAGAAAATGTGATGCAATGTGGGTAATTGTAGATAGGTTTACCAAATCAGCCCATTTCATTCGTTTTCGATTGAGCTTGTGTCTAGAAGCCTTGGCTGAATTATACATTTGGAAATTAATTCGACTACATAGAGTTCCCACTTCTATAATTTCATATCGAGACCCTAGATTTGTTGCAAGATTCTGGAGATCCTTACAAGGAGCCTTGGGAAACAAGGTCCACTTGAGCACGTCCTTTCATCCTCAAAGTGATGGCCAGTAAGAAAGAATCATACAAGTACTTGAAGACATGTTACGTGCTTGTGTGATTGATTTCGGGAAGAATTGGGAGAAATCCCTGCCTCTTGTGTAATTTACATATAACAAAAACTATCAATCTTCAATTCAAATGGCACCATTTGAAGCATTGTATGGTAGAAGATGTCGTACTCCCATGTGTTGGTCTGAACTCGGTGAGAACAAGGTGTTAGGACCACAAATGCTTCGGGAAACCGAAGAACAAGTTCGGATTATAAACGATAGATTGAAGCAGGCCTTTGATAGACAGAAAGCATACGCAGATTTGAAGCGTAGAGATATTCAACATCAAGTTAGAGACAAGGTTTTCTTAAAGGTATCACCCTGGAAGAAGGTCTTCAGGTTTGGGAAGAAAGGAAAACTTAGTCCTCGATTTATTGGACCTTTCGATGTTACTGAAAGGATTGGTCCATAGCTTATCGACTAGCACTCCCTAGTGAGTTCGATAAGATCCACAATGTATTCCATGTCTCTATGCTCAAGAAGTATCGATCAGACCCAACTCATATTCTAGAACCGAAAGAAGTGGAATTGAATCCTAATCTTTCTTATGAAGAAGAACCTATCCAGATACTTGACCGAGAAGTAAAGAGACTTAGGAACAAGAATGTTCTACTAGTGAAAATCTTGTGCAGGAATCATAGAATGGAAGAAGCAATATGGGAACCTAAGGCTACAATGAAATATCAATATCCTCATATACTCAATTTAAGTAAATTCGAGGACGAATTTATTTAAAGGCGGGGAGAGTTATAATACCCCAAAATAAGGCCTAGTATTAATAACCTTAAATAATTAGGAATCAATTCATCAAATGTCATAAGAATTAAAAAGATTAAAATGAAACAAGTGACTTAATTGGGAAGAACCGAAAACTAGTGACCATGATTAGGAGAAATTAAAGGATTTAATTGAAGAAATCTAAACTATCGTATCATGCATCTAACAAGCTAATTAGTTGATAATTAGTGGGATAATTATTCCCATAAAAACCAATATGGTCGACTATCTTGAGTAGAGAGCACTATCTTCTTGCCATCTCACCATCTTCTCCATTCACTCTTCTTCATCTCTAGCTGAAAATCCTTGAGAGAAAATACTGAGAGAGTGAAACTTGAGAGAGAGCCATTGTTGAAGAGGAAATCAAGCTTCCATGTTCATAATTCTCCATAGGAAATTAAGCTAGAAGCAAAGTAAGTACACTCTTGTTCTTGTTATTCGAATAGATGAGAAATTTGATTTAATTGGATTATTTGATGCTTGTTGATGAAATTAGTTGTTGTATATGCTTGTTAGTAGATTGAATGATGATAGGATTACATGAATTTGAGTAGTACATAACTAGATGATCATGTTAGAAGCATGGACTATTGAAATTGTACATATAGTAGGAGCCGAATGTAATTGGGTTAAAATTGAATCAATTGAGTGTCAAATTGAATAGGAAAATATTGAATCTTGTAAATTTTAAATTATAGATTATGTTTGCTGGAAAAATTTGATCTTGAATCGGTTGATTTTCTAATGGAATTGAAATGGAATTAACTAGTCACAAAAACAGTCTCATTTCTAGTACTAGGGACTGTTCTAGAAAATCTGTTATATTAAGAACTAAAATGGATTGTTTAAGGACTAATTTTAACTTGTAAAAACTGGGGAAACTAAGGTAAAAAGGACTGATTTGAACTTGTAAGGCTCATAGATTAATTAGCTCACAAAAGTGAACTCAATTGTAAACTGGCAGATTCTGGATTGTAAATTTGACCTCACTTTAACTTGAAAAGTGTATTAATGTATAAGGACTAAAATTATGTGCCATATATGGTTGAAAATATAATTGAATTAGCTTTCTATTGGTGTAAATTAATTGAAATTTTGATTTATAGATTAAAAGTTATAAACAAATTAGTGAAGGGTATGCAACTGCTAGAAACAGAAATAGTTTAGTAATGTAGTGCAAAAATGTGCTTGATTGTATGAGTATATTGATGAGTTAATTCTAATAATGTTTCCAAGCTTTTGTGTGAGGCTTGCTAGATTAAGGAGTAGAGGAGATTGGTGAAAGCAATAGATTTGGACCTTCAAAGGATAGGCAAAAGGGGATAACTATACAAGATTAAGCTTGCTTGGAGTCTTTCTGAGTGTAGTTGTTAATTAGGGTTAGAACTTAGGTTCTAACCAATCTTGTTTTGTTAAATGATCTTGCCATGTTATGCATGTTAATTTGACTTAATTATATTTGGTAATGATCTAAGGGAAGCATGGATTAAAGTGTATAATGGATTGATATGAATATGATGATAGTTTCTTGGTAGTAATTTATAGGATTTCCATGTTTGATTGGTATGTTTTCGAATGCTTGATATGTAACTAGAGACATGTTGTTTGGTGATGGTTACATTCGAATGCTTGTTGTGTACTTAGGGACTTGTTGCTTGATGATGGTTGTTATTGTATCTTGTACATTGAATGAAATTGAAAAATCTTGCTATGAAAGATGAATATTTGGAATAGCCTAATGGCTACCATGACCACGAACTACTTGCCTTGATACATGGAACTATATTTGATCCTTATCTTGATTAACTCTTGAAAACTCTTGATCGAATAACTTGTAATATAATCAAGCCATTGGTTGCTAGTTAGTCCTAGGTAGGATGGCATGATAGAGAGTCTAAAGCTCTTGTGATGGGGTGGACTACGGTCCTGGGCCAAGGCCCTTATTTGGCGACAGTAGGAGGTAAGTTATGTGGTCACTTGGCGACAGTAGGAGGGTATGACCAGCATTACGGTGCATCTTATGGTGACAGTTGGTTGGATACTCGATTACCTAGACGAAACTAAATACCAAGGCAAAGTAAATTGATTTATTAAGCTTGTAATAACATACTATCTTTATAAATAAGATACATGAAAACTAGACCTTGCTTGTTCTTGCTAGTTTCTTTGAATCCAAGAAAATTTATATTGTAATCAAATCTTGATTGAATTCTTGTTATTGGTAGGACTGTTTTGATTCGAATTAATGCTTATGATAATAGATTATGTTACTAGATAATATATACATGATTCTTGTTGGATTGCCATCGTAAATTTCTTGTTGAATTTCTTGTAGTGACCGAATTCCTATTTGATTGAAATTGTTTTAAGTTTGTAACATCCCTTACCCGGGTTAGGAGCGAGAGATGTTACGCCATATAACAAATGATTCATAACAAACAAACAATAGAAACAAATCATGTAACGAACATCAATCAGGGTTGTGCAACTTGTAACTTAACATGTTAACATATGAACTTAGAAACATGTTACCAAATCATATTCACACATGTAGGACTGTTACATAATATCCAATACATATATGTATGCTTTTCAACTAACACATACTAATCTATATCTACAAACATAAAATTCGAACTATACCTAATCCAGAACACCCAATGACTTTTAATTAATGAACATGAAATTGGTATATTCGAATCAATCATCTAACTTATTTAATCTTGTGAAGCATTCGGCTAACAAAAATTTATGTACCATTACATGATACTTTTATTTTTAAACAAAATTAACTATCCTACGTGTTCATATAGTTCAAGCACATCAAGACTTACAATCGATTACACAAGACAACCAAACAATGTCTATATGCATATCCTAATTCCTTCAACAATACTAACTATTATCCAAGTCTTGCAACAAATTCAATCAATCTACACCTTAACTAGTCCATTTGAACTAATCACAATCAACATTATAGTATGCTTATACATTAAAAACATTCAACTATTCATGTATATAAACATGATCATATTTCATATATATTTATCAATAAACATAGTCTTCATATCAACAAGCATATTTACATATCAACCTTTAAATTACTTACTTACATAACATACTTAACATATACAAAACAACTATCAAAACAACATGCTCAACAATGCATGATACTAACATCATCTATGCCACCAACTTGGAGATTACAAGATTATATCATACTTGTTTGATGGCTTGCGATGGTTTCACGGATAATTCAGACAGCTTTCGGAACTTTACACCTGAAAGTTTGGAAGAAGGAAACAAAGAGAGTGATAAGTACACTTAATGTACTTAGTGAGGCAGCCCTAAACTTTACTAGTTTCAATCTTTTAAAGTCTTATTCAATCTTGAAGGTTACTTAGCTAGGCTTAGCACGTATTGGAATACCTAGCTAGTCTATCAAAACCAAGTTAACTTAGCTAGTTTCATGTACTAACCAATATGGCAGCAAGCATTTACTTGTACTATGACTTATTGGGCAACAACCATGTCATTTAAAACACGCCAATTTGGGCAGCAAGCTACATATACATTTCATACAAAATTGGACAGCAAGCAACATATACAATTCAAGCCAAATTTGGGCATCAAGCACATGTACAATTCAGGCTAAATTGAACAGCAAACAACAAATAATCTCATTGTCATCTTGGCAGCAACATTTCATAGTTTCACATCACAACATAGTTCATTTTAAATCTCAACCAAGTACACATATTCTTTCCATATCATAAGGGCTAATACCCAACTTGTTCATTTAAACATATATCATTGTTCTAATCATGTTTTGCCTTGGATGATTAGTGAATTAGGTAATCAAGTCTTCATGTAATCTGTAACATTAGATACTCAAAGTATCCATTTCTCATTTCAACTTATAACAGAGGATGCATAGGCATCAATGGTGACTTACCACCATTCAATTATCAAGGTGACTAACCACCTTATCAGGTTTATAGGTGACTAACCACCATCTTGTAACAAAGATCAGAGGAGCTCAATGACTCTAAGGCATGCCTTTCTACCTATAGAAACTAATCAACCAAGGACTTTAACTCATCTTTTATGTCTAACAAGTTCATTTTACTTGTTTATCAAACACGTATCAGAAAGTCATGTACACATTCAATCATGTTTACATTGTGCACATTCAAGCCATGCTCAATCAAATTTCCAGCAAGCATTTAGCATCATTTCAATCATATAATCATCTTCAAACTGTAGCTAAATCATCCATTATTTCAATTCAAGTGGCTCAAACAGTTCATGTCACAAAGCAATACATATAGACATCAACTAGCATATCTAAATAGCATCATACACCTAGTTCTTAGTTCATTCCTTTAGTCCTTCTTCCTTAGCATTTAAATTTACCAATCCATTATTAAGTTCATTACATGCTTCATTTTAAATCATCCAAGAAATATAAACACATTGGTTGAGACACTAGTCTCAACCCTAAACTAACTACACTCACAAATACTTCCAAGCTTAGTTGTTATCCTTGAGGATGATTCTTTCCCCCCTTCTCTTTGCTTGATCACTCCTTGAATCTTCTTGAACTTCTTCACCAATGTGATCTTAAATCATAAAATATCATATACAATATCCATTAGTAATTAATTCAAACATATAAATTCATTTACTTAAGCATAATCACCTAGACAAGTGAATCTGCCCTCTAAACTGGCAGTTTGAGTAACCTCTACTAAATTGGCCATATCTTTTTACTCACAACTCTAAATAAGGATTTCTTTACCAATATAAAAAGCTTATACACACACCTTTACAACCACGTATAGCAAATATTTTTATCATTTTCCTATCAATACAGTTTATTACTTTAACATAGGGCATTTTCAGAAACCTAATATACCTATGCTTAATTAGTGACTTTAGTGCATTTATAACTTATGTTTCACTACACCATTAATCATGAGATTTTAACCACATTTACCTACATATATTAACATAATAATGATGTTCCATCAACCACAAAAACAGGGCATGTAAGTCCTCAAATTATCAATCCTTACAAACTAGTCCATTTTGATCCTCTATATGTTCTAATGATATTTAAACTATCAATTGATATATAATTCAAGCTAAACCATTTATTTTTCATTCCTACAATACCTCCCCCGTTTCTAACAAATTTTCCAGAATTTATTGGCATCAATTAATCCCTTAAACATTTTCAAAATTACAATTTAACCTAAGCGGTTTCCAGATTCATTCAATTCTGAGCAGTCTTTTTGTAATTCAATTTCCAGTCACTTCCTATGTCGTTTTCATACCTAAGAGGCCATTTTCATATAGTACATATTTATCTCTACAACTTTTATTTACAAACGTTTTCCTAATCCAAACCCTAACCCATCCGAAATTCAAGTTCAAAACAAGGCAATGCATGAACCCTAATCTGGGCAGATTCAATCTAAGTTCATGTTCATATTAAATTTTCAGAAATTTAGCTATTCTAACATGAACCCGGCTATCAAACAACTTT
Source organism: Hibiscus trionum (assembly GCA_030270665.1). NCBI lineage: Eukaryota > Viridiplantae > Streptophyta > Magnoliopsida > Malvales > Malvaceae > Hibiscus > Hibiscus trionum. The sequence continues at coordinate 6,037,483 of BSYR01000053.1, forward strand.
ATAACTTAATTCTAACCCTATTTACAGCAAGCATTCATCATCAAAAGCTAAGAAAACACTTCCCTAATTCAAAATATGAAATCAAATAACATAGTATGTACCTACATTGAGTTTTAGCCAACCATGCATGTATGAATGGATGAACTTCCAGCAACCATTTTGTTTTCCCTTCTTAGTTTCGATGAGAATGCAGAATGTAGAAGAAGATAGTGATAACTTTGGTGTTTCTCTCTAAGTGATGTTTATCCAAGTGTCCGTATGTGGTCTTATTAAGGACACATGGATTGCTTAGTCTCCATGTATGTCCACTAACTTAGTTTTAGTTTAGTTTAATTGAAGTCATCAGCCCACTAATGCATTGTTTCTATTAAATATTTATACTTCAATTATCATATTTTAATCATATATATATCATGTAATACATATATCCAAATTATTAATTTCATACTTTAATTTCCTATATATATATATATATATATATATATATACATATATATATATATATGAATACATTGTTTTATCCCACCGAGTATATGTATACATATATAATAATACATTACTTTATATTAATTCAAGTTTATTTTCATTAGTATGTGTGTTCTTATACATGTTATATATATATTCATACATATGCCTTAAGTTAATTTAGTTAACATGTCATTTAGAATTATACAATTTAGTACTTAAACCTTAACTAAGTTGTAATCTTTTACGTTATCAATTTCATTTTTCTATCGTTCTAAATAGGGTACGTTTTAGGGTGTTACAATTCCTCCCCCCTTAAAGAAAATTTGTCCTCGGATTTTACCTGAATTGAATAAGTGATGATATTGCTTCCGCATTGAATCCTCGAGTTCCCAAGTCGCTTCTTCGACTTTGTGATTTCTCCAAAGGATTTTGACTAGAGAAACATTTTTGTTGCGAAGTCTCTTGACTTCTCGATCGAGGATTTGAACAAGTTCTTCTTCGTATGATAGATCGGGATTGAGTTAAACTTCTTCTGTCTCAAGGACGTGAGACGGATCAGATCGATATCTTCTGAGCATTGAGACATGGAAGACATTGTGTATATTATCGAACTCGGGAGGAAGAGCGAGTCGATAAACTACAGGACCAATTCTTTCAACAACTTCAAATGGTCCGATAAACCGAGGACTTAACTTGCCTCTTTTACCGAACTAAATCGAAATACTTTCTTCCACGGAGAAACTTTGAGGAACATTTTATCTCCGACTTCATGTTGAATGTCTCTACGTTTCAGATCAGCGTAAGACTTTTGGTGATCAAAGGCTTGCTTCAATCGAGAATGAATGATTTGAACTTGTTCTTCGGTTTGCCGAAGCAATTGTGGTCCCAAAACTTTATTATCACCGAGTTTAGATCAGCAGAGAGGTGTTCTTCATCTTCTACCATACAATGCTTCAAAAGGATCCAAAGGTAGCGATTTCTCCCAGTTCTTTTCGAAGTCAATGATACAAGCTCTGAGCATATCTTTGAGAATTTGAATTACTCGTTCAGATTGACCATCGCTTTGCGGATGGAAAGTTTTGCTAAGATTCAGTTTGGTTCCGAGAGCTTTATGTAGAGTCTTCCAAAATCGCGATGTGAATCGGAGATCTCGATCGGAGACTATTGAGATTAGAACTCCATGTAAATGAATTACTTCTCGGATGTATAATTCAGCCAAGGCTTCAAGACTGAGATTCATTCTCACCGGAATGAAGTGTGTTGACTTGGTGAAACGATCAACGATCACCCAGATAGCGTCGCACTTTCTTGGAGAACAAGGAAGACCGGTTACGAAATCCATTGTGATCCGTTCTCATTTCCATTGCAGAAATTTGAGAGGTTGGAGCAAACCAGTAGGGACTTGGTGCTCGGCTTTAACCCGTTGGCAGTTCAAACATTTTGCTACAGAGTTGTTGATAGCCGTTTTCATTCCTGGCCACCAATACAAGGGCATGAGATCCATGTACATCTTAACTGATCCAGGGTGGATCGAAAAAGAACATTGGTGCGCTTCTTGTAGGATTTCATCTTGTAATTCTTTGTTATTGGGGACACATATACGATCTTTGAAGTATAGAAGACCATTCGACTTAACAGAGAAGTCAGGATTCGACTCAAGCTTAGAATTGATTTTCTGAAGTTCCGGATCAATTTGTTGAAGTTCTTTGATCCTGGTGATCAGAGTAGATTGAACTTGAAGTTCATTCAGATAATTCCGAGCCTTGCATAGTTGGAAATGAGCGTTAATAGCCAAAGAAGCTACGAATAAACAAATTGAAGACGTTACTTAGGTTACAAAATTTCATTTGAAGGATTTCTTGCTAAACAAGAAAGTGTTCGAATTCTTCCTTGACTATCAAGAAGGAATTAAAATGATCACTTTAAATTTGAAGATTGAACTTTTCAAATTTTCGAGGATTTCGATTAACTTACAGAGGTTCGGTTTTCGACTTAGAGCGTCAGCAACGACATTGGCTTTTCCGGGATGATAATCGATGGTTAGGTCGTAGTCTTTCAGCAACTCTAACCATCTTCTTTGTCTAAGGTTCAGATCTTTTTGATTGAGTAAATATTTCAGGCTTTTGTGATCAGTGAACAACTTGCATCTTTCACCATACAAGTAGTGTCGCCAAATTTTGAGCGTGAACACAATGGCCGCAAGCTCGAGATCGTGAGTAGGATAATTCAATTCATGTTGCTTTAGTTTTCGGGAGGCCTATGCAATCACGTTGCCTTCTTGCATCAGAACACAACCTAGGCCCGAGTGTGATGCATCGCTGTACACTATGAATTCTTTGCCCGATTAGGGTTGAATAAGAACAGGAGCGTGTGTCAAAGCTTGCTTGAGTTGATCAAAACTTCGTTGCTGTTTTTCTGACCACTCAAAGTTTACATCCTTTCGGAGGAGTTTGGTTAATGGTACGGCAATAGTGGAAAATCCTTTCACAAATCTTCGGTAAATGTCGGCTAATCCGAGGAAACTTCGGACTTCGCTCACATATCTCGGAGGTCTCCAATCAAGGATAGTTTGAATTTTCTTTGAATTGACTTTGATTCCATCGGCAGAAATGATGTGTCCGAGGAATGAAACTTCGGATAACCGAAATTCACACTTAGTGAACTTGGCGTATAATTGGCGATCTCGGAGTGTTTGAAGCACAATCCGAAGATGATCAGCATGTTCTTCCTTGTTCTGAGAGTATACAAGGATGTCGTTAATAAAAACAACCACGAACTTGTCAAGATAAGACTTGAATACTCGATTCATCAGATCCATGAACGCAACAGGGGCATTCGTTAAACCGAATGGCATTATAAGGAACTCGTAATGTCCATATCGAGTTCGGAAACCTGTTTTGGGCACATCTTCTTCTTTCACCCTCATTTGATAGTAATCGGACCGAAGATCAATCTTAGAGAACACGCCTGCGTGTTTGAGTTGATCGAACAAATCTTTGATTCTCGGTAGCGGATACTTGTTCTTGATGGTTACTTTATTAAGTTGCCGGTAATCCATACAAAGTCGCATCGTACCGTCCTTCTTTTTCACGAACAAGACAGGAGCACCCCAGGGAGAGATGCTAGGTCGGATGAATCCTTTATCCTCGAGTTCTTGAATTTGCTTCTTTAGTTCTTTGAGTTCAACAGGTGCCATCCGATAAGGTGTAATGGACACAGGATTAGTTCTGGGTTGAACTTCGATCTTGAATTCAACTTCCCGAGTTGGAGGAAGGCCAGGGAGTTCCTCGAGAAATACATCAGAAAATTCAGATACAACGGGCATTTCAAGTAAACCAAAATCAAGCTCGTCTTGTAGTGCCATAACGACGAAAATAGAGATCGGTTTCTTGTCTATCAATAGGATGGATTCTTTTCCTAAACCCCGTAAATATAACCTACGGTTTTGACAGTCTACCTAGGCTTCATGTTTTCCCAACCAATCTAGTCCTAAAACTAGATCAAATTCATATTTGGGTAATACATATAGATTACAAGAGAAGGGTAAATTTCGTATGGTTATTTGTCAGTCTCTACAAATCAAGTTCATCGGCAAGTTTCCACCTATTGGATTTGAAACTACAAGGCTTGATTTTACAATTTATGGTTTCAAATTTAGTTCATCTAACAGATATGAACAAACAAATGAATGTGTTGATCCCGAATCTATCAAAGCGTAAACAGGTTTAAGGTTCAGTTCAACCGTACCCGCAATGATGTCGGGAGATTCTTCCTCATCTTTGCCACGAATGTGGTAGACACGAGCTGGGGCTTGGGACTCCTGATAAGTGGTGGCTTTTGACTGAGCAGCCTTGCCTTTCCCGGGATTGTTCGACTGAACTTGTCTCGGATGTTTGCCTCGGCTAGACGACACAGAACTTTGGTTAGCTGGTCAAACAAAAGATTGATCATTTTGTTTTAGACAGTCTCGGATGTAATGATCGTCAGCGCCACAAGCATAACAGAGGTTCGTCTGGGCTCGGCATTGGCCAAAGTGATTCTTCTGACAGAATTTGCAAACAGGAGGTCTGTCGACATTTCCAGTACTGTTGACGGAAACAACCGGAATAACCATCTTGTTGGAGTGTTGGGGTTGGAAATTATTCCGAGTAGATGGTATATAGGTGGAGGATGATTCCTTCTGATATTTCGGCTTCTTAGACCACCGAGACTTGTCGTCACTCTTCCGCTTCTTATCAGTTTGGAATCCACTCTTTCGTTTCTCGGCAGTCCGCATCTAAGATTCAGTGGCGATGGCATAATTCACAAGGATTTGAAAATCCGTAATGTCAAGTGTTGTGAACATCGGACTCAATTCATCACCCAGCCCATCGATGAACCTTCGGCATTTATCTTTCTCAGTTTTGATGTACTCTGAGCCATACTTGAAGTATTTGCAGAAATCGGCAACATATTGTTCAATCAGTCGATTGGCCTGTTTCAGATATAGGAACTTCGTCCTCCGATCAGCAAGGTATTGTTCGTTAATATATTTCTTTTTGAATTCATCAATGAAGAATTTCCATGTAACTGACTCGGTAGGGGCGGTCAGAGTCGTGGTTTCCCACCAACTTAGAGCTTCGTCGGCTAGAAGTGCAATCGCACATTCAAGTTTATGTTCATCCGAACATTGAAGTTGACGAGTTAAGATTTGAGTGGTTCTTTCAAGCCAGTTCTCAGCTTCTTCCAGTTTTTCCTTGTTTTCGTCGGTGAATGTAGTTGCTCGATGTTGCGCGAGCTTGTCGATAGGGGCTCGACTCGGGGCATCAACCACCAGAGTCGGTTGTTCTTGTCGGATGTTCATTACTAATTGATCGAACATCTCCTTCATACTTAGGAGACATTCCCACTAAGCACCCTGAAGAGTCGGAATTGTCGAAGTTGTCTGATTAGGTTTAGGGAGTGGAGTCGGTTCTCGCGGTTCCGATCTTCTCGGAGGGTCCGCTTGCTCGGGAGGATTAGATTGTCCCGGAGCGTTGGTTTTCATCCTAACGCTACCATCCTCGTTAGAAGATTCCCAAGAACTTCCATTATCACGAGCCATACGTGATTCAGACATTCTAATAAGATTTCAGAAAAGATCGAAGTTAGAGAGCGCAATCGCAAGCAGTTCGATATAAATCTCCTAGGTGGCATAGAAAAATCCTATATAATGCATAACATGTTTCAAACATCTTTAGGATCTAATAACTAAAGCTCTGATACCAATTTATGTAACATCTCTTACCCGGGTTAGGATCGAGAGATGTTACGCCATATAACGAATGATTCATAGCAAACAAACAATAGAAACAAATCATGTAACGAACATCAATCAGGGTTAATTTAAACTTAGAAACATGTTATCCAACTTAACATGTTAACATATGAACTTAGAAACATGTTACCAAATCATATACACACATGTGGGCTAATTTAAACTTCCCTAACATATATCTTAACATTATAAACATATAATATATCCAATACATATTTGTATACATTTCAACTAACACATACTAATCTATATCTACAAACATAAAATTCGAACTATACCTAATCCAGAACACCCGATGACTTTTAATTAATGAACATGAAATTGGTATATTCGAATCAATCACCTAACTTATTTAATCTTGTGAAGCATTCGGCTAACAACAATTTATGTACCATTACATGATACTTTTATTTTTAAACAAACTTAACTATCCTACATGTTCATATAGTTCAAGCACATCAAGACTTGCAATCGATTACACAAGACAACCAAACAATGTCTATATGCATATCCTAATTCCTTCAACAATACTAACTAGTATACAAGTCTTGCAACAAATTCAATCAATCTACACCTTAACTAGTCCATTCGAACTAATCACATATGATACATATGACCTTGTTCTATAACATAGCATACTTGATCAACATTATATTATGCTTATACATTAAAAACATTCAACTATTCATGTATATAAACATGATCATATTTCATATATATATTTATCAACAAACATAGTCTCCATATCAACAAGCATATTTACATATCAACCTTTAAATTACTTACTTACATAACATACTTAACATATACAAAACAACTATCAAAAAAACATGCTCAACAATGCATGATACTAACATCATATATGCCACCAACTAGGAGATTACAAGATTATATCATACTTGTTTGATGGCTTGCGATGGCATCACAGATAATTCGGACAGTTTTCGGAACATTACACCTGAAAGTTTGGAAGAAGGAAACAAAGAGAGTGATAAGTACACTTAATGTACTTAGTGAGGCAGCCCTAAACTTTACTAGTTTCAATCTTTTAAATTCTTATTCAATCTTGAAGGTTACTTAGCTAGGCTTAGCACGTATTGAAATACCTAGCTAGTCTATCAAAACCAAGTTAATTTAGCTAGTTTCATGTACTAACGAATAGGGCAGCAAGCATTTACATGTACTATGACTTATTGGGCAGCAACCATTTCATTTAAAACACACCAATTTGGGCAGCAAGCTACATATACATTTCATACCAAATTGGACAGCAAACAACATATACAATTCAAGCCAAATTTCGGCAGCAAGCACATGTACAATTCAAGCTAAATTGAACAACAAACAACCTATAATCTCATTGTCATCTTGGCAGCAACATTTCATAGTTTCACATCACACCATAGTTCATTTTAAATCTCAACCAAGTACACATATTAATTCCATATCATAAGGGCTAATACCCAACTTGTTCATTTAAACATATATCATTGTTCTAATCATATTTTGCCTTGGATGATTAATGAATTAGGTAATCAAGTCTTCATGTAACATGTAATATTAGATACTCAAAGTAATCATTTCTAATTTCAACTTATAACAGAGGATGCATAGGCATCAATGGTGACTTACCACCATTCAATTATCAAGGTGACTAACCACCTTATCGGGTTTATAGGTAACTAACCATCATCCTATAACAAAGATCAGAGGGGCTCAATGACTCTAAGGCATGCCCTTCTACCTATAGGCACTAATCAACCAAGGACTTTAACTCATCTTTTATGTCTAACAAGTTCATTTTACTTGTTTATCAAACACATATCAGAAAGTCATGTACACATTCAATCATGTTTACATTGTGCACATTCAAGCCATGCTCAATCAAATTTCCAGCAACCATTTAGCATTATTTCAATCATATAATCATCTTCAAACAGTAGCTAAATCATCCATTAATTCAATTCAAGTGGCTCAAACAGTTCATGTCACAAAGCAACACATATAGACATCAACTAGCATATCTAGATAGCATCATACACCTAGTTCTTAGTTCATTCCTTTAGTCCTTCTTCCTTAGCATTTAAATTTACCAATCCATTATTAGGTTCATTACATGCTTCATTTTAAATCATCCAAGAATCATAAACACATTGGTTGAGACACTACTCTCAACCCTAAACTAGCTACACTCACAAATACTTCCAAGCTTAGTTGTTATCCTTGAGGATGATTCCTTTCCTCCTTCTCTTTGCTTGATCACTCCTTGAATCTTCTTGATCTTCTTCACCAATTTGATCTTAAATCATAAAATATCATATACAATATCCATTAGTAATTAATTCAAACATATAAATTCATTTACTTAAGCATAATCACTTAGACAAGTGAATCTGCCCCCTACAATACCTCCCCTGTTTCTAACAAATTTTCGAGAATTTATTGGCATCAATTAAACCCTTAAATATTTTCAAAATTACAATTTAACCTAAGCAGTTTCCAGATTCATTCAATTCTGAGCAGTCATTTTGTAATTCAATTTCCAGCCACTTCCTATGTCGTTTTCATACCCAAGAGGCCATTTTCTTATATTTCTCATTTAGCTCTACAACTTTTATTTACAAAAGTTTTCCTAATCTGAACCCTAACCCATCCGAAATTCAAGTTCAAAACAAGGCAATGCATGAACCCTAATCTGGGCAGATTCAATCTAAGTTCATGTTCATATTAAATTTCCAAAAATTTAGCTATTCTAACATGAACCAAGCTATCAAACAACTTTATAACTTAATTCTAACCCTATTTACAGCAAGCATTCATCATCAAAAGCTAAGAAAACATTTCCTTAATTCAAAATATGAAATCAAATAACATAGTATGTACCTACTTTGAGTTTTAGCCAACCATGCATGTATGAATGGATGAACTTCCAGCAACCATTTTGTTTTCCCTTCTTAGTTTCGGTGAGAATGCAGAATAAAGAAGAAAATAGTGATAACTTTGGTGTTTCTCTCTAAGTGATGTTTATCCAAGTGTCCGTATGTGGTCTTATTAAGGACACATGGATTGCTTAGTCTACATGTATGTCCACTAACTTAGTTTTAGTTTAGTTTAATTGAAGTCATCAGCCCACTAATGCATTGTTTCTATTAATCATTTATACTTTAATTATCATATTTTAATCATATATATATCATGTAATACATATATCCAAATTATTAATTTCATACTTTAATTTCCTATATGTATACATATATAATAATACATTACTTTATATTAATTCAAGTTTATTTTCATTAGTATGTGTGTTCGTATACATGTTATATATATATATATATATATATATTCATACATATGCCTTAAGTTAATTTAGTTAACATGCCATTTAGAATTATACAATTTAGTACTTAAACCTTAACTAAGTTGTAATCTTTTACGTTATCAATTTCATTTTTCTATCGTTCTAAATAGAGTACGTTTTAGGGTGTTACAAAGTTGCCATACATACTTGCTTTATTTGATCTCAAATTTCTTGTTGCTTAAGCTAGAAGTTAAGACTTGAAACAATGTTAACTACTAGCTAGTGTTCAAACTTATAGCAAACAAACACTCTTGAAATAACTTGCTAGACCTAGGGCCACTTCACTAAGTACATCCATGTACTTATCACTCTTGTTTCCATCCTTCCCAAAACAAGATAAAGATCAAATTTTTTTCTTGACCTCGAAGCCGAACCTAGAGTCGAAGCAAAATATGAGACAACTTGGAAGTATGATTCTATATTTGTTTTTGTATTCTCCTAGTTGGTGGCATCTAGAGGTGTATCTAGAATTCATGATAAGATCATGCATTTTATCTCTTGAAGTTCGTATATGTATAAGTTTATTTCTTGTTTACTGCTTGGAGTATGTATTCGAACTTGAACTAAAGTTTGTAATGGCTTAATAGTCACCTTTTGATGTAAATAAGGTTACCTTTTGATGTATATATATAGGTTCTTAAATGCTATGTGTATATTATGATATGATCTATTTGCCATGGTCTAGGTTGATATGGATGTATTATAGATGCAAGTGGATTGAACACGATCATGTATGATTTCTTGTTTTGCAAGCATGTCTATTCGAATGGAAGCATGTTCACCTTGTCCTAATGAAATTCGAATGAAGCTAGGAAACTTTATTGGACCTTGTTGTCATGTGAACCATTTGAATGGATTGTTTTATGCCTAGCTTGTCTATGTTAACCTTGTATCATATGTTTAGAGTATGAATAAAAAATGATAGCATGACTATTGGCAAATGAAATGTTATAGTCGAATACCATGTTTGTATGTTCTTGATGTATTCCTATTTCGAATGCTTACTTTGGTTAATAGGATTTGTTTACACTTCTTGATCAATTCATGTTGTATAAGTTTAGTAGTAGTAGCATAAAGGCTTGTATGTTTGTGTTTAAGAATGAATGGTATATTGATTCTTATTGTTTGGCTTGATGTTTAGAAGTCTAACTCACCTATTAGGGGTGAGTTGTGAAAAGTTCAAATCGGTTCGTGTTTTTCCTTGCTTGAGTAACGCTCCTTAGCCGGTTTAGGATTAAATCGGGTGAGAGGTGTTACAAATACTGCATTGATCCTGCAATGAACCCTGCAAATTATGACACTATGGCAGTTTCCATTTGTCTATGAGTACTCTACAATTATTAATGGTTGTTATTTAAAATTGGAAACACTTTATCAACAAAGAAATATGGCATAAACATTGTATAAGGTGGTAACAAAAAAACAAACATCAATATCACAAGGAATAAAGGCCCAAGGTTTAATTACTTCCTTCACCTCCTTGCGAGTTTCGAACAAGCATGACATATCAATAATCGTGCCAATTTAAAAAAAACAATAATGAGCACGTAGCAAAATAGGTTCCAAACGTTTCATATAATTTCAATCCATACGTGATATTTATTAGACTTGCCGTATTGTCGAGCCATTCCCTGGGTCGTAACGTATCAATTTCTCTAATAGTGGCATAAATGTTGACCAATATAATAACCACATATATGCATACAAACATTGTATTATGTCTTTGATTTTACATTTCACAATATCACAAATTAAAGTTATATAGTTTAAGGCTTACTTTTACGCTAACGGGGTATTCCATAAATAATCACGGTAGACCTGTACAGGTTCAAGAAGCCCATCAGGTAGTACATCATACAAAACTTTGATTGACTCCTCTTCATCCTTTTACAAGAAAGATATGATGATAACAACGACAATCATAAATTATATAAATAAAAATAAAATCATAACCATTAAGGGACAACATGTAATTCGATGACCTTAATGGCCAAAATTGTATTATTTCAATGTTCAATTCGATGGGCTTAAGGTTCAATGTCCAATGCATTTGGCAACCGCCATTTGCTATTATTAAAGTACACGGTGCAGAAAACCAATAGTTACCATTGAGAATGGTAATTACACGAAAATTATTCCCAATTAACTTTTCAAACTTTATGCAGTTAAATGTTTATCCTATGAGAGTCGAGGGGATTTTTGACTAACCTGGACGGCAGCAGGCTTATCCTACAATAGAACATTACGCTAGTCAAGCCCATAGGTACATGAAAAAGATGAAAATGATATTTACATAAATTTATCTTTTTACCTTTTTCTTCATTAGTGTTTGACAGTCAGAGTTGGTATCTAAATCTATTTTGCGCTTAGCTCAACCTTGGGGTGTTTTGAATTTGGAAGGAGTAACAATTTATGCCTCTGTAGGAATAATGCTCCCAATATCATCTATCGTAGGTTATATAAAGTTACATTCAACAATCTTATTAATTGCAGTCATAATAACACCCCTATTGTGCTCCATAATCCTTAACATCTTCTATAAAGTACCTTTCATTTCGTCTCACATTGCTTTGACAACCTCATGAATACTGTTAATTTTGACTTTAAAATCGTTTATTTTCACTTCAAACTCGATCATTTTCACTTCAGAACCGTTCATTTTGACATCAATATTGTTCATCTTCTCTTCCAAGCTTTGCTTGAAGCATGTCATGTCAGCCCGCACTTCTGCGACGTCTTTAGAAAGAATACTTAATTTCTCTCAACATCTTATCATCAACCCCCTCATATTATCCAATTTCTACTCACCTATAATTTGCTTTTCAATTCCCGTATTCACAACCTATTTTAGTTCATACACCTTGGACATTATTGCTCCCCACCTTTAATTTGCTTTTCAATTCTCGTATTGACAACCTCTTTTAGCCCATTCACCTCGGACATTATTTGCTGAAGCATGTTCAACATCATTTCCCTCGTTACATCTCCATCATTGCATTTTGTAACATCATACTTCGTGAAAGCAACCTTGCAAATTAAATAAATATCAAAGATTCACCTTCCATATAATAAATGATTAATACAATGACTCGTAACATATTACCTTACGTCTCTTCGAAGCTTTCCTGCCTTTGGGTGCTTCCATGACTTCCACGGATTCCTTGACTTTAGGTGCTTCAACAGTTTTAGGTAAAGGATGCTTCCAGACAATAATCTTCAAAGAGAAATTATATAATTAATTAACCATGATTTCAATTGACATACTAGATGAATAATAATTTAACATATATTTTTGGTCTATTCAAAGCTCACTCGCTCTTCAAGCGGGCATAAATAGACGTGACCTCTGACTGCACCCAGTGAAGAATGCGAGCCTTACAACCATTAGAAGCTACATTGGCTACGCTATCAAATCCAGACCAAGAATCATATAGCTGAACCCGAATTCCATATCATTCACAACACAACATTAATATGACAAAACAGAGTTCCAATGATTTCTCATAACTAATGGTAATTTAAATTTACCTCTAAAATTGGAATACACCCTTTTAGGTAAACGTGCCTTCTCAACTTTTGTGCACAAGTAGGACACAATTTCAAAAAATCTCCACATGGGCGTATCTTAACAGTAGGACACAAAAAAACTCCAATAATGTACAAAAACACCCTTGCTTTCAAAGCATCAGACATTATATCTCGCTCGATTTTTGCATAAGTTAAAAATGTGATGAGGTTATACTTTGCACCCAGTTCTCTACCATTCTCCTTCGACATCACTTCATGAACATCAACACCTTCATTCTTTAGGCCCAATATACAAAACTCATCCAAAAGGCCCATTCTCAACCCAAAAGGTCCAACGACCCAAACCAACACATAGCTCCAAAACCCAGGTGAATGCCCAAATTGTTGACTCAAAAATTCGGGTCGTTCCAACGGCTATAACATCATGTCGTTTATTAGCCATATACTAACTTGTCATTCTTTAGACTCCTCCTTGGATTTGTTATTTCATTGAGATGGAGAGAGGGGAGAGAGAGAGAGAGCGAGAGGTTTGTAAAGTACATCAAATGGAAAGAGAAGGTGTTTATAAATGAATGTAGTTAAGGAGAAATGCTTAAGCTAATTATGTTTTTATTTCCTTGGCATAAAAATAGTTTTAGTGTGTTTTTAAGGAAAATGGAGGGAGAGATTAACATGTGTGAGCACTTGGTTTTCGTGATTGATTATGGGACTTACTGACGGCCTTAGCAAAAAAGTTGACCTATAAATACTGATGGCGCAGGCTTTCATGAAACTTGATTGCATTAGCTTTCTTGATCTCTTGTCTTCTATAATATGTTTGGTGTTAAAGTGTCAGTTCCTAATACCCAAAAACCTCTGAAACTTTCCAAGTGTTAGGTGGAGGGAGAAGGCTTACACAACACATGAATATTAGTACAAAATTAAAACTAAAAAAAACAAGTAACTATTTGGAGTTTCATCTTCTAAATTATATAGAATCAGGTTACTGTGAAACCCTGACAATTGGCTTTTTCTCTATCAACTACATGGTTGCCCTTAGTTAATCTATTCTTGTTTGTTCTTCTGCACATGGCCTATGCCCTTTTTCTTTGTGAACCCCTACTCTAGATGTCGCCCACTATTTCACTTGAGACATGTAATCAAAGCTAAGTGCCCTCCTAAAACCATGCATTCAAGTGGTGAAATTTAGGAATATCAACATATTTACCAGTTGGTTTAAAGTTTGATTGGCATTCTTTTTCACAATGAATGCCACTGTTATCAAGGACTGTGATGTTTTCCAAACGTCACCCCTTTAACAGAGGTTAACACCACAATTACCATTTTGTAACAAAACATAAAGTTTAATTGCTTTTGTAAGTTTTTAATGTTCGGTTACCATTTTTTTCGGGGATAGTTTAGTGACCATTGGGGTACTTTACCCTTTTACCCCTTATAAAACGTTGAAGGTGCAGGCTTTCATGAAACTTGATTGCATTAGCTTACTAGATCCCTTGTCTTTATCTAATATGTTTTGTGTTAGAGTGTCGGTTCCTAATACCAAAAAACCTATAGAAACTTTCCAACTGTTAGGTGGAGGGAAGAGGCTTACACAACATATGAATACCAATACAAAATTTAAACTCAAAATAACAAGTAACTATTTGGAGTTTCATATTCTAAATGATATAGAATTAGGTTGTTGTGAATTCCTAACATAAGGCTTTTTCTCTATCAATCGCATGGTTGCCCATAGGTAGTCTAGTCTTGTTGGTTCTTCTGCACCTGACTTATGCCCTTTTTCTTTGGGAACCCCTACTCTGGATGCCGCCCATTTTTTCACTTGGGACATGTAATCAAAGTTGAGTGCCCACCTAAAACCATGCATTCAAGTGGTGAAATTTAGGAATATCAACATATTTACAAGTTGGTTTAGAGTTTGATTGGCATTCTTTTTCATAATGAATGCAATATCATCAAGGACAGTGATGTTTGCCAAATGTCACCCCTTTAACGGAGGTTAACGGCATAATTACCTTTTGTAACAAAACATAAAGTTTAATTGTCATTCTGTAACTTTTGAAAGTTTGGTTTCCATTTCGTTTTTTCGGGGATAGTTTAGGGACCATTTGGGTACTTAACTCTTTTATCCCTTATAAATTATTGAAGGGGCAGGATTTCATGACACTTGATTGCATTAGCTTACTTGATCCCATGTCATCATCTGATATGTTTGGTGTTAAAGTGTTAGTTCCTAATACCCAAAAACCTCTAGAAACTTTTCAAATGTTAGGTGGAGGGTGTAACACCCCAAAATCTGGTCTAGTCGTAATTCATTTCCGATGATCAGAAATTCTATATTGATGAAACTAAAAGATTTCACCGACTAGTTAATTATTGTTATCGAACCCTAACTAGACTTTAAACATCGGATTTGAATCCTATTAAGTAATATTAAGCTTTTAGTGGCTAAAATAGAATAATTATAAGTTTGAGGGTAAAGTTACAATAGTATGAAAGGTGAGGGGCTAACCATGCGATTAGCCCTCTTTGAGTTAAAAACTCCATTACGTGGAGTTATCAGATAACTTTCCTTCAAGAGAAGGAAAGCTTTGTGTTAAAATTTTGAAGTAAGGAACAAAAGGGGGATAGCTTAACCGAGACAAAATTGCCAAACCAGCACTCCTTATCTTCATCATCTTTTTCACCTAAGCACACACCTCCATTGGTGGAAATCCAAGCTTGTTATTTCTTCACTTTAACGATATCGAAACGTTGTTATCGATCGGGTAAGCTATATTCCTCATTCAATTAATGGATTCCGTGGATATTTTGGGTGTATTCTAAGCTAGGGTTTTGACTATCCATAGATATCTCCTTGTTGCCATCTTTATTGAAGTTGGATATTGATTTTGATATCCCTATGTTGATTTTGATGTCGAAACATAAATTGTAATAAGTGTCCTATTAATCTTTCTAGCTCAAGAAGGGGAGAAAGAGGTATCACCATCTCCGTCATAAGCTAGGAATAAAAGAATCGCTATCCGAGAGCCTTGAAGCTTCGGATTGCTAAGGTGAGTGTAGTCGGAGTATTGGGTTTAGGCAAAAGGCCTTCCCGGATCATTATTTTTGTCTTAAATCGTTTCGATAACATTGATGTTGAAGCGAATGTATTGGATGTTAAATTGGACACTTGGGTAAGTGTCGGTAAGTTATCATTGAACATTGATTATGGCATTTGTTCACTAACATCGATATAAGCATTGTTAAGAGATCATTGCATTGAAATAATCGGACATTGATAATGTCACCAATTCATGAGATATTGATGTTGAGATATATGTATATTAATCATTGACTATAACGAATTTGTGGAATATTGGTATATCATGGATCATTGAAATGAATATTTAAATTATGACCTTGGATTGGAATGGACTCGGGATATAATTGGCATGCCATAGAATTCATGAGCTCAGTGTACGGGTGGACTACGGTCCTAAGGCTACAACCTATATTGATTTGGCGAGGCGGAGGGATGTGTATTGTTATTGGTCACTTTGGCGAGGCGGAGGGATTGGACAATTCATTGTTTTGGCGAGGCGTAGAAATTCGTGTATCCACGATCTTAATTCAATCTAAGGAATTATGAATGAAAGAGACACATACTTATTGCTTATTGCATTGTTATATGGCATTGATTATTTTAACATGAAATTAAGTATCATTGTAGATATGGCATTCCATCATTTATGTTATTTCTGACTACCTCACTAGGCAAGATGTGCCTAATGTGTCTCCCCTCATGCATTTTCAGGTTAAAGAGTCGCACGTTGGAAGATCGGCTCGGCCGCAATAAAAAGTCACTACTAAGCTACAAGTAAAGTAACTATGACCTTGAACTCCTAGGAAGGTGGCAAAGTTGTTAAATTAGTCAAATATGCTCGTTTTGTTGTGTTGGTGTTTTGTCTATCTTGTAATAAGGTCATTGGCTTTAAATGGCCCTTTTGGTCCCTTTAATATAGCCTTAAAAATGCATGATTTGCTGAAAATGTAAAAACCGGGTAAACGTACTCTTATAGCCTTGAAAATTTGCATGCTCATAGATTATATCATTGGAATGTTGTGCATAAAGTTTCACTGCAACTGGATATCATTTGGTAGGGTAATTTGTATAAAAATCGGATAAATTCTGTCATTACAGGTCTCCCCGTATCGAAACGGGTAATGACGTTTCGATACGGGTACCTAACGTTGAACCTGAGATTAAGGGCATTCTAGAACAAAGTGAGGCCGTTTCGGAACATTTTTTCCACTGGAGACCCTTGTTTCGATACAGGTTTCGGAACGGTCAAGTCAATGTCTATGTTGGTCAATCCGTTCCGATGCGGGTCATGCCTGTACCGAAACGGTCTAAAGAGTTGGGTCAATAGGGTTGACTCTCGAGACCTTGTTCCAAAACAACCTAAGGTGTTTCGAAACGGGGTTAGGTAAGTTTGTTATGGCTCATTGGACAGCTTTGATTATTTTACAATCTAGTCGCTGATTCTAAAGAATTGAATGAATTTTGGTATGTATAACCCTTTAGTAATGAATTTCACTTTGGCAGGGTCTATTTGATAAGGGACCTCAAGTTTGTTAAAATTTACAAATTAGTCCTACATGCTTGTAATAATTGTAAAATGACCCTTGATTGATAATTGTGTATTCTCCTTGATAATATGGATTAAAGGATGCATTGGTTGTATGTTTGACATTATCCATTGACCAATCATGAGTTTATAATGAAATTTATAACATTGTTTGTCGCTTCGTTTTTCGGTAACACATTCTGGCCCAATTCTCTACTAGACCAGGAAGGGGGTGTTACATTTGTGGTATCAGAGGTAGAGTTTAGTCGATTCTAGGACTAAATTGAAGTCCATTGTATTGTTATTGTGTTACTTTGCCACCTAGGAGTTTTATTTTGTATATACTGTGACTTGTCGACTTATCTGATCTTTCATATAGTTATGTCTGCGACAAATGAAGCTCATGTAGATGAGCATACTGCCGGCTCCTTGACACATGGCGAGGAGGTTAGGGGAGGAAATCCTCCAGATCCACCGCAACCACAGGACCCTCGTGTTCAAGGTGCTAAGCATGTTGCACCTAATGCTCAGGCTGAATGTTATCAAAATAGGGCCAACATGTTTAAGCAGTTTATGACTGCGATGCAAGCAACACCACCAGTTCATCCTACTCCTTCTATTGCCCAGTACGTCCGAGCCCATATTGACAAACTGGCTTCACTCCGAGCCTATTCTTTCACTGGAAAGGATGATGATAATCCTGAAATTGCTGAATACTGGCTGGATAATACCCTACACATCCTGAATAAATAGTTGCAGTGTTCCGACGAGCACAAGATAGAGTGTGCTATTGCTTTGTTAACCGATGAAGCCCTGATGTGGTGGGAGACTACTATTCTTACAGTTCCTAAAGGATTGGTCACTTGGGAATTCTTTCTCCAGGAATTCCGGAACAAGTACATCAACGAGTACAATCTCGCGGAAAGAAGGAGCACTTTTCTTCATTTGAGACAAGGTGGGAGGCCTATCGAGCAGTACATCCATGATTTCTGCAAGTATTGCCGATAAGAAGTCGAGTTTGTAAAGAAAGAAGAAGACAAGTGCCAAATGTTTATTGTTGGTTTGAGCGATGAGCTGCGACCTATGTTTACTGCCGTGGGTATCACCAATTTCCAGGATTTGGTGAACCGAGTTAAAGCAACAGAAGCAGTGCAGAGAGCTCAAAGAGGAAATATGTATAACCGATCTGAGAAAAGAACATGGAGCGACTCCCGACCTCCCAAATGGAACAAGAAAGGCAAGTATCAAGTTTCGAAGCAAGCTTCTTTTTCACAACCTTCCCGCACAGGTAACATTGAGAGACCACAAACTATCACCAAGTCCTGGTCTAAGGCGGCCTCAGTGGAGAGTACTGGAGGTTCGAATCGGAGTGTTCAACATCCAATCTGTAACTTTTGTCAGAAACGACACCCAGCAGGGCAATGTCGCAAGCATACGGGAGCATGTTTCTTCTGTGGGGAACAAGGACATTTTATCAGGGATTGTCCTCTCTTGTTCCGTCCTCCACCGGAACTATACTCAGCAGCTCACTTGCCCGAGCCAGAACAAGCATTCCTGGATGACAAACCCAGGTTCTGCTCAATATCCTTCGCCCTACTAAACAGTACATCAAAATCAGTGTACTCAGCCGCAAGCATATAGGTCTTTACATCCGTCACCAAACCATAACAGAAACGCTCACACCTCTCCCGCTCATCAGGGACAATCTCAGGTGCATACTGACTAAGACGGACAAACTGGATCTCGTACTCAGCTACCGTCATACTTCCTTGTGTCAAAGACATGAACTCTCTTTTCTTTTCATCCAGGTATCGTACACCCAGATACCTCTGCTTGAACGCGTTTAGAAAGCACGTCCAAGTCACATAAACATCCTCTATTCCGGAGATAGCAGTCGTCCACCAGGTATACGCATCATCATGTAACAGCGATACCACACATCCTAGCTTCTGCACATCATTGCAGTTCATTTGTCCCAATATCCTCTTGGTACATTCCAACCAAGACTCAGAACCTTCAGCAGACAAACCCCTGAACTCAGTCCCTCCCAGACTGCGCAAACGTTCCAAAGGTAGTCTAGCATTAGCATCTCCCTGATGCCCAGCTCCATGAGCTCCAGCTAATGCCGCCTGAAAGGCTCCCGCAATAGCTTGTATCAAAACTGTCATATCAGGAGCAGCTTGCCCCTGTCCAGCTTCAGGTCCAGCGACCCCAGCACCAGCTCCAACACCAGCTCCCTCGCCTCCAGCACCACCACCACCGGGCGGTCCACCACCAGGAGGAGGAGGTAAATCCACTACATTATCAACATTCTCTTCATTCTCATTCTGAGCCATAGCTCGCGTATTAATCCTCGTCTCTCTACGAGGTCTCATTCACTAAACAATGCACTAACACAATGCAATAAACATCATCAGGCCCAGCAAGGTAAGTAATCCAAGAACTCAAGCTCATTTTTCAAAAACAATTCATTTCATTAGTTTTGATATGGCAATGGGTCCCTCTAACATGCTTCCACATAGCATAGCATCACAATTGCAACATACTTTACAATTCACACATCACACTTTCATTCAAAAAGGCACATCATGCATTCATGCATACATCACCCACATAACCATTCCCAATTACACGAGAACTCAGCTCTGATACCACCAAATGTAACCCCCTTAGCCCGGCCTAGACGGTTGACCCGAACTACGAAGATTACACGGGGAAAACCAAAGTCAACCCGAAAGTCAACCTTGATTAACGACCCTTTTTTCTTTTTAAAACTTTTCTAGATGCATATTAACCCTAGGCGTACCCTTGAGAGAAGCATACATGAAAACCACAGCGATCGGAAAGCAATAAGGGACTCGATTGCACAAATTACAACTTTAGGGACCAAAATGTAAATTCTAGAAAGATGAAGGACATAACTGATTTTTAGATTACCAATATGAAATTAATCATATTACATGCCTCTCTGTCAAATTTCACCTCAAACGGACATCTCAAACTCAAGCAATTGCATATACGAAATTCAGGACTAAAACGTAAAGCTTGCAAACCTAAAACCATTCAAATCAGTGCCCTACGGTCACCTGTTTCGGAACGGGGGTTGACCGTTCCGAAACGCGGGTTCGTTTCGAGACCTGTTTCGGAACAGGGCTTGACAGTGGCAAATCCGTTTCGAAACGTCCTCTACCCGTTTCGATACACGAAGGCCATTACAGGCCCCCGTTTCGAAACGGTAGTGTCCGTTCCGATACGGACTGCCCAGAAAGTGCAGATTTTGCTGGTTTAACAAACAATTAACCACTCAAACACATCCCTATGACCTCCTAATCATGCCAACAAGTCATCATACATACAAGGAACATATTTGCATCATCAAAACACATTCATGGCATCAATTAGGAAAAACCACAAATCTATAGGCATGCATCCTAATATTGAAAACCATCCAAGCACCAAATCACCAAAGCAAACACCAAATGGCCAATTACAAGTCCAAAACATCATAGGCATCATGCCAAACTCAGGGACTCCAAAACATCTCCCAACAAACACAACCTAGGTTCCCATTGCCAAATACCAAAAGCTAATAATGTTGTAAAAATAGTCACCATACATGAGCTTTGTCTTCCCTTGGATTCTTAGCCTCCTTGCTGCCCTTAAAGCACTTCAATTCTCTGCATTATTGGTTCAAGAAAGAGAGCGTAAGCACAAATGCTTAGTGAGGCATGCTCTAATGAAACATCACAATAATGCACTTTTTCTAAACACGTTTCATAAGGCCTTTTCTTTCATAAAAGTCATTTTCATGCAACAATGCATAAACAACAAGCATCTCATGCTTCATAATCATCAACATGTCTTAAACAACAAGCATCTCATGCTTCATAAACATTAACATGTCATATTGGCTTCCAAGTGATACCATAACCATTTTCAACATAAAACACAATCGGATACGCGGATTACAAGCGCTGTCCCATACGCTTCATACACACTACCGAACACAAGGTGGAGTTTACCGGTACAATCACAACCCATCAACACCTGTGATGGAGTTTAACGGTACAATTACAACCCCTCCACATCACTCATCGGTAGTTGTATAACATCACTAACGAGAACACGGGACACACAACACAAGATCCTCACATGGCATTTTAACCACCATTATGATCTTAAACATCTCGTTAGTGTACTTGGATGGAGTTTTCGGTACCATTACAACCCCTCAACATCCAAGGCGAGTTTATTCACGGTGCACCCAATCCTATATCCGGCTAACTATATCCGATTCAAGAACTTTAAGACCAAAACATCACTTGCCAATATACATCAATTATCATCAACAATTCATTGTTTTAAAGCATTAATCAAAGCCATCAATTCATCATGCATTACTATGCATCAAAACCACATTTATCAATGTCAAACCAAGGATCTCTTACCTTGAGCATCCTTCAACACATGGCTTTCAAAACCAGCATTAATCATGCTAAAACATGCTTTCAAAACAGAATTTGAACATGCATAATAAACACATTGCATCCAACCATCTCATGGTTCATCAAAGAGAGAGTTTCTCCGAAAACTTACTCTTGAGCTTAGTTAAGTTGCTTAGACCTAAACTAAGCTCCCAAAACCTTCAAACATTGGTTTCAAAGCTGAAAGCCAACTTCACTCACCAATTCCGTTTCGCAAGCTTGCTGAAACGCCGATCAAGCCTCCGGATCAACACCACAAGGATCCGAATGTGCCTCCCCTATTTTAAACACATCAAAGCAGAGGATTAATACATCATCATGCATTAAAATCTTCAGCCACAACACCTAAACTCACTGCTCTCAACAAATCTAACATTTCGGCTACCAAACACAACCGAAATCACTTCCAAACTCATCCACAACATTACCCAGCCAAGATCTATCACTTCTAAACATTCTTAAACATCAATTAACATCCAAAAAGGATCTGAACTCGTCCTTATACCTCCAGCAACAATAGAACACCAAGATTACCCCAAAAACCACCATTTTCACATGTAAAAACTTAGGAAAATAAACCTATTCGGGATTGCATTGATTAAATCTCAATTACACATCATTAAACATCCAAAATACATTTAAAAGACATCTCAAAACAGAGCCTAAAAATTCATTACGAATTTCTTCAAGATTAAATCCAAATCTTGAGTTTTAAGCCAAAATCAAGATCACATCACCAAAACCTTTTATAAAACTTAATTTAAGGATTGAGAACTTGGGAATTTCAATAAAGAACTGAATATTTAGAGGAGAAGAACATCCTTACCTCTAAATGTAGATTTCTCCTTGTTTAGAGCCAAAATCCTTGAAAATTCAATAAGCAAATGAAGAGGATTTGATGTAGAAAGGATTAGGAATCTTTTGATGATTGAAAACTCATCATTTAGTGAGAAAATAAAAAGAAAAGCTGCTATGGAAATGTGTTTGGCTGAGGGAATTTTGAGAGAAAATGAAATGGGAAAATTTTAGAGAAAGTTGGTTATGAAAACTAAAATATGGTTTTTCCTCTTTTCTTTTAATTAATTAAACATTAAATGAGTCATTAAAATTAAGAAAAATCTGGAGAAATCCTTCCTTGGTAAATTAGCTCCTTAAAGATTCAAAGTTTCAATCCTTACAAAACAGTCACCACTGAACTTTTCAAAAATTACATTTTAGTCACTATTTCGAAATGTCACACTTCCAAACCTTATTTTGTAAAATTGATTTCACCACTCTCTTATATATATTAAAATAGGATTTTTAGATATTTTTCCATATTTTTAATGCATCCCGAACTAGGCTTTCCCTAAAACCACCTTTTATATTCGAACCGAAAATCAGACCGGTCCGGTTCAGACCGTAAACTTCCAAGCCCAAAATTGGGGTGTTACAACTCTCCCCCCTTAAGAAATTTCGTCCTCGAAATTTACCTGGAGGAAAAAGGTATGGAAACTGCTTCAACATGTCATCCTTCCTTTCCCATGTGGCTTCCTCAACACCAAGATGCTTCCACAACACCTTTACCAAATCAATGGTCTTGCCTCGAAGAACTTTACTGTCTGAATCCAGAATTTCCACCGGTTCCTCATCATAGGTCAAATCTGGATTCAACTCCACTTCCTCCACATGCATAACATGTGAAGGATCCGATCTATACCTTCGAAGCATAGAGACATGAAACGCATCATGAATCTTTTCCAACTCTTGCGGTAACCTCAGCTTGTACGCAACAGGACCCACACGTTCAATCACCTCGTATGGTTCAATGTACCTAGGGCTCAGCTAACCCTTTCGACCAAACCTCATCACCTTCTTCCAAGGCGAAACTTTCAAAAACACACGGTCACCAACCGCATACTCAATCTCCTTACGCTTCAAATCTGCGTAAGACTTCTGTCGATCAGAAGCTGCCTTCAAGCGCTCACAAATGAGTTTCACTTTCTCGGTGGTTCCTTTCAACAAAGATGGCATTGAAACCAACTTCTGACCTGTTTCAGCCCAACAAAGAGTAGTCCTACACTTCCTCTCGTACAAAGCTTCATAAGGTGCCATTTGAATACTTGCCTGGTAGCTATTGTTATAAGAAAACTCCACCAACGGCAAATGCTTCTCCCAAGAGCCCTGAAACTCAATCACACAACACCTCAACATATCCTCCAACACTTGGATAACACGCTCAGACTGTCCATCCGAGTGTGGATAATAAGAAGTACTGAAATTCAATCGTGTACCCAAAGCCTGATGCAAACACTGCCAGAAACGCGATGTAAACCTTGGATCTCTATCCGACACGATCGACTTTGGCACACCATGCAGCCGCACAATCTCAGCAATGTACAGCTCTGCAAGCTTGTCCAAAGTGTACGTAGTATGCACAGGCAAGAAATGTGCACACTTCGTCAGGCGATCCACAATCACCCACACCGAATTCTTCTTCGATGGCGACAAAGGCAAACCAGACACGAAGTCCATGGTAATCCTTTCCCACTTCCACTCAGGAATCCTCAACGGTTGCAACAACCCAGAAGGAAATTGATGCTCAACTTTAACTCGCTGACAAACCATTCACTTGCTTACATACTCAGCAACATCTTTCTTTAAACCCACCCAATAGTACTCATCACGAAGATCACGATACATCTTAGTACTACCAGGGTGCATAGCAAAAGGACTACTATGAGCTTCAGTCAGAATAGCACGCCTCAACTCAGCATCATTGGGCACTACTATTCGACTTCCAAAACATAAAACTCCATAATCATTAAAGCAGAAATCCGATGGCCTATCCTCAGCAATATCCTGAACATGTGGCACCAGGGAATCATCCAACAGTTGCTTATCCTTTATCAACTGAACCAAGGATGGTTTCACTTGCAACTCAGCCACAAGACCACCATCACGCGAAATGCTCAAACTGGCAAAGATAGCCCTCAACTCCACTGCTACCTTCCTACTCAAGGCATCCGCCACAACATTAGCTTTTCCGGATGATACTCGATCGTCAGATCGTAATCTTTAAGCAACTCCACCCAACGTTGTTGCCTAAGATTCAACTCCTTCTGAGACATCAGATACTTCAAACTCTTGTGATCCGTGTACACATTACACTTTTCACCATACAGGTAATGTCTCCAAATTGTCAAGGCAAAAACCACCGCAGCCAACTCAATGTCATGTGTAGGATAATTGCGCTCATGCACCTTCAACTGGCGCGATGCATAAGCCACCACCTTACCCTCTTACATCAACACACATCCCAAACCAACGTAGGACGCGTCACTATACACCACAAACTCTTTCCCTGATTCAGGTTGAACCAAGATAGGAGCTTGCGTCAAAGCTGCCTTCAGCTTCTCAAAAGCCTGTTGTCTCGCCTTCGTCCACTCATACTTAACATCCTTCTGCAGCAACTTCGTCAAAGGTGCAGCAATCTTTAAAAATCCATCCACGAACCTCCGGTAGTATCCCGCCAAACTAAGGAAACTACGGACTTCATGAACAGACTTAGGAGGCTTCCAATTCATCACTGCCTCAACCTTCTGAGGATCAACACGAATCCCCTCAGCAGAAACCACATGACCAAGGAACACAACCTCCCTGAGCCAGAACTCACACTTGCTTAACTTAGCATAAAGCTAACTCTCCAACAAAGCTTCCAACACAATCCTCAAATGCCCCTCATGCTCCTCCTCAGTACGAGAGTACACGAGGATATCATCAATGAACACCACAACAAACTTGTCCAAATATTCATGGAACACTCTATTCATCATGTCCATGAAAGCTGTAGGAGCATTCGTCAAACCAAACGGCATCACAAGGAACTCATAATGCCCATACCTCGTTCTGAAGGCTGTCTTTGGCACATCCACATCCTTCACCTTCAACTGGTAGTACCCTGACCTTAAGTCAATCTTAGAGAACACAACCGCTCCCCAAAATTGATCAAAAAGATCATCAATCCTCGGCAACAGATACCGATTCTTGATAGTCAACTTGTTTAACTGACGGTAATCGATGCACATTCTCATAGTGCCATCATTTTTCTTCACAAACAAGACCGGTGCACCCCAAGGTAACATGCTCGGCCGAATGAAACCACGATCAAGCAATTCCTGAAGTTGCGTCTTTAGCTCTCTCAACTCCTTAGGTGCCATTCGATAAGGAGTAATGGAAACTAGAGTTGTATTTTCATACAGCTCAATTCCAAACTCCACTTCACGATTAGGAGGCAACCCAGGCAACTCCTCCGGAAACACACCAGGAAACTCTCGCACAGTCCTATTATCCTGCACTCGCAACTCTTTCGAGCTAGGATTCATCACAAAGGCTAGGTAGGCTTCACAACCTTGCCTCGGCATCCGGCTCGCCTCCAATGTAGACACCACATTGGCAAGAAACTTCACATTCTCACCAACCACCACTACCTCATAATCATCGGCAAGCTTCAACGAAACTCGCTTATTCTCAAAATCCACCATAGCCCGATGTTCAACAAGCCAATCCATACCAAGGATTACATCAAAACCATAGAAAGGAAATTCTATAAGATCAACATGAAAAACATGATCTTGAACAACCAAGGGACACCTTCTATACAACTTCCGTGTCACAACGGTCTCACCAAAAGAGCTAGTTACACGCATACCAACATCCAAAGACTCAACAGGCAAACCAAGCAATTGAGCATGTTCACGCAATATGTATGAGTGTGTAGATCCAGAATCAATCAAGGAAAGTAATGACAAGGATTGCAAAGTGAAGGTACCTGCGATCACATCCGTGTCATTCCTCCCTTCCCGCTGCGCATACACTCGAGCCTGGCCTCCACCCTCAGGTTGGACAGCCACCACATGCGCCACATTCCTTCCACCATCCTCTCTACGCTGGAAGTTACCACGGCCGCGCCCACGACCTCTCTATGGTGCAACAACTCCAGGAGCACGTCCCTGACCTCCACCGGCCAACAAAGGACACTCCCTCCTCATGTGGTCTGCCGAACCACAATTCCAGCACGAATTACCAGCTACAACAACAGGAGCCTAAACCTCCCTCACTGCTCGAGGACAATCACGCCTCAAATGTCCACGCAATCCACACGCCCAGCATGTGTTCTGATCAGCTCTCGCCCTGTCTCCCTGAACAGGCACACCATGACCTCCACCACCACGTCTAGCAGAAGACTGATACCTCTTATCTCGTCCTCTCTTGTTCCGTCCTCCACCGGAATTATACTCAGCAGCTCGCTTGCCCGAGCCAGAACAAGCATTCCTGGATGACAAACCCAGGTTCTGCTCAATATCCTTCGCTCTACTAACCAGTACATCAAAATCAGTGTACTCAGCCGCAAGCATATAGGTCTTTACATCCGTCACCAAACCATAACAGAAACGCTCACACCTCTCCCGCTCATCAGGGACAATCTCAGGTGCATATTGACTGAGACGGACAAACTGGATCTCGTACTCAGCTACCGTCATACTTCCTTGTGTCAAAGACATGAACTCTCTTTTCTTTTCATCCAGGTATCGTACACCCAGATACCTCCGCTTGAACGCGTTCAGAAAGAACGTCCAAGTCACATCAACATCCTCCATTCCAAAGATAGCAGTCGTCCACCAGGTATACGCATCATCATGTAACAGCGATACCACACATCCTAGCTTCTGCACATCATTGCAGTTCATTTGTCCCAATATCCTCTTGGTACTTTCCAACCAAGACTCGGAACCTTCAGCAGGCAAACCCCTGAACTCAGTCCCTCCCAGACTGCGCAAACGTTCCAAAGATAGTCTAGCATTAGCATCTCCCTGATGCCCAGCTCCATGAGCTCCAGCTACTGCCGCCTTAAAGGCTCCTGCAATAGCTTGTGTAACTCCCCGGTTTGGGGCTCAGAAGTTTTGGGCGTTGACCGGTTCGGTCAAAGTGCTGATCGAATATATAAGAGTGAATTTAGGAAAGCCTAGTTCGGGTTGCATTAAAAATATGGAAAAATGTCCTAAAATCATCTTTTAATATAATTAAGTGAACTGTGAAATCAATTTTGGAAAATGAGGTTCGGAAGGTTGACATTTTGGCTAGTGACCAAAATGTAATTTTTGAAAGTTCGGTGACAGTTTTATAAAGGATTGAAACTTTGAATCTTTAAGGAGCTAATATTCCAAAAAGAGTTTCTCCAGATTTTTCTAAGATATTTTAAGGCTTTATTCTGATTTTAAAGTTTATGAAATGTGGAGGGAAATCATTTTATCATTTTATAACTAACTTTTCTATTTTCTCTCAATTTTCCTTTTCTCTCATTTTCTCTCAACCCAAACACATTCTCCAGATTTTCTTCTTTGATTTTGTCAATCTAAATCACTCATTTCAACTCTCATTTGATTCCTAATCATCTCATCAACAAAACCTCTCAATTTGCAAGTTGTTTCATCAAGCTTTTTGGCTCTAAAAAGGAGAAACTCAAGTTTGGAGGTAAGAACGTCCTTCTCCTCTGAACTTCAAGTTCTTTATTGAAATTCCCAAGTTCTCAATCCTTGATTTATGATTTGTTAAAGGCTTTTCAATTGAAATCTTGATTTTGGCTAAAATGCAAGATTTGGTGATTTTGGTGGAATTTTCGTATGATTTGTTTAAGCAGGGTTTTGAAGTGTCAAAATGATGTTAAATGAATGCTAAATTGATTAGAAGTTGAGGTTTAATTAATGCAATCCCGGATAGGTTGAATTTCCTAAGTTTTGCTTGAGTTTTTGGTTATTTTTGGAGTGTTTTGGTGATCTGTTATACCTGGAGGTATAAGGACGTGTTTGTGATTATTTTGGATGTTAATTGATGTTTAAAAGTGGTTAGAAGTGATGGATCTTGGCTGGGTTAAGTTTTGGAAGTGTTTGGAGGTGATTTCGGTTGTGTTTGGTAGCCGAATTGTTGGATTTGGGATGAGCAGCGAGTTGTGTTGTGTTGCTGGTGTTTTAAATGCATAATGATGCATTGATCTTCTGTTGTTGTGTGCTTGAAACAGGGGAGTTTGATCCGTGAGCTTTAGAGGTGTTGCGGAAGGTTTCGGATGCTTGGAAGGCTTGTTGGCTAGCCTTGTTTTGGTTATCGGTGAGTGAAGTTGGGTTTTTAGCTTTTAAACCAAGGTTTGAAGGTTTTTGGGAACTTAGTGTAAGTCTAAACAACTTTGCTAAGCTCAAGAGTAAGTGAATGGGTTTTCGCTCTTGAATTATGATTGTGAAATTGGCTTTTAAGCAATTGTGGTTGATGATTGAAATACATGTGTTTTGCATGGTTTAAATCTGTTTTGAAAGCATATTTTAGCATGGTTTAATGCTGGTTTTGAAAGCCATATGTGAAGGATGCTCAAGGTAAGAGATCCTTGGTTTTATACATTGAAAATGTGGTTTTGTTGCATGGTGTTGCATGTTGTTCAATGGCTTTGTTTAATGCTTTAAAACAGTGAATTAATGTTGGTAAATGATGGTTTTTGCATTATGGTTATGCATGTGAAACATTGGACTAATGTGGTAAGGTGGTTATATTGGCAAGTGATGTAAGTGGTTCTTGGTTCTTTGATCGGATATAGTTAGCCGGCTATAGGATTGGGTGCACCGTGAATTAAGTCGCCTTGGAGGTGGAGTGGTCAAGAGTGGACCGGTAAACTCCCTTCAAGTATCCTAACGAGATGGTTGAGGTCATAATGGAGGTGTTGCCCATTCGAGGACCTTGGTTGAGCAAAGGTTATATGGTGTTTAAAAGTCCATATGTGGGAACCTTGTGCTTGTTGAGATCACAATGGCGGTGTTAAGTCTATGTGTGGATCTTGTGTAGGGTGTCCCGGATCTCGTTAGTGATGTTATACAACTACCAATCGGTGAATGCAAAGGTTGTATGGTGTTTGAAAGTCCATACATGGGAACCTTGTGCATGTCAATGTTGTATGGTGTTTGAAAGTCCATACATGGGAACCTTGGGGAAAAGTTGAGGTTGTATGGTGTTTGAAAGTCCATACATGGGAACCTCGGGAAAGCTAAGGTTGTATGGTGTTTAAAAGTCCATACATGGGAACCTTAGGATGTTGAGGTCAAATGGTGTTTAAAAGTCCATTTGGGAGACCTTGGATTGGTAGGGTGTATGGAGCGTAGGGACAACGCTCGGAATCCGCGTATCCGATTGGGTGTTGAGTTGAAAAGTGAATGTGGTTGATCACTTGAAGGCCAATATGATGTTCTTGATTGTGATGAAGCATGGGATGCTTGAAATGATGCATAATTGCATGTGAAGCATGAGATGCTTGAAAAGATGCATGGTTGCATGGAAAGTGTATAATGCTTGTGAATGCATGTTTACTTGTTAAGTTGAACAAGTGTTGATTATCATTTGGAAAATGATGCATGTGAGCATGAAATATCATTAGTGCATTGGAGTCTTGTTAAGACTTGTTTTTAAAGGCATGTGATGATGATGTTGTGGTTCATATATGTTTCCTTTGGTTTAATGCATGTGTTGGTTGGTTTGTGAAATGGTTTTAAAAGATTCTTGCTTGAATTGGCTTTCAAGTTTAAGAAAGGTATTATGTGAAATGGGAGTGTTTTCCAAGGTTTTGTTTTAGCTTGCATATGGTGTTTATGCATGGTTTGGCTAAATGGATGATTTTGTAAGTTGTGCTTTGAAAAGGTTTTCTTAGCATGCTAAGCTAAGGGTTGGTTTTCATGTATGTGCAATGCATGGTTTTGAGCTTGTTGTTGAAAAGGGGTTTTCAAACATGGCTTTGGTAAACAAATCGAGTTTGTTTTAAAAGTGATTTATGACCCGCTGCATTGATGGTGTTTTGGTTTTGAGCATACCTCACTAAGCATTATGTGCTTACGCTCCTTTTTGTCCGTCAATGCAGATTCTTGAAGTTTGGACAGCAAGGAGCAAGGGATTCAAGGTGGACTCCACTTGAGATGTATGTCTTGGTGAATAGTTATAGTTAATAAAGGCAATGGGGTAGAATCTCTCGGGTTTTTGTGTATGTGTTCGTTTATGTTTGGACAAGGATGTTTTTATGTTGATGATGTTGTTGGATCATGTTTCGGTTTTAATGAGATTGATTTGGAAGGTTTGTGCCTAAATGGTTGCTTGTGTAGGAAGTATGCCTTTAGAATTGGGGCTTTTCATGTATGGTGTTATATTGATGAATTGTTGATGCAAGTATGTCCCATTTATGTTGAGTTGCATGTTGGTAAAGTTTGGAGGCTTTAGGAGTATGATTGGATGGCCAATTATGTGTTTGGGTGAGCAAAATGCAGCAATCTGGGCAATGCGTTTCGGAACAGTTGACACCGTTTCGGAACGGGTGCCCTGCATAAACCCAGGCGTCCGAAACGGGTGCCACCGTTCCGGAACGGGTTGGCTACTGCCAGTCCCCCGTTGCGGTACGCGTTGCGGAACGGCCCCGTGTTTCGAAACGGGCTCTGCCTGTTTCGGAACGGGTGACCGTTGGGGACTGACATGGGCGGTTAAATGTTTCAGAATGTTTGCATTTTGGTCCTGAAACTTGTTTGTGCAATTGTATGAGTTTGGGTTGTCCGTTTGAGCTGAAATTTGGCAGAGAAGCATGAAACATGATTAAGTTTAAGTTGGTAACTTAAAATCTGGTTAAGTCCTTAAGGTTTTCAGAATTTACAATTTGGTCCCTAAAGTTGTAAATTGTTCAATTGGGTCCCTGATTGATCTCTGATGTTTGTGGTCTTTGAGTATGATGTTTGTGTGATCACATCTAGGGTTAATGAGCATCTAGACAAGATTAATAAGGAAAAAAAAAAGGTCGTTAATCAAGGTTGACTTTTGGGTTGACTTTGGTTTTCCCCGTGTAATCTTCTTAATTCGGGTCAACCGTCTAGGCCGGGTTAAGGGGGTTACATTTGGTGGTATCAGAGCTGAGTTGCGAATGCTTGGGGAAAACGGTAAGTTGTTGTGATGTGTGTTGATGTTTACCTTATTGTGTGGATGAAAGTTGGTTGAATGTTGGTTGAAACACGTGTTTCTGGGCATGATGCTGATGTTTCTGAGCAAATTGTTGATGTTTCTGATCAAGTTGATGATGTTTTCGAGCATGCTTTGTGTTTATGAATCATTGTTGAATTAATGTGGATATGTGCTGATGTTGTGAGCTGGTGTTATACTTGATGATTGTGTAATGAGTATGTTATGTTGATATTATGCTGATGCAAATGGATGCTGTTGGATGTAAGCATGATCGAGTATGTTGATTGATATGCTTGATGTTGTGATATCCATGTTGTGTTGACTGTTATGTCATGTAAAGGGGAGGATTCGGGATACCCATTGCCTTATTAATATAGCTATTGTGTTATTTTGGAGTTGGAGTTTGAATCCTTGCTTAATGCTGGTCTAACTGGTTTGTTTGTTTGTTGTGATTGTATGTTTGTTGTTGTTAGTAGTATGGCTAAGTCGATGAAAGAATGGCAGTTGGGTGAGATGGTTGCTGCCTTGGGGCAGGTTGTTAAGGCGTGGAATTCACCCTTTGGTAGAGGTGTTTTGTCTCAGCTTTCTGTGCCTGGGGTTGAGGTGATAAGGCAAGGGAAAGAAGCTGGTTCTGTGGTGAAGAGTTCATCATCTGATGTTCAGGAGGTGTTGGGAACATCTCAGGCTGTGGTAAAGGTAAAGTCAGTGGATGTGCTGGCTGTGGGATGTGTGGGTTTGCCGAAGCAGCGTTTGCTTGATTTGGGTGCTGTGGAATATCATGGTTCTACATCGGAGATGTTTGAGGCCTGGTTGGCCAGTGTGGTTCTGATCTTGGATCAGGAAGGCTGTGATCTTGCTTGTAAGCTGGGGAGTGTTGTTTCTTTGATGTTGGAGGATGCATGTGTCTGGTGGACATCTGTGGCTGTGGCGTCACATATTCTTGATATTGATTGGGATTTCTTTGTATCTGCCTTTTATGAAAGGTATCTTGGAGGGAAGTTTCCAAGGGTTGAGCAATGTGACGGTGGTGTTGTTGTAGAGCAAGTGTTGCTTGGGCAAGGAGTGGAAGTTCAGCCACCGGTGTGTGACCGTTGTGAAAGGCGCCATGTTGGAGGTTGTTGGGGCGCGGGTGCTTGCTGGAACTGTGGTTCCAAAGTGCATGTTAAGCGTGATTGTCCTCTTGGAGTGAAGTCAGCTTTGGTGTTAGCCAAAGGGTCTCGGAAAGGTCGTGGGCACGGCCGAGGCAAGGTTCAGAAGTGGCAGAAAGAGCAGAAAGTTGTGAAGAGTGTGGGAAAGGAGAATTGCTGGAAATGTGGGTCTGCTGGACACATGAGACGTGATTGTTTGATGTTGGCTCGGAATAGCCAAGGTCCCTTACCGCAAGGAGTTGGTGGTGACCCTGGTGTGTTAGCTGGTGCTGCAGTGGTGCGGCAGGAGGATGATGGTTCTGCGAGGAAGAGAGTTCGTCTGATGAAGCTTCAGGGTGGTGTTGTGCTTTCAGGTAACCTTGTTTAGTAATCTTTGCTCTAGTTACCTTAGTTTGGTTTCTGTTGGTTTTCCTTGCGTGGTAAGTTTAGTCTTGTTGCTAGTTGTTGGGGTAATAGTTGTAGTTTGGAAAAATCTTTGGTGTGAAGAAGGCTTAGGTGAGAATCTTGTGGTTAATGATTGTTGGTATGATGGAGTTAGATAAGTTAGAAGTGAGGTAGGAGGTTGTTCTTAGACGGATTTGAGGATGTTATTGGAGGGTGTGAACTGGCATTCATGCACAGTTAAAATCATTGTTATATGCTATATTATATATGTTGGTCCATGCATACATGTGGCATGACATTAGAGGTTTTGCATATATGTACATCAGGCATTGATAGGGCATGTTGGTGATCATGCATACGATGTTCACACTCGCTAATAACTAATCGAATCTGTTAGAGTGGTGGTTGGGTTAGGTTGGATGATGGGTTTTTAGAGGTTGTTTTGGTGCTGGGTGAGAGTTAGACGTAATGGAGTATATTAGGCTAGTTGCTAGTAATAGTGAGAGTGGTATGGTCTGATGGTAGAAGGATAGTGTTTGTTGCTTAAAGAGAGTTTAGTGGTTTGGATAGCTAAGTGGAAGGGGTAGCACCTTGATGCTAAGTGATGTTGTAGTTTAACGGTTGTGTTTCCAGGTGCTGGGGTAGCTTAGCATTTGGGTTGTTGTGGAAGGGTTGTGTTTGTAAGTGCTGGTTCTTAGCAACCTTTGAGGAGTTGAGGAGTTGGTATGTATGGTAGGTTGGGCGATGTCCTGGTAAGACAAGTGTTATGGTTGAAGTTTGAAGTGGAAGGGTTATGAAAGATCGAAGGCTTTTGTTGGTTATTTGGGTTCTTGTGAGAAGTGGTTGGCTGGTTGTGTGTATGTGAATTTCTTTTGAGGTCAGCTGGTGGTGTATGGAACAGCTGGCGGAGACGAGTTGGGGTTGTGATGTGATTTTTGGAATCTGGGTGAGTGATCCTGGTGAGATGTTGTGGTAATGTTAGCAACAGTTGTGAGGGTTTATCAGCATTCGTTGAGGAGTTTGGGTAAGCAGTTGATGTTTAAGGATTTTTGCTTGTTGGGAAATTCTTGGAAGAGGTTTGGGAGTTTGCAAGAGTTTTAGAAGTAGAGAAGGTTGAATAGTGGCTGAATTGGATTGGTTGTTGTCTCTGTGTAAACAGGTCTTGGGAGTTGTGTGTTGCAGTGATGTGTGTTGTAAGAGCTGAAGTTCTTCAGGTTGATATTGGGGCTGTGTACAGTCCGGTTATGTGAAAGGTTAAGTTGTGGTTATCTTTGTGTGCTCTGGATTTTGTGAACAGCATGTGGTGGTGCTAAGTTGGTGGAGTTTTGTGTGGAAAGTGTCCAGTGATGGTTGAGGCTTTTGTGTTGCCTTGTGTGTGATTTGAGAAGGTTGTGGTTCTCTTTTCGCCGGTTGAAATTTCGAGGACGAAATTTCCTAAGGGGGGAGAGTTGTAACGCCCCGGTTTTGGGCTCAGAAGTTTTGGGCGTTGACCGGTTCGGTCAAAGTGCTGATCGAATATATAAGAGTGGATTTAGGAAAGCCTAGTTCGGGTTGCATTAAAAATATGGAAAAATGTCCTAAAATCATCTTTTAATATAATTAAGTGAACTGTGAAATCAATTTTGGAAAATGAGGTTCGGAAGGTTGACATTTTGGCTAGTGACCAAAATGTAATTTTTGAAAGTTCGGTGACAGTTTTATAAAGGATTGAAACTTTGAATCTTTAAGGAGCTAATATTCCAAAAAGAGTTTCTCCAGATTTTTCTAAGATATTTTAAGGCTTTATTCTGATTTTAAAGTTTATGAAATGTGGAGGGAAATCATTTTATCATTTTATAACTAACTTTTCTATTTTCTCTCAATTTTCCTTTTCTCTCATTTTCTCTCAACCCAAACACATTCTCCAGATTTTCTTCTTTGATTTTGTCAATCTAAATCACTCATTTCAACTCTCATTTGATTCCTAATCATCTCATCAACAAAACCTCTCAATTTGCAAGTTGTTTCATCAAGCTTTTTGGCTCTAAAAAGAAGAAACTCAAGTTTGGAGGTAAGAACGTCCTTCTCCTCTGAACTTCAAGTTCTTTATTGAAATTCCCAAGTTCTCAATCCTTGATTTATGATTTGTTAAAGGCTTTTCAATTGAAATCTTGATTTTGGCTAAAATGCAAGATTTGGTGATTTTGGTGGAATTTTCGTATGATCTGTTTAAGCAGGGTTTTGAAGTGTCAAAATGATGTTAAATGAATGCTAAATTGATTAGAAGTTGAGGTTTTAATTAATGCAATCCCGGATAGGTTGAATTTCTTAAGTTTTGCTTGAGTTTTTGGTTGTTTTTGGAGTGTTTTGGTGATCTGTTATACCTGGAGGTATAAGGACGTGTTTGTGATTATTTTGGATGTTAATTGATGTTTAAAAGTGGTTAGAAGTGATGGATCTTGGCTGGGTTAAGTTTTGGAAGTGTTTGGAGGTGATTTCGGTTGTGTTTGGTAGCCGAATTGTTGGATTTGTGATGAGCAGCGAGTTGTGTTGTGTTGCTGGTGTTTTTAATGCATAATGATGCATTGATCTTCTGTTGTTGTGTGCTTGAAACAGGGGAGTTTGATCCGTGAGCTTTAGAGGTGTTGCGGAAGGTTTCGGATGCTTGGAAGGCTTGTTGGCTAGCCTTGTTTTGGTTATCGGTGAGTGAAGTTGGGTTTTCAGCTTTTAAACCAAGGTTTGAAGGTTTTTGGGAACTTAGTGTAAGTCTAAACAACTTTTCTAAGCTCAAGAGTAAGTGAATGGGTTTTCGCTCTTGAATTATGATTGTGAAATTGGCTTTTAAGCAATTGTGGTTGATGATTGAAATGCATGTGTTTTGCATGGTTTAAATCTGTTTTGAAAGCATATTTTAGCATGGTTTAATGCTGGTTTTGAAAGCCATATGTGAAGGATGCTCAAGGTAAGAGATCCTTGGTTTTATACATTGAAAATGTGGTTTTGATGCATGGTGTTGCATGTTGTTCAATGGCTTTGTTTAATGCTTTAAAACAGTGAATTAATGTTGGTAAATGATGGTTTTTGCATTATGGTTATGCATGTGAAACATTGGACTAATGTGGTAAGGTGGTTATAATGTAAGTGGTTCTTGGTTCTTTGATCGGATATAGTTAGCCGGCTATAGGATTGGGTGCACCGTGAATTAAGTCGCGTTGGAGGTGGAGTGGTCAAAAGTGGACCAGTAAACTCCCTTCAAGTATCCTAACGAGATGGTTGAGGTCATAATGGAGGTGTTGCCCATTCGAGGACCTTGGTTGAGCAAAGGTTATATGGTGTTTAAAAGTCCATATGTGGGAACCTTGTGCTTGTTGAGATCACAATGGCGGTGTTAATTCCATGTGTGGATCTTGTGTAGGGTGTCCCGGATCTCGTTAGTGATGTTATACAACTACCAATCGGTGAATGCAAAGGTTGTATGGTGTTTGAAAGTCCATACATGGGAACCTTGTGCATGTCAAGGTTGTATGGTGTTTGAAAGTTCATACATGGGAACCTTGGGGAAAAGTTGAGGTTGTATGGTGTTTGAAAGTCCATACATGGGAACCTCGGGAAAGCTAAGGTTGTATGGTGTTTAAAAGTCCATACATGGGAACCTTAGGATGTTGAGGTCAAATGGTGTTTAAAAGTCCATTTGGGAGACCTTGGATTGGTAGGGTGTATGGAGCGTAGGGACAACGCTCGGAATCCGCGTATCCGATTGGGTGTTGAGTTGAAAAGTGAATGTGGTTGATCACTTGAAGGCCAATATGATGTTCTTGATTGTGATGAAGCATGGGATGCTTGAAATGATGCATAATTGCATGTGAAGCATGAGATGCTTGAAAAGATGCATGGTTGCATGGAAAGTGTATAATGCTTGTGAATGCATGTTTACTTGTTAAGTTGAACAAGTGTTGATTATCATTTGGAAAATGATGCATGTGAGCATGAAATATCTTTAGTGCATTGGAGTCTTGTTAAGACTTGTTTTTAAAGGCATGTGATGATGATGTTGTGGTTCATATATGTTGCCTTTGGTTTAATGCATGTGTTGGTTGGTTTGTGAAATGGTTTTAAAAGATTCTTGCTTGAATTGGCTTTCAAGTTTAAGAAAGGTATGTTGTGAAATGGGAGTGTTTTCCAAGGTTTTGTTTTAGCTTGCATATGGTGTTTATGCATGGTTTGGCTAAATGGGTGATTTTGTAAGTTGTGCTTTGAAAAGGTTTTCTTAGCATGCTAAGCTAAGGGTTGGTTTTCATGTATGTGCAATGCATGGTTTTGAGCTTGTTGTTGAAAAGGGGTTTTCAAACATGGCTTTGGTAAACAAATCGAGTTTGTTTTAAAAGTGATTTATGACCCGCTGCATTGATGGTGTTTTGGTTTTGAGCATACCTCACTAAGCATTATGTGTTTACGCTCCTTTTTGTCCGTCAATGCAGATTCTTGAAGTTTGGACAGCAAGGAGCAAGGGATTCAAGGTGGACTCCACTTGAGATGTATGTCTCGGTGAATAGTTATAGTTAATAAAGGCAATGGGGTAGAATCTCTCGGGTTTTTGTGTATGTGTTCGTTTATGTTTGGACAAGGATGTTTTTATGTTGATGATGTTGTTGGATCATGTTTCGGTTTTAATGAGATTGATTTGGAAGGTTTGTGCCTAAATGGTTGCTTGTGTAGGAAGTATGCCTTTAGAATTGGAGCTTTTCATGTATGGTGTTATATTGATGAATTGTTGATGCAAGTATGTCCCATTTATGTTGAGTTGCATGTTGGTAAAGTTTGGAGGCTTTAGGAGTATGATTGGATGGCCAATTATGTGTTTGGGTGAGCAAAATGCAGCAATCTGGGCAAGGCGTTTCGGAACAGTTGACACCGTTTCGGAACGGGTGCCCTGCATAAACCCAGGCGTCCGAAACGGGTGCCACCGTTCCGGAACGGGTTGGCTACTGCCAGTCCCCCGTTGCAGTACGCGTTGCGGAACGGCCCCGTGTTTCGAAACGGGCTCTGCCTGTTTCGGAACGGGTGACCGTTGGGGACTGACATGGGCGGTTAAATGTTTCAGAATGTTTGCATTTTGGTCCTGAAACTTGTTTGTGCAATTGTATGAGTTTGGGTTGTCCGTTTGAGCTGAAATTTGGCAGAGAAGCATGAAACATGATTAATTTTAAGGTGGTAACTTAAAATCTGGTTAAGTCCTTAAGGTTTTCAGAATTTACAATTTGGTCCCTAAAGTTGTAAATTGTTCAATTGGGTCCCTGTTTGATCTCTGATGTTTGTGGTCTTTGAGTATGATGTTTGTGTGATCACATCTAGGGTTAATGAGCATCTAGACAAGATTAATAAGTAGAAAAAAAAGGGTCGTTAATCAAGGTTGACTTTCGGGTTGACTTTGGTTTTCCCCGTGTAATCTTCTTAATTCGGGTCAACCGTCTAGGCCGGGTTAAGGGGGTTACAACTTGTATCAAAACTGTCATATCAAGAGCAGCTTGCCCCTGTCCAGCTTCAGGTCCAGCGACCCCAGCACCAGCTCCAACACCAGCTCCCTCACCTCCAGCACCACCACCACCGGGCGGTCCACCACCAGGAGGAGGAGGTAAATCCACTACATTATCAACATTCTCTTCATTCTCATTCTGATCCATAGCTCGCGTATTAATCCTCGTCTCTCTACGAGGTCCCATTCACTAAACAATGCACTAACACAATGCAATAAACATAATCAGGCCCAGCAAGGTAAGTAATCCAAGCACTCAAGCTCATTTTTAAAAAAACAATTCATTTCATTAGTTTTGATATGGCAATGGGTCCCTCTAACATGCTTCCACATAGCATAGGATCACAATTGCAACATACTTTACAATTCACACATCACACTTTCATTCAAAAAGGCACATCATGCATTCATGCATACATCACCCATATAACCATTCCCAATTACACGAGAACTCATCTCTGATACCACCAAATGTAACCCCCTTAGCCCGGCCTAGACGGTTGACCCGAACTACGAAGATTACACGGGGAAAACCAAAGTCAACCCGAAAGTCAACCTTGATTAACGACCTTTTTTTTCTTTCTAAAACTTGTCTAGATGCATATTAACCCTAGACGTACCCTTGAGAGAAGAAAACATGAAAAGCACAGCGATCGGAAAGCAATAAGGGACTCGATTGCACAAATTACAACTTTAGGGACCAAAATGTAAATTCTGGAAAGATGAAGAACTTAACTCATTTTTAGATTACCAATATGAAGTTAATCATATTACATGCTTCTTTATCAAATTTCACCTCAAACGGACATCTCAAACTCAAGCAATTGCATATACGAAATTCAGGACTAAAACGTAAAGCTTGCAAACCTTAAACCATTCAAATCAGTGCCCAACGGTCACCTGTTTCGAAACGGGGGTTGACCGTTCCGAAACGCGGGTTCGTTTCGAGACCTGTTTTGAAAATGGGCTTGACAGTGGCAAATCCGTTTCGAAACGCCCTCTACCCGTTTCGATACACGAAGGCCATTACAGGCCCCCGTTTCGAAACGGTAGTGCCCGTTCCAATACGGACTGCCCAGAAAGTGCAAATTTTGCTGGTTTAACAAACAATTAACCACTCAAACACATCCCTATGACCTCCTAATCATGCCAACAAGTCATCATACATACAAGGAACATATTTGCATCATCAAAACACATTCATGGCATCAATTAGGAAAAACCACAAATCTATAGGCATGCATCCAAATATTGAAAACCATCCAAGCAACAAATCACCAAAGCAGACACCAAATGGCCAATTACAAGTCCAAAAAATCATAGGCATCATGCCAAACTCAGGGACTCCAAAACATCTCCCAACAAACACAACCTAGGTTCCCATTGCCAAATACCAAAAGCTAATAATGTTGTAAAAATAGTCATCATACATGAGCTTTGTCTTCCCTTGAATTCTTAGCCTCCTTGCTGCCCTTAAAGCACTTCAATTCTCTGCATTATTGGTTCAAGAAAGAGAGCATAAGCACAAATGCTTAGTGAGGCATGCTCTAATGAAACAACACAATAATGCACTTTTACTAAAAACCTTTCATAAGGCCTTTTCTTTCATAAAAATCATTTTCATGCAACAATGCATAAACAACAAGCATCTCATGCTTCATAATCATCAACATGTCTTAACAACAAGCATTTCATGCTTCATAAACATTAACATGTCATATTGGCTTCCAAGTGATACCATAACCATTTTCAACATAAAACACAATCGGATACGCGGATTACAAGCGTTGTCCCATACGCTTCATACACACTACCGAACACAAGGTGGAGTTTACCGGTACAATCACAACCCCTCAACACACGTGATGGAGTTTAACGGTACAATTACAACCCCTCCACATCACTCATCGATAGTTGTTTAACATCACTAACGAGAACACAGGACACACAACACAAGATCCTCACATGGCATTTTAACCACCATTATGATCTTAAACATCTCGTTAGTGTACTTGGATGGAGTTTTCGGTACCATTACAACCCCTCAACATCCAAGGTGACTTTATTCACGGTGCACCCAATCCTATAGCCGGCTAACTATATCCGATTCAAGTATTTTAAGACCAAAACATCACTTGCCAATATACATCAATTATCATCAACAATTCACTATTTTAAAGCATTAATCAAAGCCATCAATTCATCATGCATTACTATGCATCAAAACCACATTTATCAATGTCAAACCAAGGATCTCTTACCTTGAGCATCCTTCAACACATGGCTTTCAAAACCAGCATTAATCATGCTAAAACATGCTTTCAAAACAGAATTTAAACATGCATAATAAACACATTGCATCCAACCATCTCATGGTTCATCAAAGAGAGAGTTTCTCCGAAAACTTACTCTTGAGCTTAGTTAAGTTGCTTAGACCTAAACTAAGCTCCCAAAACCTTCAAACATTGGTTTCAAAGCTGAAAGCCAACTTCACTCACCAATTCCGTTTCGCAAGCTTGCCGAAACGCCGATCAAGCCTCTGGATCAACACCACAAGGATCCGAATGTGCCTCCCATGTTTTAAACACATCAAAGTAGAGGATTAAAGCATCATCATGCATTAAAATCTTCAGCCACAACACCTAAACTCACTGCTCTCAACAAATCTAACATTTCGGCTACCAAACACAACCGAAATCACTTCCAAACTCATCCACAACATTACCCAACCAAGATCCATCACTTCTAAACATTCTTAAACATCAATTAACATCCAAAAAGATCTAAACTCGTTCTTATACCTCCAGCAATAATAGAACACCAAGATCACCCCAAAAACCACCATTTTCACATGTAAAAACTTAGGAAAATCAACCTATTCGGGATTGCATTGATTAGATCTCAATTACACATCATTAAACATCCAAATTAAATTTAAAAGGCATCTCAAAACAGAGCCCAAACATTCATTACAAATTTCTTCAAGATTAAATCCAAATCTTGAGTTTTAAGCCAAAATCAAGATCACATCACCAAAACCTTTTATAAAACTTAATTTAAGGATTGAGAACTTTAGAATTTCAATAAAGAACTGAATATTTAGAGGAGAAGAATATCCTTACCTCTAAATGTAGATTTCTCCTTGTTTAGAGCCAAAATCCTTGAAAATTCAATAAGCAAATGAAGAGGATTTGATGTAGAAAGGATTAGGAATCTTTTGATGATTGAAAACTCATCATTTAGTGTGAAAATCAAAAGAAAAGCTGCTGTGGAAAAGTGTTTGGCTGAGGGAATTTTGAGAGAAAATGAAATGGGAAAATTTTAGAGAAAGTTGGTTATGAAAACTAAAATATGGTTTTCCCTCTTTTCTTTTAATTAATTAAACATTAAATGAGTCATTAAAATTAAGAAAAATCTGGAGAAATCCTTCCTTGGGTAAATTAGCTACTTAAAGATTCAAAGTTTCAATCCTTACAAAACAGTCACCACTGAACTTTTCAAAAATTACATTTTAGTCACTATTTCGAAATGTCACACTTCCAAACCTTATTTTGTAAAATTGATTTCACCAATCTCTTATATATATTAAAAGAGGATTTTTAGATATTTTCCCATATTTTTAATGCATCCCGAACTAGGCTTTCCCTAAAACCACCTTTTATATTCGAACCGAAAATCAGACCGGTCCGGTTCAGACCGTAAACTTCCAAGCCCAAAATTGGGGTGTTACAAGATTTATCATGTGAGAGGCCGCGAGGAAGATGATGAGCCTGATGTTATTGCAGGTACCGTTATGTTATATGCCCATTCATCGTATGTATTGGTTGGTCCTGGATCTACACATTTTTTTATATGCTTGGAATTGGTTAAAAGACGTAAGATGTCTTGTGAACCTTTAGCAACGAAGGTCTCTGTGACAAATCCATTAGGTGATTGTGTCACTCTAAGTCTTGTATGTAAGAATTGCCCAATCTTGATTCAAGGAATTCCGTTCCCTGTGGACTTCCTAGTTTTACCAATCCACTAGTTTGATGCGATCCTAGGCATAGATTGGCTTAGTAACCATCAAGCGTGGGTAGATTGCAGTAAGCGAAAATTGTGTCTTTGAGGCCTTGGCAAGGAAAGGATAATGTTGATGGAATCTCGAAACTTCATGTTGTGTGCATTGTCCACCGAATCCAAGATTGAACCTCAGATCCATGACATTGATACAGTAAATGGATTCCCAGATGTTTTCCCTGACGAGCTTCCGAGATTGCCCCCAACCCGTGAAGTAGAATTTGGTATTGAGGTGCAACCTGGGACCAGTTTCCATTGCACCATATCGGATGGCGGTTGTAGAGTTGAAGGAATTAAAAGCTCAAATTCAAGACCTTATGAACAAGGGTTTTATCCAACCGAGCTCTTCACCTTAGGGAGCCCCGGTTCTTTTTGTCAAGAAGAAGGATGGTTCGATGCGTTTGTGTATTGATTATAGACATCTAAACAAAGTCACCATTAAGAATAAGTA
Source organism: Hibiscus trionum (assembly GCA_030270665.1). Lineage (NCBI taxonomy): Eukaryota > Viridiplantae > Streptophyta > Magnoliopsida > Malvales > Malvaceae > Hibiscus > Hibiscus trionum. The sequence goes on from BSYR01000053.1 coordinate 6,080,792, forward strand.
TCCTTTGCCCAGGATAGACGACTTGTTCGATCAATTAAAAGATGCTTCTGTGTTCTCCAAGATTGATCTAAGGTCGGGTTACTATCAAATGAAAGTCAAGGAGTGTGATGTGCCCAAGACTGCCTTCGTACATGATATGGACACTACGAATTCTTAGTAATGCCTTTCGAACTAACGAATGCACCGACAGCTTTTATGGATTTAATAAATCGGGTATTCAGGTCCTATCTTAATAAATTTGTTGTGGTGTTCATCGATGATATCTTAAATTATTCCAAGAATGAATCGGAACACCGAGACCACCTTCGTATTATACTACAGACTCTAAGAGAGAAACAATTGTACGTGAAGTTTTCCAAGTGTGAATTTTGGCTCACTGAAGTGGCCTTTTTAGGGCATGTCGTATCAGCTTCGGGTATTGAGGTGGATCCGAAGAAAATTCAAGCTATTGTGGATTGGCATCCACCGAAGAATGTTGGTGAGGTTAGAAGTTTTCTCGGGCTTGCTGGATATTATCGTAGGTTCGTGAAAGGATTTTCAATGTTAGCCGCCCCTTTAACTAAATTGTTGCGGAAGGAGACACCTTTTGTTTGGACCGAAGTCCAACAACGAAGCTTTGATCAGCTGAAACAAGTCCTAACCCATGCACCTGTCTTGACCCAGCCTGAGTCTGGAAAAGACTATATAGTTTACAGTGATGCCTCGTATCTTGGGTTAGGGTGCGTATTGATGCAAGAAGGTAGGGTTATTGCTTACGCTTCAAGGCAACTTAAGCCACATGAATGAACTATCCCACCCACGACCTAGAATTGGCTGCAGTTGTCTTTGCATTGAAAATCTGGAGGCATTATCTCTACGGGGAGAAATGTTATCTTTTCACCGATCACAAAAGTCTCAAGTACTTTTTGACACAAAAGGAGTTGAATCTTCGAAAACGGAGGTGGATGGAACTCCTTAAGGATTATGATGTAGTCATTGAGTATCATTCGTGCAAGGCCAATGTTGTAGCTGACGCACTCAGCCGCAAACCTCTGCCTGGTAAGTTTTGATTATGAAATTGAAGTTATAAGTATGGTGAAACATGCTAACTCATCGTTACATCACTCTTATGTAGCTTCTCGAGCAATTAACGCTCACTTCCGGCTTCGGAAGCATCAATCACTTGTAGCTGAACTTCAAGTTCAGTCTACCATCATTTCACGAATTAAGGACTTGCAAGAACAAGATTCCGAGCTCCAAGCCATTGTCTCAAAACTATCAGATAATCCAGACTTCATAATTAATTATGAAGGACTCCTGTGTTTTCATGATCGAGTTTGCGTGCCTAATGATGAAACTCTCTGCACCGACATTCTTGTTGAAGCCCATTCGAGTTCTTTTTTCTTTCACCCTGGGACTGTGAAAATGTATAAGGATCTATGTGAACTATTCTGGTGGCCAGGCATGAAGCAGGCTATTATTGATTATATTTCCATGTGCCTCACGTGTCAACGTGTGAAGGCAGAACATTGTGCCCCTACATAACTCTTGCAACCTATTGATCCGCCGAAATGAAAATGGGAAAAGATATCCATGGATTTTGTCAGTGGTCTACCGTTAACCCCTGTGAAGCATGATGCTATATGGGTTATTGTAGATTGGTTGACGAAGTCAGCTCATTTCATATCAGTTAGAATGGACTACGGTCTTCTTAAGCTAGCTGACTTATACATCAAGGAAGTGATCCGACTTCACGGAGTGTCTGAATCTATCATCTCCGATCGAGACCCTCGATTTGCATCTCGGTTTTGAAGAACCCTACAAGGAGCTCTAGGCATCAGAGTTAATCTTAGCACAGCTTTTCACCCCAAAACTAACGGTCAGTCAGAAAGGGTAATTCAGATATTAAAAGACATGCTTCGGGCATGTATTATCCACTTTGGTGGGACTTAGGAGAAATCTCTACCTCTTGTCGAATTTGCTTATAATAACAGTTATCAAGCATCCATCCAAATGGCCCCGTATGAAGCGTTGTATAGTAGACGATGCAGAACTCCATTGTACTAGTCGGAGCTGGGTGAGGGCAAAGTTTTAGGCCCTGGTTTGCTTCGAGAAACTGAAGAACGAGTTACAATTATTCATGACCGACTAAAGGCTGCCTTTGATCGACAAAAAGCTTATGTTGATCTCAAACAGAGAGACGTTGAATATGAAGTCGGGGAAAAAGCTTTTCTAAAAGTGTCACTGTGGAAGAAAGTCTTGAGGTTTGGCAAGAAGGGAAAACTGAGCCCTCGATTCATTAGACCCTTTGAAATCATTGAAAAGATTGGCCTAGTGGCATATAGGTTCTTGCTAACCTCATAATTGAGTAAATTCCACAATGTTTTTCATGTATCAATGCTACGGAAGTACCGGTCTGACCCCTCGCACATTGTGGAACTCGAATTTGTAGAACTCCAGCCAAATCTATCCTATGAAGAGGAACCGATTCAGATTTTGGCTAAGGAAGTCAAGAGACTTCGTAATAAAACTGTACCATTAGTTAAGGTGCTATGGAGAAGTCACACTGTTGAGAAAGCCACTTGGGAGCCTGAAGAAACTATGAGACAACAATATCTGCATCTCTTCAATTCAGGTAAAATTCGAGTACGAATTTTTCTTAAGGGGGAGAGTTTTAACACCCCAAAATCCGGTCTAGTCGGAATTCATTTCTGATGATCGGAAATTCTATATTGATGAAGCTTAAAGATTTCACCAACTAGTTAATTATTGTCATCGAACCCTAACTAGACTTTAAATATAGGATTTGAATCCTATTAAGTAATATTAAGCTTTTAGTGGCTAAAATAGAAGAATTATAAGTTGGAGGGAAAAGTTACAATAGTATGAAAGGTGAGGGGCTAACCAAGCGATTAGCCCTCTTTGAGTTAAAATCTCCATTACGTGGAGTTATCAGATAACTTTCCTTCAAGAGAAGGAAAACTTTGTGTTAAAATTTAGAAGTACAAAACAAAAGGGGGATAGCTTAACCGAGACAAAATTTCAAAACCAACACTCCTTATCTTCATCATCTTCTTCACCTAAGCACACACCTCCATTGGTGGAAATACAAGCTTGTTATTTCTTCACTTTAACGATATCGAAACGTTGTTATCGATCAGGTAAGTTATATTCCTCATTCAATTAAGGGTAATCTTCACCAGTGGTCCCTTTCGTTTAGGGTGTGTTCTATTTTGGTCACCAGAATTCAAAAAAGATTATTCTGGTCACTTACGTTTAGAATCGTTTCTATTTTGGTCCCTCGGCCGTTAGTCTCCGTTACTTAAAAAATTAATTTCTAATCTAACCCCCAAACTTTCAAATTTTTCTTTTTCACCATCTTCCCTAAAAATTATAAAACTAAAACCCTAGAAAATTAAATAATGGATATAACCCACAAAATAATGAAGAAATTAACGACCTTTTTGCGGTAGAGAATCAGAAATTGCAGATTCATGAGAACCTGTATTCGACATCAAATTAATCGACAGGTGATGTCAATCAATCGGAAATGAGAGGAACGCCGTCTTTTGTAAAAACTTTGAATGTTAAAGAAGGTAGTCTTAAGAAAACAAACATTTTCAGACAATGTATAAGACAGATATGGAATCTTGTTTCAAACGGCAACCTCATCTTCGTTTTCAGATAATGTAATGGCAAAAACTGGGAACTTGGTATTCAGACAATGTAAGGACTCTTATGTACCAAAAAGTAACATCTGCAGAACCTTTAACATGATAATAGCATACTAACAAAAGGGGATCTCAGTACAAAATTAACTCTGTTTATGAACCATTCTTCAATGTATCTCGAGTCCAACATTTAACAGTTAGTAAGACATGTTCAAATGTTAAAAACAAACAATTTCTTTTAGCAACAAGGGACAGTTTGAGATGTAAAAAAGAAATGGGCCAACCAACCCTCTGATTAGATTAGATCGACATATAACATGAATTTTCCGCTAAAACCAAGAAAAATGTGAACTTTAATGGAAAAATGGATGATCATTCATGAAGACGGAACTTTGGGCCGTGTTCCTTTGTCCCCATCTTTTCCGCGCGGGCTGGTAAGCCAGAGTAAGAATTTAACAGCACCAACCTGGTAATCGCTACAGGTGATCAGAATCTGAAATCGGGATCCACATCCATGGGAACTTCGACTGAATAATGTGTCATTCCAATAGTGAGAATCAGTTAGATATGGTTTACCTTCTCGATGGGAACTTCGTGCCGCTTGCACCATGCAACCGTGATCCTAAGGTCAAGGTAATTGATTTTGGATGTTCCCAATGCCACAGTTTTCGAAGCTTATTCAATGCCCGACCTCCAGACTCTCATGAATTTTCAATTTCTGATTCTCTACCGCAAAAAGGTCGTTAATTTCTTCATTATTTTTTGGGTTATAGCCATTATTTAATTTTTTAGGGTTTTAGTTTTATAATTTTTAGGGAAGATGGTAAAAAAGAAAAGTTTGAAAGTTTGGGGGTTAAATTAGAAATTAATTTTTTTAAGTAATGGAGACTAACGGCCGAGGGACCAAAATAGAAACGATTCTAAACGTAAGTGACCAAAATAATCTTTTTTGAATTCTGGTGACCAAAATAGAACACACCCTAAACGAAAGGGACCACTGGTGAAGATTACCCTTCAATTAATGGATTCCATGGATATTTTGGGTGTAATCTAAGCTAGGGTTTTGACTATCCATGGATATCTCCTTGTTGCCATCTTTATTGAAGTTTGATATTGATTTCGATATCCCTATATTGATTTTGATGTCAAAACATCAATTCTAATAAGTTTCCTATTAATCTTTCTAGCTCAAGAAGGGGAGAAAGAGGTATCACCATCTCCGTCACAAGCTAGGAATAAAGGAATCACTATCCGAGAGCCTTGAGGCTTCGGATTGCTAAGGTGAGTGTAGTCGGAGTCTCGGGTTTAGGCGAAAGGCCTTCCCGTATCATTATTTGTTGTCTTAAATAGTTTCGCTAACATTACTGTTGAAGCGAATGTATTGGATGTTAAATCGGACACTTGGGTAAGTGTCGGTAAGTTATCATTGAACATTTATTATGGCCATTGTGCATTAACATCGATATAAGCATTGTTAAGAGATCATTGCATTGAAATCATCGGACATTGATAATGTCACCAATTCATGAGATATTGATGTTGAGATATATGTGTATTAATCATTGACTATATCGAATTTATGGAATATTGGTATATCGTGATTCATTGAAATGAATATGTACATTATGACCTTGGATTGGAATGGACTTGGGATACAACTGGCATGCCGTAGAATTCATGAGCTTAGTGTACGGGTGGACTATGGTCCTAAGGCTACGATCTATATTGATTTGGCGAGGCGGATGGATTGGACCATTCATTGTTTTGGTGAGGCGTAGGAATTCACGTATCCAGGATCTTATTTCAATCCAAGAAATTATGAATGAAAGAGACACATGCTTATTGCATTGTTATATGGCATTGATTATGTTAACATGAAATTAAGTATCATTGTAGATATGGCATTCCATCGTTTATGTTATTTGTGACTACCTCACTAGGCAAGATGTGCCTAATGTGTCTCCCCTCATGCATTTTCATGTTAAAGAGTCGTACATTGGAAGATCGGATCGGCCGCAAGAACAAGTCACTACTAAGCCACAAGTAAAGTAACTATGACCTTGAACTCCTAGGAAGGTGGCAAAGTTGTTAAATTAGTCAAATATGCTCGTTTTGTTGTATTGGTGTTTTGCCTATCTTGTAATAAGGTCATTGGCCTTAAATGGCCCTTTTGGTTCCTTTAATATAGCCTTAAAAATGCATGATTTGCTAAAAAGGTAAAAACGGGGTAAACGTACTCATATAGCCTTGAAAATTTGCATGGTCATAGATTATATCATTGGAATGTTGTGCATAAAGTTTCGCTGCAAGTGGACATCATTTGGTAGGGTAATTTGTATAGAAACCAGATAAATTCTATCATTACTGGTCTTTTAACGCCCTGGTTTTGGGCCTAGATGTTTTAGAGGTTGAATTGGGCCGGTCGAGAACGGTTCGAATCTTTAAGGGAGGTTTAGGGAACACCTAGTTCGGGATGCTTTAAAAATATGGAAAAAATATCTAAAAATCCTCATTTATTATATAAATGGTTATGGTGAAAACAATTTTACAAAATGTGATTTGGAAATACTACATTTCGGTGTAGTGACCAAATTGCAGTTTTTGCAAAAGTTGACTAGTGATTGTTTTGTAAAGGATTGAAACTTTGAATCTTTAAGGAGATAATTTTACCAAAATGTTTTTTATCAGATTTCTCTTTAATTTGGGAGTTTTTAATAATGTTTTAATTAAGGAATAAAGGAGAATTAAAAAGAAAGTCTAAGTTGACTTTTTCATAACTACCTTACGTTAGTTTTCTCTCATTTCATTTTCTCTCAATTTCCACTCAGCCAAACACATTTCCCTCGCCAATTAACCTTTTATTTTCATATCTTTTGGTGAGATTTCATTCTCCTAAGGATTCTTAATCTTTACCTCATCAAAACCTTTTGTTTTTACTTTGGATTTTCAAGAAATCTTGCCCAAATTGAGGAGAAATCAGCCATTAGAGGTAAGATTTGTCCTTCTCCTCTAATGATCAGTTCTTTACTGAAATTCTCAAGTTATCAATCCTTTGTTAATGATTTTTGAGTTGCTTTAATGTTAGAAACATGAAATTGTGGTAAAACTCAAGATTCTTGGTGAGATCTTGTTGATTTACTTAACTTTTGGTTAGGCTCTGTTTTGAGGTTGATTTCTAATGTATTTTGGATGGTAATTGATGTTATAAATGAAGTTTTATCGAACAAATCCCGAATGGGTTTGGATTCCTAAGTTTTACATGTTAGATTTATGGTTTTTGGAGTGTTCTTGGTGTTCTGTTGTTGCTGGAGATATAAGGATGTGTTTATGATGGTTTTTGGTGTTGATTGAGGTTTAGAAATGATTAGAAATGATAGATCTTGGCTGGGCTTTGTTTTGGGAAAGTTTGGAGGTGGTTTCGGTTAGTTTGGGTAGCCGAAATGGTGCTTTTGTGTAGGGCAGCGAGTTTGAATAAGTGGCTGGTGATTTTAATGCATGGTGATGCATTAATCCTCTACTCTTATGTGTTATAAACAGGGGAGACATCTTCGGGTGCTTTGGTGTTGATCCGGAAGTATCGGGAGCTTAGATATCGTTTCGGCAAGCAAGCGAAACGTAATCGGTGAGTGCGAATGGTTTTAGAAGTCCTTGAGGGACAAGGAAACAAGGTTTGGGGATTTAGGATTGGTTTGAAACACCATCCTAAGTCTTGAAGTAAGTATGGCTAGATTTTCTCTCAATATGTGGTTGATGCCCTAAATGATTTTACATGCTCTTGTTTTGAGATAGACAAATTCCTACTATTTTGTGCATGATTTGTAGCATGAGATGATGCTATGTATTGATTACATGAGATAGCATGTTGTGGTAAAGAGTCTTGAGATTTTGATTTAATGCAAAGCATGAGGTATGGCTTTGAAATAAGATGAGAAAGATTTGTGAAATGTTGCATCAAAACAGTAGGTGAGATGATGTTTTTGATATAATATATTGGCATAAATGATGAGATAATTACCGGATATAATTGGTCGACCAATAGGATGAGAGTGCACTATAAACTAAAAATTCGTGCGTGCTCTTTGGAGTCGGGCAATGGGGGTAGTGCCATCCCGATCCAAAGTGAGAATCCGATGATGAGAGATACCATCGGGGTAGGACTTGGTGAAATACCCAAGCTTTATGGCGAAGAGAGATACCGCCATGAGAATCTAGTGATGTGAGATTCCACCGGGGTAGGCCTTGACCTTGAGTCAAGCTAATCTGCATATCCGAGTAAAGATGTAATATGAAATGCCAATATATGAAATTGTATTTGATTCATATGTACCAAGTGTTGAGATGATTTATGCTATGTGAAATGCATATGAGATTTATGGTATGAAATGCTTTTGTTTTCATTAAGCATGTGTATGGCTTTTCCATGAGATTTGCATTGGTTTAATGCATGAGATAGAATAAAGGTACATGTGTTTTCAAATGGACAGTTGCTTTGAAATGGTTTTCAAGCATGAGATAGAAAGAGCATGTTGTAGAAAATGGTTTTTGAGAAAGGGTTTAAAGATGCATTGTTGTGTTGGTTTTCCTTAGAGCTTGCCTCACTAAGCAAATGTGCTTACGCTCTCTTTTACCAACAATGCAGATAATTGAGACGTCTTTGGGCAGCAAGGAGGCTAAGGACATCCAAGGAAGTGAGAAGCTCATGTATGGTGAAGTTTTCATATGCTTTAGTATTTATATTTGGCAATGGGGACCTATAGTTGGTTTTGGGAGATGTGTTTTGAACTCCCTATGTTTGTGGCAAGTTTGATATGGTTTTTGAAGTTTGTAAATGGCCTATATGGTTTGGTTTGAGGCTTGAGGCATTTATATGGTTTATGTGACTAGAGAGCATGCTTATAGACTAATTGATCATATGTTTGATGCCATGTTTTAGCCTAAACCTCATATTTGTGATCTCTGATGTTTAATCATGTTGTTGGTGTGTTCTGCTATCATTTGGGATGTGTTTGAATATCTAAAGATGTGAAAAACCTAGAAAAAAATAAAGTTACAGGGCAGGGTGTATCGAAACACCCTTAAATGTTTCGGAACAGGGGCCTGAAATGGCCATAGTGTTTCGGAACAAGTAAGAGTATTTCAGAACACTTTAGCTACTAGAGAGCCATGTTCCGATACGAGTTTCAGAACGGGCCCGAGTACCGAAACTGTCAGTCTAGTTTCGATACGGTCGTTTCGATATAGGGGTCAGCGTTTCGAAACACTCGACCGTTGGACTGCATTTTGAATTGTTCCAAGTTCTTGTTTCTTACATTTTAGTCCTTGATGATTTTGGATGCAATTGGTTGAGTTTGGAATGTCTAATTAAGTTGATATTTGACAGAGATGTATGAAATATGACTAATTGAATATTGGTAAACTTAAAATCTGCAAGGTCCTCGTGTTTTGCAAAATTTACGTTTTGGTCCCTAAATGTTTAATTTGCGAAATTAAACCCCTAAATGATTTCTGATTGTTGTGCCTTTTCCTTCCTGTGATCTTGAGTGTTCACATAGGTTAAAAATGCATTTAGAAAAGATAAAAAGAAAAAATGGGTCGTTAATCAAGGTTGACTTTCGAGTTGACTTTGGTTTTCCCCGTGTAATCTTCGTAGTTCGGGTCAAGTGTCTAGGCCGAGCTAAGGGGGTTACAGGTCTCCCCGTATCGAAATGGGTAATGACGTTTCGATACGGGTACCCTAACGTTGAACCTGAGATTAAGGGCGTTCCGGAACGAAGTGATGCCGTTTCGGAACATTTTTGCCATTGGAGACCCCTTGTTTCGATATAGGTTTCAGAACGGTCAAGTCAATGTCTATGCTGGTCAATCCGTTCCGATACGGGTCATGTATTTATCAAAACGGTCTAAAGAGTTGGGTCAACATGGTTGACTCTCGAGACCTCATTTTGAAATAGCCTAAGGTGTTTCGAAACGGGGTTAGGTAAGTTTGTTATGGCTCATTGGACAGCTTTGATTATTTTACAATCTAGTCACTGATTCTTGTAGAGTGAAATTGATAGTGCTAATGGTTTCAGAATTGAATGAATTTTGGTAAGTATAACCCTTTAGTAATGAATTTTACTTTGGCATGGTCTATTCGATAAGGGACCTCAAGTTTGTTAAAAATTACAAAGTAGTCCTACATGCTTGTAATAATTGTAAAATGACCCTTGATTGATAATTGTGTATTCTCCTTGATAATATGGATTAAAGGATGCATTGGTTGTATGTTTGACATTATCCATTAACCAATCATGAGTTTATAATGAAATTTATAACACTGTTTGTCGCTTCGTTTTCCGGTAACACATTCCGACCCGATTCTCTACCAGACCGGGAAGGGGGTGTTACAGAGGGGGGAGGCTTACACAACACATGAATATCAGTACAAAATTTAAACTAAAAATCGCAAGTAACTATTTGGAAAATCACAGTTTCATGTTCTAAATGATATAGAATTAGGGGGTGAAATACCAAAGTAGCACCCTACATCCTAAAATTGCCAAACTAGCACCCAAAATTCTAAATTTCCCAGACTAGCACCATTAGAGTAAACTCACCGTACATGCATGGCGAGTTCCAAAAAAATATTAATTTTTATTGAAACTTGTCGCACAAGCAAGATGAGTTTATTTTTTTCAAATTTCTGTTTAAAAACTTAATCAGGTCATTAACCTAATCATAAACCGAACTCGTCGTGCTTGCACGACGAGTTCAATGTTGGTTAACGTCATCTGTATATACATCTTAACGCCGTCTATTTAGGGTTTTTCAAACTAGGGTTTTTAGGTTCCTATAAATAGGTAGCTTTTTTAGGGTTCGAGCACACAAAAAAATTCGACCTCTTATGTTCGAGCAAAGCAAACGAGTCCTTAAAGCCGTGTGATTTTTTTAGAGCATCGAAATCGAAAGAAGCAAGCACAAAAATATTTCAGAAGATTAAAGGTAACGCTTATTGACTTTTTAGATTATGATTAATTTTTTATAAAAATATTTTATATACGATTAATTTTATTTAATCCGAATAGTAAATTGTGTTGTAATTTATTTAATTGAAAAATTTTGAAATTCGATTGATTTGTGATGTTTTAGGCATTTAATTGGGCATAATTATTGGGGGGAAATGGCGTTATTAAGACTTGAAAATTCCTACATTTAGAAGAACATGGATTTATTGGTAAGAATTTATGGTCTATGTTGCAATTTTTAATTTATTGTTTGGAAATTATAAAGTACTAATTTAATTTAACTTTTGTGTTGTAAACCGAGGAGGCAAAATTTCGGCCTCGCTAGATATGGAGCGATCCGTCAAGCCTGTATATAAGAGGATTATCGGAGACAACTGATTTTAGTTACGCGTCAAAGATTTGTGACTTCCAAATCATATCGGAGTTAATTAATGGGTTGGTCAAGCGTTGGACACCGGAGACACATACCTTGCACATGTCGTGCGGGGAGTGCACAATCACCTTGGAGGATGTGGCTATGCATATTGGTGTCCCAGTTTCGGGCAGTCTAATCATTACTTAGAACCTATATGTTCATGAAGTTTATTGCACCAATTTTTTGGGGAAGCCACCATCAGAGCTGGCTGTTGATGGTAAATGTGTGAAGCTAACATGGCTGAAGAGTCCTTTTCACGTGAATGGAAATTTCACATCGGCAGAAATTGAATGCGCTACTCGAGCCTATATATTGCTCATTCTCGGTGGAATGCTACTACTGGAAAAATCGAGTTCTCATGCGTGCACGCAGTACCTCCCATTCCTGCATACTTCGTTCAGAGCAAGAAAATCCAGTTGGGGATCTGTAATATTAGGTTTCCTCTACCATGAGTTGTGCAAGACAATGAAACAATCAGTCGTCAAAAAAGATTCTTGAACGCCGATATCGGTGGGTGTGTGGTGCTGCTACAATCATAGTCCTGGCATAGGCTTCAATTTCTGTAACCAATTTTTGATGCTCCATCTGAATTCCCACTTGCTTCAAGGTAATAATGTTCATTCACATAATAATTTTAGATGTTTTTAATGGAAAGCATGATGTATATATTTGTATTATGCAGATGGAGCCAAAAATTCAAAAACAATGGGTTGTAGTTCAATTTAATCCTTGAAGTTAGAATGAAGAATGACATATATTGCGAAGAGCAGGTAATGCAAATTTACTTGTGGTTGATATTTGCAATATTCAATTTATTTAAACTCAATTTTGTGATTATGTACATATTATTGCAGCTCCAATGGATGCCATATGAGGATGATGATATTCGCGAGGTGATTTCGAATGATGATTATGAAGATGCCGAAAATTGGTGTTCGATAGTGTCGTTGTTACATTTTGCAATTGTCGAGCTGTTTTACGGTAATCGAGTTCTTAGGCAATTCGAATACCAGCATCTTGTGCTAGAGAGCCGCTCAATATGGATGACATGTAATAGGTGGACTTACGGGGTAAGAGCGAAGCAAATTGGCCAAACAAATATTTTTCATACATAGCATGGTGGCATGACAGGTCACGCAGGTTTGGCTGGGTCGTGATCCCATTCGACCGAATGATTTAGATTTGTTGATTTCTAAGTAACATCAATGGTTTGTTGTAAATAGCAAATCGAACTTGATGACCGCAGTCCAAAGAGAAGCTTATCTTATTTTGTTTAAAAACGATAAGGGTAGGGAGCACCGACTGAGTCGTCATCGGGTGTAGGCTCATCAGGAAGCAAATCTGGGAGGAGATCTAGAGGAAGAGGTAGAGGTAGACGTTTAAGAAAATAGGCTAAACCGGAACCTGAACCCGGACCCGAACCTCTATTGTAGCCTAATGTGAATGTTGAAGCTTTTGATGTCGGCTCTTATCAACCGTCAGATGGATCCCCAACTTGGGAGAAGCTTTGCAGAGTACACAGGGGTCATGGAACTTGCAGACTCCATATGAAGCTGGCATGTGGAGAGGTGGCTCTGCATAGTAGTTTTGTTTCTTAATTTTAGATATTTATCTTTTAATAAATTTTAGACACAATGTGAATTCATGGTTTAATAATGATTTGAATTGAATTGACAAAAATTGTTATGTTTGTTTATTTTTTCACCTAATGAATTCTGTTGAATGTTGCAATCGATCGAATATAGCCAAGAGGCGGTGAACTGAAATTTTAAAGAATATTGGAAACTAATTGTTGTTTTTGAAGGGTATTAAGTTTACAAATTTTAACAGTGTATACAATTTGGGTATTAAGTTTACAAATTTAGAAAACGTTTGTTTGAATCGAATAAGTTAAGTTTTCAAATTTTTACAAATTTTACTGTAAGTTCTATCAAAAATCAAAATAAGTCTAACAAACTCTAAGGTACATATTGGTCCTTTTAGATATATCAAAATGAAAATAAGTCTTACAAACTCTAAGGTACATTTAGAACACTAAAAAAGATTGAGAACTTATTAAACATGCAAACTTAGATATACGACTTTGAACTTTCTTAGAATTACACATTACTCCTCGAACTTGAATACATATGATTGAATACAATAGATTCACCCACTACTACATATGATTGAATACATGTAAATAAGTGTTCTTAGGATAAATATGACTGCCCAATTGTTTGATCTGTGATGGGTTGTTTCTGGCAAAATGGGGTCAGTCAACAAGGAATATCATACACAATGCCTTTCATGCTTCATTAGGGAAGCATAAAGGTACTGCATGGAATAAAAATGGGTGTAACATTGTGCGTTGGTGGCCCAACGACAACATTTGGGTTGTATCCTAAATAATATAAGACCACACAATTCTACGAAACAATATTGTTGTAAGAAGAACTTTGTAATGTCAGACCATGCAGCAACAATTGGAGTTTTCGAGCTTCTGATATGATTTATAGCAGCCTCATTCTGAACAATGCACAACGTAAATAATGTTGTGTCGTGAACTTCGTAAAAGTGAATGGTACATATAAAATGGGAATTGAAGGTGTACAATGGAAAAGAACAATATGTTTCACTAATATTTATAGGGAAATATGCATCTAAACTCGCAGTGACGATAGGACGAGTTATAAGTGTCAAATTCCTCTTAAAATGCATTTAAGAGCCGGTAAAAGTTGAAATGATACGAAGCAAAAGCAGCTATAAAAAAACTACATCATATGTAATTTTGTGCATTCTACGGTGATGAGATCGACATTAGAGAAAAACGTATGTGAATGTACTCAGAAAGCGGAACAAGGATGCAACTGGAAGATGCGAGTCTAAAAGAAAAAAAGAAAGACAACATCTAGGAGCTTACAATCTAAAACGTCCGACATACTTGTTGTGTCGTCAGTTACAGACAAGATCATCCAAACCTGGATATGAAACTTATCACCTAGAGCGTTCAACCGATTGTGCAGGCATGCCCTAAAGTCAGTGTTTCTGCGTTGATTGCACATGTTACGTCAGTATACGAATACACTCCCTCATACAAAAAGACTTGGATGGCAAAAATAAGGCAATAATGAATTTGCAAGGTGAATGGGACGTTTCTTACAATGAGCTCCCAAGTAGGATAAATATCATGAAGAAATACAATCGTGGAACGATCACAGATTAAGAAATTGTACCATACAACAAAAACAATCGTGTAGTTCCTAATGTTCGCCAATTCCACCTATTGTTCTGGATATTTCCCCAGTGTATTAATGCGTACAAGAACTGCAAGCCTGTCATGCAGATTGATGACACATTCTTGTATGGAAGATACAAGCAAATTTTGTTGCTAGTCATTGTTCAAGACAACAATCACAAAACAATACCCATTACGTTCGTAATTGTGCCGAGAGAAAACACTAAATCATACAAGTTTTTCCTTAAGAAGTTACACCATTACATTATACGAAAGGATCGTGTATTCTTAATATTATATCGAGGCGGTGGGATAATGCTAGCGATTCATTCATTGGGCAGTCTGTTTAAATCTCCAAAATTGAACACTTGCTGAGATGATCAAACAATGTCGAATTGGCCAAGAGGTGGTGAATTGGCTTTTTAAAATGAAAGGGAGAAAAATGGTAAGATAAAAATTGAAGAAAAAAGGGATTTAGAGTGGTTCAAGCTTCTAACAAGCTCTACATCCACTACCTTAGCTCCCACTAAGGATTTCAACCAATTCACTATTGAATTCTTCCCATTTTCTAGGATTAGGAGGAAACCGTTACAAAGATCATAGCTTTCTACCCAATGCTTGATCGAAATCACTCTTTTACAAAAATAAGTTGACAAATTGAAAATAAACCTCTCAATAGGTAAAATATTTTCCCAATTACAATAGCAAACTCCCCAAACTTGAAATGAAAGATTACAAATGAATTACACAAGTTGGGTGTAAGGGTTTGACTCTAAAAGGCTCAAAGAGATTGTATTTTTGCTTAATTGTGCTTGACTTGATGAATAGTTGTTGATGTAGCTTTTTAGGCTTGCTTTTATACCTTTTCATTGAATTCTAACCGTTTGGGTGGTTGGCATCATCAATAGAGCCGTTGAGCTCTCTTTTTCTCACCATAAATGCACTTCTGTAACTTACCGTATCGGTACACGAGGTACCCGTATCGATACATGTCTCAAAACAGAAAAAGCCATTGCAAGTAATAAAGAGGGCGTATCAATACGCGGGAAGGGCGTATCGAAACAGTCTTAGGGTAAAATAGGGGTCGTACCAAAACGACTGGACTGTATCGGTATGATTTATGCTCACTAGAATCTGATGAAAAAGTCTTGAGAAAAAGGTATCGGTACGCTTCAAGGGAGTATCGATACGTAAAGCTTGTTTTTACAAAAGTGTATCGAAACAGACGTCACCCATATCAGTACGATATAACTGAAATTTGAAGATTTAACTAACACTCAACGGTCAAAAAAATTATTGCAAAAATTTTTAAAATCCTAAGACTCTGTATCGGTACGCTAACGTGTCGTACTGAAACTAAGGATCGGTACACTTAAGACTTGTACCAAAACTCATTTGTATAAAGCCCAATTTGAAGGCAGTATCGAAATGGACAAGCTCGTATCGTAACATCATACCGAAATGGGGTAAGCCGTATCGAAATGTTGTGCTTAATTAAAATTTCAGTAGCCAAAATATGTATCGAAACACTATAGGGCTTATCGATGCGCCTTTTGTAAAGTTTGGCTTTGAAAACACTTAGAAAAATTTGTGGGGATTAAGTTTTGACTTGGAAATAATTTAGGCTTAAAATCCTTGTAAATAGTGGGACTTTCAAGTGTTGTTAATACTCAAAATATAACTCATATAATAATGATATTTAATTCTATTATTAATAGAATTAATTTGTGATGTTGAAATGACGATTCTGCCCTCACTATTTAGTCTATAAATAGTGGGCTATTTCACTCATTTGAGATATACCTAAGCAATAGAGTTTGATTTAGAAACATTCTCTTTGGTTTTTATAAACCTATCACGAATGTTGATTTTGAGTTGAGAGAAGAGCAGTACCATCAGAGTCCGTTTCATCTTTCAGGTGTATGAAATTCGGAGAGTCGTGCTAACCTCAGGGGGTCGTTCGTCCATTATAGCAATTACACACATCAGGGCGAATTCGCTTCTAAGGCAGTGGTTAATACCACGACATGGTTTGGTTTCGTTTAATTATTTTATTATTTTTCAGTCAGTGCTAACGCCTCGTTTTGCAATAGCCTTTTTTTCTAACAATTTAGAAGCGAATTCGAATATTGTTGTACAAAGTTCAAGTTCGATAATATGAAGCATTGTTGGTCTAATCTTGCATCAAAATGGTATGTAATGGTTTGATATAGATTATCATTCTTATGACCGTACGTGATGCTATGGAAAATTGGTTTGTTTTCACAAGTATGAATGCTTGATCTTGTAACACCTCAAAAACCGGTCTAGTCGAAATCAGGTTCCAATAACCGAATATTTTGTATCAATAAAATAATTTATTTGATCTTATTAATTATTCAGGTTTATTATTATTATATTATTCGGGTCTAGTAGAAAATAGGTTCGAAACCTATTTATTCGGTTTATTATTATTATTATTATTATTATTATTATTATTATTATTATTATTATTATTATTAAAAATATAGGAGGACTTGCCGTACAGTTCCTTCATTTTGAAGGAATTGCACAAAACAATTCCACGCAATCTTTGCACCAGGCCACTCGGCCAATTTGGAGGAAAGTGGCAAATGCCAGAAACGTGGCCAAAGGGCATTTCATGTGGCAATTGCCACGATGCGTGGCAAACAAAGAAATTAAGGTGGCAAATATAAGCCACCAATGCAACACGTGGCAAGTGATGGCATGATAGCCATAACGGCTAAATGGCCAAAGTTGGCTATAAATAAGAGGCCAGAGAGCTCTGGCCGTTCACTGCAAAGTGAGAAAAGGGCTCAAGAAAGTTAGTAAGATACATCGAGTGAAAAGAGAAATAAATATATATACGGTTTAATATTAGTTTGGTTGTCTGATATTTTCGATATAGTAATATCGAATCTCTGTCGACGTCGGGGTAAGCCCAAATCCTTGGTTGGTTTAAATTTTGGTATCGAGTCTGATTAATATTTTTATTTATTCGATATTGTCCTGTCGGTCCTAACCGATTTCTATTTAATCTAGTTCAAGAAGTCGAGAAAGGACAACCGCCAACCAAGGGAAAAGGCGTCGTTATTCGAGAACCTTAATATCGAGGTGAGTGTAGTAGCGTCTCGGGTTAGGCAAGGGCCTACCCGAACATGTTGTTATTTTTGTTATTACTAACCCTTGAATTAGGGGTTTTCATCATTGATCATATGTTGGTAAGTGTATGGTAAGCATTTCATTGATTCCATGATTTTTAAGCATGTTAATTGTTGCTATGAAATTCATTGTAAGCATTTACATGTGATAAGTATGATATGCATAATTGAAATTGTTATTGTTACGAATTACGAAAATATGAACCTTGGATTCGAAGTATTGGATACAATTGGCATGCCATAGAATTCATGAGCTCAGTGTACGGGTGGACTACGGTCCTAGGGCTACGGCCTATATAATTTGGCGAGGAGGAGGGATGTATTGTGTTTGGTCTTTGGCGATGTCGGCGAGATGACCATTTATGTGTTTTGGCGAGGAGGTGGAATTCGTGATCCATATACCATGAATCGATCCAAGGAAATTATGAACTTAAGATAATGATTTGCCAAGAACCATGATATTATTATATGCATTGTTATGAATATGAAATTTGCCATGATATTGCATGATTAATGATGATTCTTAGAAGCATGTTATAAGTCATTATATGTATATTTATAGTTATGTGACTACCTCACTAGGCAAAGTATGCCTAATGCATTTCATGCATCCATTTCAGGTTAAGCAAGTATTGGGATCGAGATCGGAGAAGTTGGTACGTTGCACAAGTCACAACCAAGTCCAAATAATGTGTTTTATCCTTCGAACTCTTAGTATGGTGGCAAGGTCTTTGTAATAAGCTTAATACGTTTGTTTTAGTATGCCTAAGTGATGTCAAGTGGCTTGGTTTAAATAAGATGAAAATAGTGTTCTTATATTAAGAGTTTGACTTTAAAGATTATGTTTTTAGGCTAAATTGGTAAAACCGAGAAAAAGGATTCAAATGGCTATAAAACTTGGCAAGACAGTAGTTTATACCCTTAGAAAGATATGAGTAAAGTTTCATTGAAATTGGATTAGGTTTGCTAAGCTAAATTGATCAAAAACCAATTGAAATCTATTATTTCAGGTCTACCGTACCGAAACGGGTGATGACGTTTCGATACGGGTATGTGAAATTTTGGGTCTGGAGAGCTTGGTGTACTGAAACGGATAAGGTCCGTTTCGATACATTTTTGCCACTGGAGGCCCCTGTTTCGATACGGGTTTCGAAACGGGTCTAAGTCAAGTCAAGGTCAGTCAACCCGTATCGATACAAGTCAAGCCGTATCGATACGATCAAGAAAGAATAGTCAGAAGTTTTGACTGTGGTCAAGTCGTACCAAAACGGCTTAGGGCGTTTCGATACGGGCAGTCCTTTTTACTTCTACGAGGTTAAATGGATTAATATGTAAACTCGGTAAACGCTGCAAGAATAAAGATTGTTAAAAATTCAGATTATAAGCTCAACAAGTTTATTAAGTTTTAATAAGATAAGTTATTAAGAAAGTTTTGAAAGAAAAAGGGTGAAAAGATTTCCGCATCGTTTTCGGTAACGCTCTCCGACCCGGTTCTCGACCAGGCCGGGAAGGGGGTGTTACAGATCTAATTCAATGCATAGAAAATATGACCATTTCTTTAGAAAAAACGGCAGTACATGAGTGTATGGCTAGTTTTTAACTCTTCTTTTTTTTTATGAATTTAAAGTGTAGAACCGTTTAAGGTTTAAAATATTTTTTTTTTGAAAGGAAAAGGGGGCCTCATTAAAAACCCCTTCCTAATGAAGGGGAAAAGAGTGCCCAACTACGTTTATTTATTCGAACCATCGTTTACACAAAGTCCCACTATGTGAATAAACATTACGAATCCATACATCAAAAGAGAACCTCCTAAACTAGCCAATGCCTGCTTTCGCTAACGAGTCTGCTTCCAAATTTATCGATCGCGGAATGCAGCGAAATATGATGCCCTGATTCATAGCCATCAACTTCACTTCCGCCACCAATTCTTCAAGGAAAGATGGAGGATATACCTCACCAATTAACCACTGGACGACTTGCTTACAATCTATTTCCACGATCAACCGATGTGAACTGGCCCATTGTGATCCCATCACTTTCAATATACCCCCTTAATGGCTAGCATCTCGATCAGAGCGACCGGACCATAGCCACAAGATTCTGAAAAAGTCAGCAAGGTGCCCCCAGAACAGTCCTTCAGAATACCCCCAATGCCACCCTTGAGAGAAGATGACGATAAGGCACCGTCCACATTCAGCTTAACAAATCCGATAAGGGGTAGCCATATCCTCCCAGCTTCCATTGGAGCATGTGTCTTTGGCAGAGAAGCTTTACACGGATCCACAACTAACGCCTCAACATTCACTCCTCCGTTCTTGTCATTCTCTTTGACCCATGTAGCATATCTCAATCTGATAGCTGCAGCCACTCATTATCAACCCCTGCTCGGAGACCGCTCCAAGCCTCCAAGAAAGCTGTTGGAGAGGCCGGGATTACAGCCTGCACACCCACCCACCTGCAAACCATACACCAAGTTTGCTAAACCCCTGCACACATGAAGAAGAGATGAGATACGATTTCTGGGCACTCCTTGCACATAGGACATGAAACACCAGTGATGGACGAAACACCCATCTTCATAAGTTCAACTTTTACAGGGACTCGACCCCTTACCGCCGCCCAAATAAAATACTCAATCTTTGGAGGAGCTAATCCGAGCCAGCAATTGGCCTTCCAGAAAGCAGATTCCTCACCAATATTATCAACCAGCTTCCTCAATGATCTAACCGAAAAGGCCCCATCTCCTGTACCATTCCAACTAACCCAATCCGACTTTAATCCTGAACCTGAAGGAGTTGAGAAGATTACAAAAATCATTCCACTGTCTCCTTTCCCAATCGAAAACATTTCTGTGCAACTTTATATCCCAACACCAAGATGAGTTCAAAAAGTGTCCGAACTCACTAATCGAGCCTTCTTTTCTCACTGCCAACGCAAATATCCTAGGATATCTATCCTTGAGAGGTTGATTACCAATCCACTGGTCACTCCAAAAGAGGATCTGATTCCCATCACCAACCTGAGGACGCAAGTTAGTGCGGAAAATAGCAGCAGCAGGCTCATCTTTAAAGTAAGCATTGGCAATCCCATTCCAAACCCGTGACGTACGATAACTGGCCGAAACTTTGGGAAGGATATCGGTGTTGTTGTCGAACGCCTTGGCATCAATAACTCTCTTCCATAATTGGTTCGGTTCATTGCCATATCTCCAACACCATTTATAAAGTAAAGCTTGGTTCAAGACAGCGAGATTCCAAATACCCAAACCCTCATGACTCTTTGGCCTACACAACAATGACCATTTTTCCCAATGGATTTTATGTTTGCCTTCCGAGTCGCCCCATAAGAAGGAAGACATGATCTTGTTGAGTCGAGAGGAAATTTCCATCGGCATTTTAAATAGGGACATGTAATACATAGGTAAGCTAGAGAATACTGACTTGATGAGAGTCACCCGCCCTGCGAAAGATAGAAAATTATTCTGCCACCCAGCGAAACGAGACACAAACTTCTGGACGACAGGTTCCCATAATGTCGCGTTATTGCGTCTCGATCCCAAGGGTAGTCCTAAATATTCGGTGGGAAAGTTCCCACACACACACCCAACCGAATCTGCCCAAGCAGACAGCAAATTCGCAGGGACATTGATCCCAAAAATATTGCTTTTCCTCAAGTTCAAGGTTAATCTCGAAGCTAATTCAAAAACCCTGAAAATCCTTGTAACATTTCGAAGTTGTATTTCGGCGCCACCACAGAATATCAGCAAGTCATCGGCGAATTGTAGGTGGGAAATCGAAAGCGATTCCCCACCCCGACCTATCGAACAGCCATCAAATAATCTCAAGTTCACTGCTTTTAACAACATTAGATTTAATACTTCACCAACAAGATTAAATAGTAAGGGGGATAATGAACACCCCTGCCGCAAACCTCTTGCGATAGCAAACCTCTCCGTAGGAGACCCGTTAACTAACACCGATATAGTAGCTGAGGAGATGCACTGGTGGATCCATGCTATCCATTTCTCCCCAAACCCAAATTTACCGAGCACAAAAAGTAGAAATTTCCAGCTAACAGTATCGTATGCTTTCTTGAAGTCGACCTTGAAAGCTGAACCCATGTTTTTTGATTTCGTCATGGAGTCAATAACTTCGTCAGCCACCAAGGAACAGTCCAGGATCTGCCTTCCCGGAATGAAGGCAAATTGGGACTCGCCGATCAAGGAACCCATCACCTCTCGAAGTCTTCTAGCCAGCACTTTGGAAAGAAGTTTATACATTACACCAACCAGGCTAATCGGTCTAAATTCCTCCAATGACGAAGGAATCTTTACTTTGGGGATGAGGGTTATGAATGAGTGATTAATACTCGGATCCCACTCTTTACCCATATAAAAATCCAAAAAGAAACCCAGTATGAACCCCTTAAGATCGTTCAATTATTTCTTCAGAAAACCCAAATTAAAGCCGTCTGGCCCAGGGGCCCTATTACTTTCGGCTGAAAACAAAGCAGTACGAATTTCTTCTTCTGAAAAATGCCACTGAAGGATGCTCGACTGTTCCGCAGAGATTTTCTTGAAATCCAACTTTACATCTGCTACTTCAAGAGAGTTTTCTGTATTATAAGCCTCCATAAAATGCCCCATAACAGCAGCTTTGATAGCATTAGGATTAGAGACGAGACCTCCCCCAATTTTCAGCCCAGATATATTGTTAGCTCTCCTCCTATTTGCTACCGATAAATGGAAATAGCGAGTGTTCCTATCCCCCTCCATATGCCAACGCAGACGGGATTTTTGGAACCACTCATTTTCCTCCTTCCTATACAACTCCCATAGCTTTATCCTTGCAGAATGAAGATGAGCTTGTGACTGACTATCCAGAACCCCGTCTTGCAACGAGCGTTCTATGTCTGATATTTCCTTCTCCAAACTCGAAATTTGTAGTCTCAAATTCGGCCCACATTTACCCTGCCACTATTTGATAGCCACTTTAGTGGCTTTTAGAACTTTCTCAATCTTTCTTCCTCTGCCCACAGTATCATTTTTGCGGATTTCAGATACAACCATTTCATCAAACCCCTTGATATCGTACCAGTAATTGAAGACTTTGAACGGTTTAGGACCCCAATTGGTTGTTTCCGAAGCTAACACTATTGCATTATGGTCGGAAAGCGACTTGTCCACTAGTTTTTGTTCTAGATTCTTGAAAATCAAGCTAAAGGACGCATAAATTAAAAATCTGTCTAACCTGACAAAGGTGGGGGGATCTCTATTATTTCCCCAAGTAAATTTTCCTCCGCTCAAAGGTAAATCCAACAGCCCTGCTTCCGAAACAAATTATCTGAATAAATCCATATTTCGGAGATTCATCGAAAAGCCCATCTTTTCTTCTAGATCAAGAAATAAATTGTAGTCACCCCCCAAACACCAATGAACCTCCCTCTGTTGCATAACTGCGCGAATATCATCAAGAAAAGGTCCCTTCTCCGAATCATAGGTTGGTCCATAAACATTCACCAGACCACACATTTCATTGTTAACCTTTAAAGTCTCGAACAAAGCGACATATCTACTCGAGATTACACGATCCTCCACTTTGAAAAATTCCGAGTTCCAAATACTGATTAACCCACCCGCCGACCCACACGCAGGGGCGAAAGCAAAGTCAAAATTGACTGACCCCCAAACCTTCTTAACATCCCACCAACACATATCTTCCAATTTAGTCTCTTGTATAAAAACAACTACCAGCTTGACTTTCTTTATAAGAGCTCTTACCGCCCTTTTCTTTTCCGGCCTCCTAAAACCCCTAATATTCCAAGACAAGATTGCAAAGTCCATAAATAAGGAATTATAACCCAAATCCGAGACAGCTATAAAGCTTTCCGAATTTCCTTCTCGAGGCTACACACCCTCTTAATGACCTCTTCCTTCCCCCCTTTGAAAGTAAACTCCAGCATATTACTTACCTCCCATACTGATTCCGCTTCCAGCCCTATTACCGAGTCCTCCTCGTCAATGTTGTAATTGTGAGTCGAATTCGGATGCCCAGAGTCCAGGGAGTCTCTAACAAATCTTCTGAATCTCCTTCTGGAGTTAGCTCTAAACAAACCATACGGAAATGGGGAACTCTGGAGAACTTGAGGATTTTTGGCTGGACGAAAGGAGGAGGAAGAAATGTTTTCGGGGATAATACTCCCCATAAAATCCATACTGTCAGGCACAACACTCACAGATAACCCATCTGAGCAAACCGCCCTTCTATTATTCTGGGTTGCCACCACCGGCCCATCATCGACGGACTTAGCTATACAATTATGTGCTGGGCCACAGCCCAAAACTTCATTAGCGGCCAAAGAGGGATCCGAAATGACGGCCTGGGCCTCATTGGCTGCCATAGACTGGCCCACCTCACTTCTCACCGACTTACTCCTTTTATTATTGTCCGCCACCTCACCCTCATTAAAAATGCCACTCGAAAGGTTGGGACTTCCCAAAGAATCAGGAACGTTATGATTATTATGGAGAATACCCAGATGCATTTCCTCGTCGTCATCTTCTCTCAAGGGTTGATGAATACTGTTTTATTATACAAACGTTTAAACTAGAGTTTAATGGTTTAATGGCTTATAAAATTGGTTATATAATAATGGTTTAAACTAGAGTATTAATGTTGAGTGGCTGCCAACGTCTAATAGTTTTTTTTAAATTATGTTGGTTTAATGTTTACCTATTCCATGATTATTAAACGTTTTAAAACGTTCATGTCTTGGAAGAAATATTAATAAATGAAGGCATGGTTGTTTGATACGTGATAACATACCTTTTTATTTGGGTTATTATTTTGTCCTTAATTCAAATTTGACTGTTTGTTAGATGGTTTTTTTGTAATAATGCCTTAAACCGTTTTAAGCTTTGTTAGATGGTTTTTTTTGTAATAATTCCTTAAACCGTTTTAATCATTTAAGTACTTAATCTTAACGTTTAAAGCAGCCCTTAATAATGAGAGTTTTATTAAGTGGCTTTTAAAGCTTAAAACTATTTTAAACGGTTTGTTAATAAAGATTGTTTGCATCTTTAATTTTGGATCCGACGGTTAGAATTTACGATTTTCGGTACTGTGAATTAAGGTGGTGTTAACCGCATAAGAATCAAATTGTGGAAGAGGTTTTAATAAAAAGATTGAAAAGAATTTTATTAAAGCATTGTTGATTTGAATCTGCAGAGTTAACCATATGTATTGATAATTGGTATTTACTCAAATATTGGAATTTTAACATTGGTATGTTGGTTAAGAAATCAGTGATGGATGACACATGTGATAATATAGCGATTTATTATCACTATGAAACACTTATTAAGCTTCTGGATCTAGGTGGTAATAATGTTGATTACGTTTTTGTCATACTAACAATTTCTTTTGAGAAATTTGTAAAGACAACATGAGTATAATTTTAGAGAAGCATGATGGAGCTGATGAAGCTGAAATGGAAAATTCTCTATGGTTATTTTGATTATCGAAAGCTATTAAAGATAAGAACTCTATTACTATCAGTGAAATTTTAATTTTTATTATTGTTAGTAACTTGTTTTCGTAGCTAACCATGTATAATCTTCATTTGAATTTAGAAGATTCAAAAGAGATGTTGATTCAGATGAAGTGACTGTCAGGATAGGTTTTGGGGTCATTCTGGTTCAATATGTTGTGAAGAGTGAAGATCACATGCATGGCGAGAATAAGCAAGTCTACTATGATATTATGGTTCTACCCATGAGGTCAGATTATTTAAACTTGTTTATTAATTCATGCTTTTATATACATGAATTTATATTGAGCCTTTAAGTTAGCCTTTAAAACTTAGTGGATATGTTATGGACTGAGATAAACCACTAGTATAAGGACTAAGACTAAGGTAGTAGTGAGCCCAAAATGTGTATGCTTAATAAGATATTATTGTGAGTAAAAGTATCAAGCATAATTCTTTAAGAGACCTTAATTAAAGAAAGAGAAAATTCATAAATGGCTTGTTGGAAAACATTATGAAAATGCATGTCTAGGATTGGTTCTATCAAATACCTGGTATTTAAGCGTGCCTAGTGCACCGCCTCTCTTTCATGGTAACCTACCTGGTGCATTGTTCTTTAATGTGATAACTTTTATAAAAATACTATGACAAATAAGACCTCTCTAAACTTAGTGTAGAAGTTAAAAGAGTTGAGATTAATTTGGTTGAGCATAATACCAAATTTAGTCATAGTAAATAAAATATGTGATGGTCTCTTCAGGGCTAATATGCTGAATAATATGAATGAGAATATGATAGACATTAGGGCTACTAAAAGTATGTTGTAGCAATTAAATCTCTTTTGAGTTCTTTTCCTAAGTAGATAAAAGGAAATAGATGATCTATCTTAAGAGTTGTGTTGAAATCTCTTGTAATAAACTTAAGATAATTTTTCCTGTTGCTAGGAAAATTTGTAAACTCTTCATAAATATTTGCATAATATTCTTAATTTCTCGAATTAGGAGAAAGTTGAAATTCTCTTTGAATGAGATAAAGGAATTTCATAATCGTTTGAGATTATGTATACTAATTGTAAAACCTATGTTTGATTTTGATATAACTAAGTATGTTAAGGACTAAATTGAAAACTTGAAATAGATTTCTAAGTCCCTTAAATAATTTATAAATCACCAACACTTTAAACTGATTTGAAAAACTCAAATTCCAAATATTTTCCAAGTGTTCCAAGGCCAAAGTATTGAAAAACGTCCAAGTGTATCAATACGCCTCCAGCCGTATCGATACCTTTTTTACAAAGTTGGCTACTGGAAAGACGTGTTTCCATACACTTTTAACCGTATCGAAATAGATTCAATCTGTATCGATACGCCCCTCTGTAAAAACTGAAGGAGTTTGAATAGTGTACCGATACAGCTCCACCCGTATCGATATGGTTTTAACGGAATTTTTAATTCGAAGAGCTTTAAATATTTTCGACCGTTGGTGTTAGTTGTTAGGTAACTAATATTTAAAGTGGTAGTTGTCCCGTATCGATACGGTGTACCTCGTATCGAAATAGAGACTTCCAGTGAGCTAAGTTGAGAAAAAGGTATCGATACGGTCTCTTCCGTATCGAAACGGTCCCTGTCCCGTACCAATATGTTTACACGTGTTTCGATACGCCCTCTTTATTATGTGCAATGGCTCTTTCTATTTTGAGACAAGTATCGATACGGGTCTTTGTGTACCGATACAAATAGCTACAAAAGTGCATTTATGGTGGAAAGAGAGGGTCCCAACCGCTATAATCAATACCCTAACCACCCAAACAGCTAGAATTGATAGAGAAGGTATAAATTGAAGCTTATTGAAGACCAGCAACAACTATTGCATCAAAGATAAATATCCAAGCAAAAATCCAAGCTCATTGTGCTTATTTTTCAGTTTCTTGTAAACCCCAAATTGTGTTGTATTCAATTCCTATCCTATCTCAAATTTGGGTTGAGTGTTTGTGTTGGGCTTTTTAGGCACGCTCGAATTGATCACCGAAACCGTCAAAGAGGGTTGTAATTGTTTGGTGGTTGAATTGGCTAAAACCGAAAATAGTAGACAATATTTGCACGATGATTTTAGAGTGGTTCGACTTTCTAACCAAAGTCTACATCCACTACCTTAGCACACCACTAAGGATTTCCCAATTCACTCAACAATGAATTCTTCCTTTTGAGGACAAAGGGTAACCTTACAACCCTATCTTTTCAATGGCTAAGATAGAACCACTCTAGTTTTTCTCTCAAGGCTAAACTAGAACCTCTCCTTATACAAGGGTAGAATGTTGTAAACAAATAAACCTCACAAGGTGGGTGTTTACGAGATTGAGCTCACAAGAGTGTAAAGAATAAAAACAATGAAAACACTCTCTATACAATATTTACAAGAGAAATGAAGGAAATGAAGACTTAAAATCGATTTCTCTTGAACATTTAGCTTGGATCTTGTTTCTTACCATCTTCAAGTGTCCTTGGGGTGTTTATATAGTGTGGAATGAGATTATAGCCGTTTATGGCCGTTGGAGATGTTTCGGAGCCGTTGGGGATGCAAAATAGCCGTTACCTACAAAAAGTTCAGCATTTACAACACAAGGGATCGATCCCATAAACCAGGGGATCGATCCTTTTTCAAAAAATATGACCGTTACAGTCAAGGGATCGATCCCATAAACCAGGGGATCGATCCTTTTGCACTTGGAGACTGGAAGCAGAAATTGAACGAATCTGCCAACAAAGGGATCGATCCCTTTTTCCAGGGGATCGATCCTTTTTGCCTTGGAGACTGAAAAAACAGCTTTAGTGCAAAAACGGATCATACATGTTTTGAAAAAGATCGGCTACAGTTAGAAATCATTTGAAACATATTTTTCAAGTTTTTAAGGACTTTTGAATTATTTTTGAAATCTTTAAACAAGTCCAAAAACATTTTTCACATAATTGTTATATCAAAATATTTCTCAACAATCTCCCCCTTTTTGATATAACAAAACTTCTTTGAAAAATTGTTTTTGACAAAAGCTCCCCCTTAATTTTTCACTTATTTCTCCCCCTTTTTGTTATATCAAAAATAATTCAAATCTTTATAGTACATAATAACAATGGGGTTTATTACCGTTGTGGTCAATGCCACGTGGTAGTATCGAAATGTCATAGCCCGTTTCGAAATGCTGGGCAAAAATCCTATCCAGGGAATACTTGTTTCGATATGAGCATCGAAACAATTTTGCTACTGAAATCCCTGTATCGAAACGCCCCTAAGGTGTTTCGAAACGCTTGGACAGTTTTTAAATTTTGGCTTTGTAAAACCCTTTTAAAAACTTCCCTAAACATAATTT
This sequence comes from Hibiscus trionum, assembly GCA_030270665.1. Lineage (NCBI taxonomy): Eukaryota > Viridiplantae > Streptophyta > Magnoliopsida > Malvales > Malvaceae > Hibiscus > Hibiscus trionum. Next base: position 6,109,130 of record BSYR01000053.1, read on the forward strand.
CAAGTTGTTTGGACTTTGGAAATGTTTTAAATACTTTTTAAATCAGTCCAAAACATTTTTCAATTATTATGTCAAAACATTAGTTCTTCAATCTCCCCCTTTTTGATATAATAAAACCAACTTGAAAAATTGTTTGGGATTCTCCCCCTTCAAGTTTAAAAAGCTTAAAAATGTGAATAAGAGATGAAAATCTGAAAAGTAAGTAGCTCCCCCTTATTCATTTGAAAAATACAATTTTTCAAACCAAACTCTCCCCTTTTTGTTATATCAAAAAGAATTTAAAATACTTTAAGCTCAAAATAACAATGGAGGTTTAAAAATTTTGATTCAATTAAAAAATTTGTTTTAAAATTTGGCTCCCCCTTACTCAAGCATTCCATTAAATTTTTAGCTCAAACTTGACACTTAAAGGCATTGAATTTCAAAATAAAATCAAATTAAGAGCATATGAAATTCAATTTATCCAAGACTTAAAAAAATTTATGCAAACATATGAATGAAACCATTAGACTCATATGCATAAAATTTTCAAATAATGTCATGCTTGTTTAGATATTTGAATAAAGGCTCAAATGCATGAACATTAGAAATTAGATAACCCAAAAAGAAATAAAAAATAAAGGCATTAAGCTTAGAGGTTACCTATCTTCTTCACTTGTGTGACTAGAGCATTTAAGATTCTTGCTTTTCTTGCCTTTGCTCCAACACACCTACAAGAGACATTTACTTCGATTTTGGTATCCAAATTGCTTTGGATCCATTAATATTAATCTCGATGTCTCTAGTTCCCTTAGGAACCCATACTTGTCTAATCCTATAAGTTTTTCTTTTCTTTATAGGACAAGTATGCAACGAATGACCATGATAATGGCAATGTGAGCATTTTGCCATTATGGGATGAAATGAATTATTAGGAATGATTTCTTTTTCTTTTGTTAAGCTTTCAAGCTTAACTTTTAAATCAAAATTTTCTTTTTCTAAAACGTCTTTGCTTGTTTTTGAAAATTCTAAATCATTTTTCCAAATTTCATTTTGATTTTCAAAATCCATTTTTGTTTTTAAAAGAAAATCATTTTCAGTTTCTAGTTTTGAAATCATTTTCCTAAATTTGGAATTCATGGTCTCAAATTCCAAATATAATTCATTAAATGCATCTTGTAACTCATCAAAAGAATGTGAATTTAATTCATCTGAGTTAGAAGATACCTCGGGCTCATCGAGAGCCAAAACACCATCCACCTTAGGTGTTGAGGGGAGGATTGCACATGATGAAGCATCATCTTTCTTCTCTTCTTTCCCATAGAATTTCTCAAGCTTCTCCCAAATTTCTTTGGCACTTTTGGATGGGGAGACCTTCTTGGAAATTTCTTCACTTAGGGCACAGAGAAGAATGTGCATAGCCTTTGCATTGAGATGGTCCTTCTTTGTGTCTTCGACACTCCTTTTCTTCTTCTTCTTAGGAGCCTTCGAATGTCCATTTATGATAATCTTCCAAATGTCAAGGTTGAATCCTTGGATGAAATATTTCATAATGTTGCTCCATTGGAAGTAACCTTCTCCTTTGAAGAGAGGAGGACACATGATAGAGCGGCCTTCTTCAAATGAAATCATTGTAGAACCGTTTGCCATTTTCTTGTACGGTGGACTACGAGCGTTGGATCTTTACTCCTGGATGTTAGTCCTTTGATGGAGACGAGGCTCTGATACCAATTGTTGGGCTTTTTAGGCACGCTCGAATCGATCACCGAAACCGTCAAAGAGGGTTGTAATTGTTTGGTGGTTGAATTGGCTAAAACCGAAAATAGTAGACAATATTTGCACGATGATTTTAGAGTGGTTCGACTTTCTAACCAAAGTCTACATCCACTACCTTAGCACACCACTAAGGATTTCTCAATTCACTCAACAATGAATTCTTCCTTTTGAGGACAAAGGGTAACCTTACAACCCTATCTTTTCAATGGCTAAGATAGAACCACTCTAGTTTTTCTCTCAAGGCTAAACTAGAACCTCTCCTTATACAAGGGTAGAAAGATGTAAACAATGAAACCTCACAAGGTGGGTGTTTACGAGAATTTAAGCTCACAAGAGTGTAAAGAATAAAAACAATGAAAAACACTCTCTATACAATATATACAAGAGAAATGAAGGAAATGAAGACTTAAGCTTGATTTCTCTTGATCATGAAGCTTGGATCTTATCTCTTGCCATCTTCAAGTGTCCTTGGGGTGTTTATATAGTGTGGAATGAGATTATAGCCGTTTATGGCCGTTGGAGATGTTTCGGAGCCGTTGGGGATGCAAAATAGCCGTTACCTACAAAAAGTTCAGCATTTACAACACAAGGGATCGATCCCATAAACCAGGGGATCGATCCTTTTTCAAAAAATATGACCGTTACAGTCAAGGGATCGATCCCATAAACCAGGGGATCGATCCTTTTGCACTTGGAGACTGGAAGCAGAAATTGAACGAATCTGCCAACAAAGGGATCGATCCCTTTTTCCAGGGGATCGATCCTTTTTGCCTTGGAGACTGAAAAAACAGCTTTAGTGCAAAAACGGATCATACATGTTTTGAAAAAGATCGGCTACAGTTAGAAATCATTTGAAACATATTTTTCAAGTTTTTAAGGACTTTTGAATTATTTTTGAAATCTTTAAACAAGTCCAAAAACATTTTTCACATAATTGTTATATCAAAATATTTCTCAACAGTTTGTACTGAAAGGGGTAATATTGTATTTGAGAGATATATTTCTTGCCTAATTTTTTCTTTGTTCACTTGTGAGGGTTTGGTCAAATTTTGGGTAGAAAATTTGACCGGTTGTGTAAAGGTTACCTCTTAAGCCTTAAAAAGGGGAAGAACAAATTAGTGAATTGTTGCAAATCCTTAGTGGTAGCTAAGGTAGTGGATGTAGAGTTCATTTGGAAATTGAACCACTCTAAAATACTTTGTTCTTCATTTTTAGCTAACATTTTACTCCTACAATTTTTAAAAAAGGCCAATTCACTCCCCCTCTTGGCATTGATCAATCCTTTGATCCACTCAACAATTGGTATTAGAGCCTACCTCTTTGAAGGATTAACAACCACAAGAGGAGTTCCTAGGAAGAGTGTGATCATCCAAAAATCAATCCATGGCATCTATCTCCGGATCAAGCATGTACGAGTCTTAATCCATCACAAAATCATCATTCTTCAATGGTGACAACTATCCATTTTGGAAGAACCGGATGCCCCTCTTCATCAAATCCAACGATTACCTTGTTTGGGATGTCATTGAAGATGGTCACTATATTCCTTTGAAGAGGGATGATGAAGGAAAGTTGGTTCTAAAGAAGAAGATTGAGATGAGTGAAGATGAGAGAAAGAAGATCCAAATTAATGACAAAGCTCTTCACATGCTCTTTTGTTCTTTCGGTCCCGACATCTACTCCAAAGTCTCCTCTATTGAAGTGCCAAAGAAGTATGGGACACACTAGAGACCACCTATGAAGGAACTAGTGATGTGAAGGAGACCAAAATTGGAATTCTCAATCTTAGTTATGAGAATTTCAAGATGGAGCCCGACGAAACCGTGTCCAAGATGTTCGATCACTTCTCAAATATCGTCCACGGGCTTAAGGGTTTTGGAGAGACAATCCCGGAAGACAAACTTGTCCGGAAGCTACTCTACTCACTTCCCGAATCTTGGGATGGGAAGAGAACTGCCATCATCGAGGCAAAAAACTTGAAGACACTAAAACTTGATGAGCTACTGGGTTCTCTCCTTACTCATGAGATAATGAAGCAAGGAATGGAAGATGAAAAGAAGAAGGAAGAGAAAAAAGTGGAGAAGCTAGAGGTAGAAAAGAAGAAGAAAATGGGAGTGGCTCTCAAAGCTTCATTACATGAGGAGAGCACTTCTAGTGAGGAGGAGGATTTAGAAGAATTGGATATGATAGCCAAAAGATTCTCACGATTCATGAGGTACAACCGAGGAAGGAAAATTCAAAGAAAAATGGACTTCAAGGGTAAAAACAAAGAAGAAGAGAGGGATCAAATCATTTGCTACGAGTGCAAAAAGGCCGGTCACATTCGTTCGGTGTGCCCTCAACTCAAGAAGAAGGGCTTTGAGAAGAAGAAGAAGCTCAAAGCCAAGCTTGCTACTTGGAGTGATGAGGAGTCATTCGAGGATGACCGACAAGAAGTGGCCAACCTTTGCCTCGTGGCACTTGAGGAGGATTCTTCCATGGTAACCTCCAACCCATCATCTTTTGACTTTACATTTGATGAATTACATTATACATATGATGAGTTGCAAGAGGTATATGATGAGTTAGTTGAGAAGTACAAAGAGTCGGTCATTAGAAATAGAAAACTATTTCAGAATTAAATGATAAAAATGACTTTCTTAAACTAACTTAAAATTTGAGAAAAAGATTTTAGGTTTAAAAGATGAACTTAAATTCTTCCAAGATGAAAATGTAGACCTAAATAATCTTCTTTCTCAATGCAATAGTGAACACCAAAAGGTGTTAGATTAGCTTAACAAGCTCAAAGAGTCTTTTAAAAATGTTGGTAATGTGAAGCATGAAAAAGGTGAATCATCTAAAACAAACCAACCTAGGAGAAAGACTAATAACTACAAACAAAGTAGCCTCCCTAGACATAATAGAACTAAAAAGATTAGGAGTGTATGGGTTCCTAAGGAACTTGTCAAATCTAATAATATTGTTGTTATCTCACCTTGGATTCCTAAGGGAACCAAGCTATTGGGAGCTAACACTCGTGGACCCAAAATGATTTGGGTACCAAAAACAAAAGTTTAATATCTTTGTTTGTAGGGGGAGCATTGCTACAATGCCAAAGCACAAAGTCAAAATTCATGGTACCTTGATAGTGGATGCTCGAGGCATATGACCGGATACAAGAGTAGATTCATGGACTTAAAGCCAAAAAGTGGAGGAGTAGTGACATTTGGTGACAACTCCAAAGGCCACATTAAAGGTATTGGCTCCATAGGTAATCACTCTACCATTCTTATTGAAAATGTTTTATATGTCGATGGTCTTAAACATAATTTGTTGAGCATAAGCCAATTATGTGATAAAGGATTTAATGTCTTATTTGATAAAAGTGGGTGCAAAATTGTTGACATTAAATCAAATAATATTATGCTCATGGGTCATTGTCTAGGTAACATTTACATGGTGCATTTAGATGACATACATACATCCCATGCATGTTTAGTAGCTCAAAATGAAAATGATGCATGACTATGGCATAGGAAACTAGGACATGCTAGCATTAGTGTTTTAGAAAAATTAGTTTCTCTAGATCTAGTTAGAGGTTTACCCAAAATTAAGTTTTCAAATGATAAAATTTGTGATGCATGCTCTAAGGGTAAACAACATAAGTCATCCTTTAAATTCATTAGTGATGCTTCTACAAGTAGGTGTTTACAACTTATTCACATAGATTTATTTGGGCCTATTAGGACTATGAGCTTGGGTGATAAATCTTATGCATTTGTACTTGTTGATGATTTTTCTAGTTTTACTTGGGTTCTATTTTTAAGTACTAAAGATGAGGCTTTAGAAAAATTCATCACATTTTCAAAATTAACTCAAAATGATCTTGAACTTAGAATTTCTCATATTAGAAGTGATCATGGAACCGAATTTCAAAATTTAGGGTTTGAAGAGTTTTTAAATGAAAATGGTATTAGCCACAATTTTTTGGCTCCTCGAACTCCTCAACAAAATGGGGTAGTTGAGAGGAAAAATAGAACTTTACAAGAAATGGCTAGAACCATGCTTTCTGAAAACAATTTACCTAAATATTTTTGGGCGGAAGCCACAAACACCGCTTGCTACATTGTAAACCGAGTAATGATTAGGCCACTTTTAAAGAAAACACCATATGAGATTTTAAAATCTAAAAAGCCTAACATTAGCTATTTTCATCCATTTGGTTGCAAGTGTTTTGTTTTAAATAATGGAAAAGACAACTTAGGTAAATTTGATGCAAAAAGTGATGAAGCTATTTTAATAGGATATTCCTTAACCTCTAAAGCCTATCGTGTATTTAACAAGAGAACTTTAGTAGTAGAAGAATCTATACATATTGTATTCGATGATAACCTCCTTCCAAGGAAGGATTCTTGTGATGATGATGATGTAAGAATCATTATTGCCTTTGATGGAGGACAAACTTCAAAGGAGGATGAGAATCCAACAAAAGAATATGATACACAAGATCCACCTCTTGAATCCTTGAAGGACTTGGCTCGTGAGGAAAAGGAAGTGAGCTACCCAAGGGAGTTCAACTATGTCAAAGGTGGTGAAATCTTGGGTGATCCATCCAAGGGGGTAACCACTAGATCTTCTCTTAAACTTATGAACCATGTTGCATTTATCTCATGCATAGAGCCTAAGAATATAAAAGAAGCATTAAAGATGACTTTTGGATTATGGCTATGCAAGAAGAGCTAAATCAATTTGAGAGAAGTAATGTTTGGACATTAGTTGATAGGCCTAGTAATCAATCTACTATAGGAACTAAATGGGTCTTTAGAAACAAACTAGATGAGAGTGGTAACATTGTGAGAAATAAAGCTAGATTAGTAGCACAAGGTTACACTCAAGAAGAGGGAATAGATTTTGATGAAACCTATGCACCCGTAGCTAGAATGGAGGCCATTAGGATGTTTCTTGCATATGCATGTTATCATGATTTCAAGCTTTTTCAAATGGATGTTAAAAGTGCGTTTTTAAACGGTTTTATAAATGAGGAAGTGTATGTGGAACAACCATCGGGTTTTGAAGACTCAAAATTTCCAAATCATGTTTTCAAACTTACTAAAGCTCTTTATGGTTTAAAACAAGCTCCTAGAGCTTGGTATGAAAGACTTTCAAACTTTTTGATTGAAAAAAGGTTTTGAAAAAGGTAAGGTGGACACTACACTTTTCATAAAAAGGTATAAAAATGACATCTTAATAGTACAAATTTATGTTGATGATATTATTTTTTGATCTAATAATGAGTGTCATAGCAAAGAGTTTGCTAAGTTAATGCAAGGTGAATTCGAGATGAGCATGATGAGGGAGCTCTCATTCTTTTTGGGACTCCAAATCAAGCAAAGGAATGATGGCATCTTCATCAATCAAGCAAAGTACATCAAGGATATGCTCAAGAAGTTTGGCTTGGAGAATGCAAAGTCTCAAGCCTCACCTATGAGCTCATCTACAAAGCGTGACAAAGATGAAGGAGGTAAGTGTGTTGACTCTAAACTTTACCGTTCTATGATTGGATCATTGCTTTACCTTACCGCAAGTAGACCGGATATCTTGTTTAGTGTTTGCTTGTGTGCTAGGTTTCAAGCTAGTCCTAGAGAGTCTCACCTTATAGCAGTTAAGAGAATCTTTAGGTACCTTAGAGATACTCCTTGTTTAGGACTTTGGTACCCTAGAGACTCCATCTTCAACCTTCATGCTTATTCGGATGCAGATTATGGGGGGTGTAAAATCGATAGGAAGAGTACTTCGGGAACTTGTCAATTCTTAGGTAGTATGCTCATATCTTGGTTCTCTAAGAAACAAAATAGTGTAGCTCTTTCTACCACCGAAGCTGAGTATATATCCTTAGGGAGTTGTTGTGCTCAAGTTCTTTGGATGAAGCAACAACTCTTAGATTATGGTATTAAAGTTGAAACCATACCCCTTAAGTGTGATAACACTAGTGCCATATGCTTGACTAAAAATCCCATCCAACACTCTAGAACCAAACATATAGAGATAAGGCATCATTTCATTAGAGATCATGTCCTTAAGGAAGATGTTGTTATAGAGTACGTTGACACCTCAAACCAACTAGCGGACATCTTTACAAAGCCTTTAGATAAAGAGCGTTTTTGGTCCCTTAGGAGAGAGTTAGGTCTAACTAGTATTCCTTGACCCTTTAGGACCCTTTTTAAAGTTAAAGTTGCTTGATCTTGTGAAATTGCATGTTTATGTGTCGTAGCTCTTGAAAATATCCATGCTTATAGCTAGGGGGAGTATGATTCTATTAAAATATGCTTAGAACTACTTATTCATCATTTGCATTCATTTAGGAGATGTTAAAATTGAGCTTTTGGTTGTTTTTAAAGCCTAAAATGTATTTCTGGGCATAGGGTATCGATACGGCCTTATGCGTATCGATACGAGTACTGTATTAGATTCCCAGATTACATTTTGCCTAAAACGGGTATCGATACGGTTAAACTCGTTTCAATATGAGCAACAATCGTTTCGATACAGATTGCATCCGTTTCGATACGAACCTTCAATGGGCACTTTAAATGGAATTACGTTTTTACCCCCGTATCGATACACCCTCAGGCGTATCGATACGCGATTGCGCAAACAACTATCAATTGGCATTTAAGAGTTCAACTTTTACCAAAATTAAATTTTCTCAAAACCTTAGAAACCCTAGCCATTTTCAATCTATAAATAGCCTCTCAATCCCTCATATTTTCACACCACAACTCAAAATCTCTAGAGGGTTTCAAAATCAAGCAAAGCTCTTAAGCTTTTCATCAATTGGGTGCTAAGCTCTTCTCCCATTCCTCTCTAATCAATATCAAGGTAAAACTCTTTCTTTTTTCTTTTAATTTTTCTTTTAATTTTCGTTTCAAATTTTCTTTTCTTTTTGTTTTGTCTTCTCAAATCAAAATCTCTTTTCAAATTTTTTTTTATTTATAATTTTTTTAAAACCTTGATTATTGGTTTTCAATGAGTTGAATGAAGAAAACTTAATGCATACACTGTTTTTAATCTTTTCTCTAGTTCATGGCACCCCCTAAAAAGAGAACACGTACTAGTGAAGCCGGTGAAGGATCCAATACCGGAGGTGGTGCTCGCCCGAACCTCACTCATATCTATCGACACTCCTTTAAGTCCCCCGAAGAACTCACCTATTTTTGCCAATTTCAAAACTATAAGATCCGTCCGGAGAGGGTAATCTCTATTCCTTTTCTTAACTCGGAGCGTTTCAAATTTGAATATCTTCCTTTGCTCCAAGAATGGAAGTCTATGGATTTTCTCCAAATTCCCGGATTTTTTTTCGCATCTTAGTTTTGATCTTTTATGCTAATGCTAAGTGTTGTGCCAATCGAGATGGTGTTGTTACGGCCGTTAATTCTCATCTTATGGGTAAAAAGGTCACTATAGATGTTCAATCCATTTGTGATGTGTTTAAGTTGGAGGATGGAGGCTATGATGATGAGAACGCTCTTGGCCATGTCCTAAGTGGTTCCGTCACCGCCCTTAATGCTCAGGATCGGATCCTCCATTTGATGGTTTCTTGGTGGTTTAGGCCCTCGGGAGGAAGGTATTCCACTATCCGCCAAGTAGATGATTTTTGGATTCGATGCTTCCGTGAGAGAAAACGTCCGAACCTTGCTCGAATTATGTTTGCGGAGATTGTCTATCTCGTGCAACATCGCCACACTACACTCGTCACTTCCTTCACCTATGGTACGACCTTGAGTTACTTCTTCCAACAAAAGGAGATAGATTGCTCGCATGACTACCCGAATCCCCTCACCGATCCTATCGATGAAAGGTCTCTTGCAAGGGGTAAGTTTCATTACTTTAATGGTAGTTGGCTTCGTCTATCCGAGCTCCCTAGTGAGGCCACGGAACAATTTGTTAATCCTCAAGTTAATCAAGTTCCTTAAGCTCCTCCTCCACCTTCTATGGAATCCCTCATGACTTATCTCAATGAGCAATTCACGAGTTTGCGCACGGGAATGGCCTTAATCGATCAAGTGATGAATTCGGGATTTACCGCTATTGATACAAGGTTTACAAGCCTTGAAGATCGAATGAAGAATGTGGAGACTCGAGTCACTTCCTTTGAAGGCGGTCACAACTCAATGAACATATCCCTCACCGTTTTCCATGACGAGTGGCGTCAAATTAGGAGGAATGGTGATGAAATTCAAGAGGATGATGAAGATGATGAAGAAGGTGATGAAGATGCATAGTAGCCTATCTTTGCATATCATTCATATCATCTAGGATATTTATTTATGCACCTTTGATTTATGTTTTTAGGACTAAGTTTGCATTATTCTAAAACATATGCTTTGATTTTTTTGGATTTTAAGTTGATGTTATCTTTTATTTGAACTTAATGATAATCATGTTTCTTATTTATACCTTTTGCCTATTTATGCACTTTATATTATGTCTCAATTTTTTTGATCTAACAAAAAGGGGGAGAAGGAAGCTCACACACTTAAAAATTTTGATTTTCAAACTTAAAAGTTACCTAGCTAATATTAAGGGGGAGTTATTTTGCAAAGTTTTTCAAAGTATCAAAAATTTCAAGTTTTGGTTTTGTTATATCAAAAAGGGGGAGTTTGTAAAACCTATGTTTGATTTTGATATAACTAAGTATGTTAAGGACTAAATTGAAAACTTGAAATAGATTTCTAAGTCCCTTAAATAATTTATAAATCACCAACACTTTAAATTGATTTAAAAAACTCAAACTCCAAATATTTTCTAAGTGTTCCAAGGCCAAAGTATTGAAAAACGTCCAGGTGTATCGATATGCCTCCAGCCGTATCGAAACAACGTATCGAAACAGATTCAATATGTATCGATACGCCCCTCTGTAAAAACTGAAGGAGTTTGAATGGTGTACCGATATGGCTCCACCCGTATCGATACGGTTTTAACGAAATTTTTAATTCGAAGAGCTTTAAATATTTTCGACCGTTGGTGTCAGTTGTTAGGTAACTAATATTTAAAGTGGTAGTTGTCTCGTATCGAAACGGAGACTTCCAGTGAGCTAAGTTGAGAAAAAAGGTATCGATACGGTCTCTTCCGTATCGAAATGTTCCCTGTCCCGTACCGATACGCTTACATGTGTTTCGATACGCCCCCTTTATTATGTGCAACGAATCTTTCTGTTTTGAGACAGGTATCGATACAGGTCTTCGTGCACCGATACGGATAGCTGCAGAAGTGCATTTATGGTGGAAAGAGAGGGTCCCAACGGCTATAATCAATACCCTAACCACCCAAACGGCTAGAATTGATAGAGAAGGTATAAATTGAAGCTTATTGAAGACCAGCAACAACTATTGCATCAAAGATAAACATCCAAGCAAAAATCCAAGCTCATTGTACTTATTTTCCGATTTCATGTAAACCCCAAATTGTGTTGTATTCAATTCCTATCCTATCTAAAATTTGGGTTGAGTATTTGTACTGAAAGGGGCAATATTGTATTTGAGAGATATCTTTCTTGCCTAATTTCTTCATTGTTCACTTGTGAGGGTTTGGTCAAATTTTGGGTAGAAAATTTGACCGGTTGTGTAAAGGTTACCTCCTAAGCCTTGAAAAAGGGAAGAACAAATTAGTGAATTGTTGCAAATCCTTAGTGGTAGCTAAGGTAGTGGATTTACAGTTCATTTGGAACTTGAACCACCCTAAAATCCTTTGTTCTTCATTTTTAGCTATCATTTTTCTCCTACAATTTTTAAAAAAAGGCCAATTCACCCCCCTCTTGGCATTGATCAATCCTTTGATCCACTCGACACTAATCTTAATAATTAATATTTCTCAAAACCTTGAGAATATAATCATGTGTAAACAAGATTTGAGTTTGTTAAAATATCGTTTTATGGTTAAAACTCTACTCTAGTATGATTGAGTATTTGTTTACACGTTGTTCAAGACACTTATGGATTTGTTTCTATCTTAAAAATGTTAGAAATGTGGGGGTGTCTAGCAAAAGTCTGCTTGCCTTACTTTAAGAAAACCACTATCGGTTCTAAAACTGTTGATGCAATGTTTATAGGGTATGCTACAAATAAGTACCGCATACAGGTTTATGTCTTTACATGACTTCTCAATTTGTGAATCTAGGGGTGCTGTGTTCTTTGAGGACTCCTTTCCTCTTAAGAAACCTAGATTAAATGTTGAAACACAACGAGAAAGTCATACTTCTGCTTCTTCTAGTATTTCTGCCAAGGAAACTCTAGAGTTTGAATTAGAGCATAGAAGAAGTGAAAGACAAAGGGTAGCAACTACCTTCGGACCAGATTTTATAACTTCCTTTATTACAAAAATTAGTGATTTAGACTCTATAACCGAACCTATAGCTCAATCTTTCCTTTTAGATGAGGATCCAAAGACATATAATGAAGCTATAAGTTCAATTGATGTTAGTTTTTGAAGAAATGCTATTGATGATGAACTAGAATCAATAATGTCTAATTACACTTGGGAGTTGGTTGACTTGCCTAGAGGATTTAAACCTATCAGTAATAAATTGGTCTTTAGAAAGAAACTTAGACCAGATGGGTCAATCCAAAAATATAAGGCAAGACAAGTAGTCAAAGGGTTCACTCAAAAGTTTGGTATTAACTTCTTTGATACTTATTCTCCCGTCACTAAAATCTCAATGATATGTGCATTGTTTGCACTAGCCTCCATTCACAAGTTGCAAGTACATCAAATGGATGTAAAGACTGCATTTTTGAATGGGGATCTAGATGAGGAGATATATATGGAGCAACCTCTTGGCTTCGAGGCGCCTGGTATGGAAGGCAAAGTTTGTAGACTTAAAAAGTCGCTTTATGGCATGAAGCAAGCTCCTAAACAGTGGTATGAGAAATTTCATAAAACTATCATTAGTTTTTGTTTTGTTGTGAATGGTTCGGATGTATGCGTGTATTCGAGGATGTTCGGTACTGATTGTGTCATCATAAGCCTGTATGTTGACAACATGTTGATTTTCAGTACTAACATTGAGTCCATTAACAAAACAAAGAGTTTCTTGTCCACTAAGTTTGAGATGACTGACTTGGGAGAAGTCGATATAATCTTAGAAGTCAAAGTAACCAAAACTGAAAAGGGATTTTCTTTAAGTTAGACACACTATATCGAGAAAGTGTTAAAGAAATTTGACAGTTTTGATGTCATCCCTGTTCGAACAACTTATGACCCTACCATACATCTCTTTAAGAATAAAGGAAGTAGCATTTCTCAAACGGAATATGCCAAAATAATTGGAAGTCTGATGTTCTTAATGAACTATACTCGGCCAGATATTGCCTACGATGTAAGCAGACTTAGTAGATATACTTACAACACTAGTGGTGAGCATTGAGTTGCTCTTAGACACTTACTTAAGTACCTTAAGGGTACGATGGACTAGAGACTTGAGTTTGTTGGCTTTCCTGCTACTTTAGAAGGATATTGTGACGCCAATTGGGTCTCTGATAGTGATGAAGTAACCTCTATGAATGGGTATGTTTTACTTTGGGAGGAGCATGAATTTCTTGGAAGTCTTCAATACAGACTTGTATTGCTCGCTCTACTATGGAGTCAGAGTTTATAGCTCTTGACCTAGCTGGGCAAGAAGCTGAGTGGCTAAGGAGTTTGTTAGCCGATATTCCGCTGTGGAGAAGTCCGACTCCTCCTGTTTCCTTGTTGTGTGATTCACAAGCTGCTATTTGTGTTGCCAAGAGTCAAGTTTACAATGGTAAAAAGAGGCACATTCGCATAAGACATGAATCTGCTAGACACTTAATAAGGAATGGAGTACTCTCTTTAGAGTATGTGAAGTCGGAAAGAAACTTACCAGATCCGCTTACCAAAGGGTTAAGCCGGAAGTTGGTCCTAGATTCATCGAGGGGGATGGGTTTAAAGCCCATTGGTTGAGGAATTCATGGTGGATACCCAACTTAGTTATCTAAGTTCAATGTGGTCAAACGAAACCATGGAAAGACTCATAGTGTACATTTCTTATTACCTATTCCTATGACGAATAATGTACATGCACAGGTTGAGCATTGTTGCTCTTAATAAATTCATAGCCCAGGTTTTGGGTGGTCTTAGTGAGAAAGACTTGATGAATTTACCAACTTTGGTTGAATAAACTACTCTTAATAAGTTCATTTCCCAATATTGAGTGGGTAGTCCTATCGCGAAGGACTGCCTCGTGTTGAGTGGGAAGTCCTATCGCGAAGGACTGAATGAACTTGCCGCTAGAAAGGATGAGTTGTCTTAAAACTCTTAAAGAATTCAATCTCAAGAGTTTGGGTTGTTCTATTGAGAAGAACTTATTGAATTCACCGATTAAAGAGGTTGAGTTTTTATTCTTAATGAATTCTTTTCCCAGAGTTTGGGTGGTTCATTTTATAATTGAACTTGAAGAATTCACCTATTTATTTGAGAGGATGAGCTTAAGGAAAAAGCTCTTAATTATTTTATAGCTCTTATTTGAGTGGTTTATGTTGAGATAAACTTGATGAAATAACCTATGTAAGTGAGAAGGACTAGCCACCTTCTATGAAAAACATTGGGCCGTTTTTCTAGTACACTTACTAGAATCCTGAGGAAATAGGCTATATATATACATTCGTATATATACTTTGTAGACACATCGAGGACTTCAGTGGATGAAGGGATTAGTTGTGTGTTATGAGTTTACCCCGATATTAGAAAGTTCAAGACTAGTTTCACTTGTCTAAGAGAGGTATTGTTCATCATCACTATGTACTAGTTCAAGATACGTTCACTAGTGCTTAAGCAACTAATATCGCTATTGCTCTTCTCATGTTTTAACTTCAATGCTCTCATATCTACAAAGGATATTTTTTCGCATTGGTGGGGGATTGTTGTTAATACTCAAAATATAACTCATATAATAATGATATTTAATTCCATTATTAATAGAATTAATTTGTGATGTGGAAATGACGATTCTGCCCTCACTATTTAGTCTATAAATAGTGGGCTATTTCACTCATTTGAGATATACCTAAGCAATAGAGTTTGCTTTAGAAACATTCTCTTTGGTTTTTATAAACCTATCACGAGTGTTGATTTTGAGTTGAGAGAAGAGCAGTACCATCAGAGTTTGTTCCATCTTTCGGGTGTACGAAATTTGGAGAGCCGTGCTAACCTCAGGGGGTCGTTCGTCCATTATAGCGATTACACACATCAGGGCGAATTCGCTTCTAAGGCAGTGGTTAATACCACGACACGGTTTGGTTTGGTTTAATTATTTTATTATTTTTCAGTCAGTGCTAACGCCTCGTTTTGCAGCAGCCTATTTTTCCAACATCAAGTACTTAAAAATTTATTTACTTTGCAAATTGATCCTTAAAATATTTGTTATATTAAAATCAAACATAGGTTTTACAATATTGTTTCTGCATACGTCATAATGCAACAAACAACCATGTCGTGCATAATAAAGACGATGAACGCAAGCTTGTTATACGGCTGGGTACGTATTAAAATTGTTATATTTATCACCACCCTTGTCATAAATAGAATTGTTTCCTTACAACTCATTTGTACACTATGTCGTGTCTTAGGGTACGAACTAGTATAACACAAATTTGAGGAAATTCTAGAAGAATTGCGGGGAAGGAATATTCAGGGCTACATCTTTGTTGCAAAAATTCTCAAGGAAAAATGAACCAATGCATACGATGGCAGTTTTAGATATGGCCACATGACAACCAACTTGGTTGAGGCCACCAATTCTTACTTGAAAGGGATTCGAAATTTGCCAGTGACAGCCATCATGAAAGCTATGTACTTTCATTTGGTCAAGCTGTTCACAACCTTGGGGAAAGAAGCTTTCGTTATGCATCAACATGGCTGCACATTTCACCCCAAAAATACGAAAAGAAATTCAAGACAAAGTTGTTAAATCCAACGGGTTATATGTGTTGCCAATGTCGCGTACCAACAACTATTTTTGTGTCTCAGAAATTCCACAACCTATGTATGGTTTTGATCCAACGTCATATAGGGTGGATCTTGAACATAGGTTGTGCGATTGTGGGTACTTTCAAGCACTTAAGACTCCATGCAGGCATGTCATCGCTGCATGCTCCGCTGCTAGAAGCGATTACAAGCAATTTATAGATCTTGTATATTGGCTTCATTTATTTTCTAAGGTCTACGAAATGAAATTCCCTTCAATCAGCAGCGAAACAGAATGGAATGTTGAGCAGACATGGCCCACAATTTTACCTGACCAAAGTCTGCGAAAGAAAAAAAATAGGACGACCAAAATCTACAAAGATTCATAATGCTATAGACGACATGCGTCAACAAGAGCCTACCGACCAACCTAGACTCTGCGGAAATTGTAGACTACCGGGTCACAAAATGCCAAAATGTCCATCTCTAATAAAAATCTTCTAATCGCCGATAGGGTCATTTGTTTCCGAAATCTGTTGTTTTATTTGTATAATAAGTACCCCATGTGTTTCTTTACAGAACTCTTAGTATGAAACTTCACTCTAACTTTTTACCAGTGCATAAATTACATAATGGGTTATAATATTGAAATTACATACTTAAATTTCTTAAATTTAATTATTTACATTTTTGTGGGGCGAAGGGATCGATTAAATTTAACTTCTACATTTTGTTCAAAACATTATACAACATACTTATTAAACTAGTTGTGCATTTAAATACAATTACTAAATTTTACTTACAATATTAGATACTTTACAAATTTATTTTTTATAAACACTTTTCAAAAACTTATATATATATATATATATATCATTTTTTAAAAAAAATTAAATGTCACTAACATAATTTATAACCCAAACATCACAAAACTTTTGAAAAAAAAAATTATTTTTTACCATACTCGTTGTGTACTAACGGTGAGTTCCATGTTTTACCGAAAAACCCTAAACAGACAGCGTTAACCAACATGAAACTCGCCATGCATGCACGACGAGTTAGGTTAAGGATTAGGTTAATCACCTGATTAAGTTTTTAAACAGAAATTTGAAGAAAAAAAATTAGAACTCGTCGTGCTTGTGCGGCGAGTTTCAATAAAAATGTAATAATTTTTTGGAACTCGTCGTGCATGTACTGTGATGCGTTTATAGTTATCCCGTGTGAGGAGGAGGTGCGCTGGAATGATGTTGTTCGGGTGGATCCATCATAAATGTCGAAGGTGTATTTGCTTAATAGTATAAATTCAATGTTCGGGTTGGAGCGAAAGCTAGAGGAAGGGAGTCAATTTAGACAGGGAGATGGTCTGCAAGAGTCGAGTGTTAATGAGAGGACAGAAGGTCGAAGAAGCGTTAGCGAGAGGAAAACGTAGGCGTGGATGCTCAATGGATTTAGTCAGCTCTCAATTCGAAGCTAATTATGCGGGGAGGGGGTCAGAAAGAAAGGTAGTTAAGGCGTACGATGTAAGAGTTCACTGTAATAGTGCTAGTTCGGGAAATATAGAATTTTGGGTGCTAATTTGGTAATTTCAGGATGTATGGGTGCTACTTTGGTTTTTCACTCAAAATTAGGTTGTTGTGAAACCTTAACGGGTGACTTTTTCTCTATCAACTGCATGATTGTCCTTAGCTAGTCTAGTCTTGTTGGTTCTTCTGCACATGGCCCTTGCCTTTTTTCTTTGGATGTCGGCCATTGTTTCACTTGGGACATTAATCAAAGCTGAGTTCCTACCTAAAATCATGCATTCAAGTGGTGAAATTTAGGAATATCAACACATTTACATGTTGGTTTAGAGTTTGATCGGTAATCTTTTTCACAATGAATGCCACTGTCATCAAGGACAGTGATGTTTGCCAAAACATGACTTCAAAACAGTACATGTGACAGTTCAAAACAGAGAAGAAGAAGAATTATAAAGGAGATGAGAAGATAGAAGAGCAAAGGGAGACAAAAAAGCATAATTTTGGGGGGAGAAATCAGAAATCCATTCATTCATTCGATAACCTTTCTCTACAGCTCGTAACCCTTTTACCCTACAATTCTGGTCTAAAACTCAGCGTTTCACTATGAAAACAACAAAACTTAAACGATTGGACCAAATGATTGGACCATTACAATACTCCCTCCTTCGAACAATACTTGTCCTCAAGGATTAAATATAAAAAAAACAACAAGCCAAGCCTTGATTTTCTTCAAATGATTGGACCAAACATTGCTCCAAGCTCTTTTCGCCTCAATTTTCTTCAAATGATTGGAACAAACATTGCTCCAAGCTCTTTTCACCTTAGTTAAATTAGGCTTGAGAACTTGCACAGATGCTTTCAGCTTGATTTTAGAAGTTAAGAAACTGAAGGAATCATGTCGAACAAATGTTACTTTCTTGCACCGCGTTGATGTACGTAGATACTCAAGCTTTGTCATTATAGACGTTACTAAAAACCTTCCCCTTAGATCAAAAATTCTAACATTGTTGCATCATTCGCCACTAGAATCAATATACTTCAAAAGTGTATCCACATTTGAATAGTACAGGGTCACATTCCAAAATGCACAAACTTCCTTTAAGTATGAACAAAACCGCCATATAAAAATGGTTGTAATAATCTGAGATGGAAAGCTCCATTGTGGATCCACATCTAAGCTAACACATGGCCTCTGACCAATATAGAAAATCACAAAGGAAAACACATTTAGGCAGCCAACTTCACTGGTCTTTAGAGCATCATCGATTGGAGTAACTATGACTTCTGGAATTGCAAATATATTACTATGAATCTGCATCAGGCAGTACCTCATTTGTTGGGCCTTGAAATATTATTTTCCATGGAAAAACCATAGACCTTACGTGCCACTCACACATGTCATCCTAATTCTAAGCGAAGTATGCAATCAAAAATTGGTTTGAACCCAACAACACCACAAAGTGATGCAAGCATCCACACATATCCTCCACCATCTACACCAAGAGCAACATGGCATAACTCTGGAGATATAATTACAGTAGATCCATTTGAAGAACCACCAACATTATTGTTGGAATAATAGGGATTTCTAATAGGCTTGTAGTGGGGATTTGTCTCACTTACTCCCGCTGCAATCTCATGCATGTTAATCTTTCTAACAAGTATAACTCCATAGAATTTAAGGTACAAAATACAGCATGCATCAACCAATCGCATTTCACTTGTGCCATTTCTAATAAACTATGACCCTACCGAACATTCTAATCCCATTATAAACCCTTTAAGGTCAGCAATGAAAATCACATTAGGAGGTAGTGCTCGTAACAGAAATGGCCAAAATATGTTCATTACAGGACTTTCTCCTTCCATCCATAGTTCTCCATCATCCCATACAACAACATCAAAATTTTCCATCCAACAAGATACTCCATACACAGTTCTAACTATTAGTTTCATTTCACCATCCCCCATTAATAATAGTCTAAAACCATAAGGATCATCAACATCAACAATTCTAGATATAGATCTATAACCACAATCAGGTGCAGATAGCCATAAGCAATTCACAACTAAAGAAGGAATTCTTTGAATATCAAAATTGTATATACGAACTCGATACTGACACTCATTTTTCATTACCTGATCCATTACGACTGTCGATATGTCTAGTGCCTCAAACAGTTCGGACGAATCAACTATCGATGTGTAATCACGCTGAAAATCAAATTCTTTGGTAATATGGACTACTCGATTAGTGACTTCTTGGTATTTTCTCATGAACGATTCACCGATCATGTGAGATAATTTGACGTTCACCATTTCAATGTTCATCGGTCCAACTTGCAAGTCATCACGCCCCTAAAAAATTGATACTTTTTCTCGTGGCAGTTCAAACAGAAATCCATTAGTAGGTTCATCAGAAACAAGTACCTGAGTTTGGTCATCCGAATCAGCATAGTCCCTAATGCCTTCCGATAGCACAGTAGAATCCTTGAAGATGATGATGTTTGAATCTTCAGCCATTGACACAGACAATTTTTGAGACCTCTCCATTATGTCACGACCCAATGTTCTTTGTCCGAGATAGTGGCGCAAAGATTCGCCCCAGAGGTTCAAGATGGATCATCGGGCTTGCCAAGACCACCAGACTTGGTCCGACACTTGAAGAATGCTAATGAGCCCATCCACATTGATTCGGTAAACATGGCAGGAGACAACATATTAGAGAGGATTATGGAAGAATTTTGCCATATTCGGTGTGGAGACCTATCCGAGGAAAGTTTCCTACTAATTGATGTATTTAGATAGGATTTTTATTCTCTTTCCATAGATAGGAGATTTTGTATGGATTTGGGCTAATCCTGGCCATCCATGTAAATTCGATCTAGACCATTGATTTGGAGGGTGCTCAACTATAAATCGAGAGCCCCTCCCTCATTTGTAATCATCCATCATTTGAGTAATACACTTGGCTTTTACTCTAAACACTTTGTGGTGTTCTTCGCGTTCTTGAGCGTTCCTTCTACTGTTCTTGTTGACTTTCTCTCTTGATCGCTTTCTCTAGGAACGATCTTGTTTTTGTGGGTCTTGGAAGTTTCGATATTCCGGAGAAGGTTTTCAGGCTTACTTAGTCGTTTGTCTAAGAACATCGACTAAAGCCGCACGTTGGGCTAGTCGAAACTCTAGCCACGTGACAATTAGCAATAATCTAAATAGACATAGGTCATCGACATCAACAAACTTGACAATATGTCTTATTGCCATTGGGTCCTCACCTTGTCTCACAAACATTTCTTCAAACACCTTAGTTGTGTATGAATCCACCTCTTCATTCATCCTAAGTGAATCTGAAAATACTTCTTCAATCATTGATGGTTCCAATAAGCCCCTAGTTAAATGCCCACACCCCTTAAAAATTAGGGCGTGGAGGTTCTGGGAACCCCATAGTTGAGTCACCAAAACTATCCAACTCCATGTCTGTTATCACAGACAATTCGTCGAACACCTTGTCTTCGTTAGAGCCCGACAACAATAGTTTATGTTCTGTCTCAGCGAACCCTGTTGACACTACACCTTGAACCAGTGGTGGTTCCAACATACTGTCATTGAACTCCACCTCCGTTGAAATTTCAGTTGTCGAGACTTGTTTCAGCTCACAGTCCGTCAACACAACATCATCATGAAGCTGAATATCCATCTGACAGCAACCGTCGTAAATGTTACGGCCATAAAGAAAACTCATGACTGCGATAGCCCCATAACCTTGAAAGTGTATCAAGAACTGAACCCCAATTGAAGTCTGAAACGGAGTAATCTTTTGCACAGACCCAAAAGGTGAGAAAACCTGATGCAACACGTCTTGAGTAATAGGCCAAATCGCATGGTGGATTGTAACCAAGAGGGTTCGATTGCTAAAAAAACTATCGAACATAGATTGTAAATCCTCACTGCACTTCGACCAAAATGACTGGAAAACTTCATCCATGCCTGCGATCGATGGCTCTGATGCCTTTCTAACAGTTCAAAACAGAGAAAAAAATCATAAATGAGATGAGAAGATAGAAGAGCAAAGGGAGACAAAGAAGCAGAATTTTGGGGAGAGAAATCAGAAATTCATTTATTCATTCGATAACCATTCTCTACAGCTCGTAACCCTTTTACCCTACAATTCTGGTCCAAAACTCAGTGTTTCACTACGAAAACAACAAAACTTAAACTAACAAAACGGCAACGTTTTGCTTCCTTGACTTAAAAGACCATTACAGTACACAATAAAATTATGGAGCATGATACCCATTTTTCATATTTGTTGGGACAGATATGTCTAAATATCACTCATTATTTGGATTTTCAAATTAAACTGGATTAGTCGATTCAACTAGTTGAATCAGAAACCAATTCATCGTGGTCCAATAATATAAATTGAACTGAAAATTTGATGAAAAGAGAGTTTTTCATCCGACATATCTTCATTTTTTGGGTTAAGATGTTCTTCAATTTTACTTCCCATCCCACTGTATCTTGTTATGTTGATTTCAGTTGTAGTTCTCGGATGTATTAATTATGAATTTCCACTTCAATTAGAAGAAAGATGAAGCAAACTGATTTTTATTCACCAATCAACATAGATTACATAAAATATTACAAGCAACGTATTAATACGGAAAAAGAAAGAATCAAACATTATGCAAACATCAGAAACACACAATAAAAAAAATAAAAAATAAAAACCTTTCATTTTGCATCAACTTCCTGGCTCGGCTGCTTGTTGATGGCATTGCAATATGTAGAAAGCCATATTTTGGAGCAAACCAGAAGCCTTTAATGGCCAAGTGACTCAGAAAATATTGTTTTGTAAATCTTGTAGTTCAGGGTCCTCTGCTTTCTCTTCCTTCACATTTTGAGTTGCAGAGATTGGAACTTCAAGCTCAGGTGGGTTCTGGGGCATTCAACAAATTGCACATCAGCTATGCATATCTCACCAACTTAATGAATCAAATAATGTAGGTTATGCTGTAACTTCATCTATTACTTGAATGAGTTGAGTTGCAAGGATATATCGAATTTACCATCCAGCGAACAAGAGCCCAATTTACACCTTTGAAGAATGGATGTCGTTTGATTTCATTGGCGCCTTCACGCGAACCTAATCTGTTTTTCGGATCTCTATGCAATAAGCGGTACATCAACTGCTTTGCATGGAGACTTACCTGTGTTCATGCAGATATTTATTTGGATTGTCACTTAAAAACGGCAGTAGTAAAAGAGAGATTCGGCCAGATAAGATTTTACTTGTATGCTTCTGGGAAATTTAAGATCTTTTTGAAGAACATTGGCAAATGTCTTCTGCCTTGTCTTTCCCCTGAATGGTGTATATCCATACAGCATTTCATATAGAAGAATGCCTGAAATAGAAAAATGAATTTTCATTTCGTTGTGTAAACTACAATGTTTTCATAGGGATGGTTTCTGATATTCTCCATTGTTCTTTGTAGTTACTTTTTCAGCAAGTAAATAAACTACATTCTAAACTAGGCTCTGGCTTTTCAATTCGTGTATTTATCATGTTCATGTATTTTACCGTGTCATAATCATGCAATTTTGGATTGTAGAATTGCTTTGTAAGAAAACAAAATTACCTAGAGCCCACCAGTCTACAGCGCTGGTGTGGCCTGCCCCAGTGATAATTTCCTGCAAATAATCAACAGCTCAAGAATGAGCACTCAATAGGGAAAAAAAACCCATAAGAGCTTTAAATATTGATATAAAATGCAAGAATTTATGCAGCAACAGAACAAACCGGAGCAATATACTCTTCGGTTCCCACAAAAGAGTTCGATGCACGCATTGGTTCGGCCATAAAGATTGGATTCTGCTGGCTTTTCTGTCGTTTTTTCTTTTCATCCGTAGCTGGAATCAGCAGCTACAAACACGGCTCAAATGTATCAGATTTGCTATCATAACTTCAAAAATATAGTAAAAAACATTTTCGTCAAGATGCCAAAACTTAGAATAAGATACCTGTGGTTTGCAAGATGTCAAACAAGATAAATCGAAATCAGTCAAGGCAATATGCCCGTTGCCCTGGAGTAAAACATTTTCAGGCTTCAAATCTCTGTATATAATCCCTGTAAGAAGAGAAACATAATCACTGTAACAACTGATTGATCACTTGACTATTACTTCCAAAATCATTGGTAGATTTGATTTTAACCAACCTTGACAGTGAAGGTACTCCAATGCAACAACAACCTCTGCTGCATAAAATCTACATTCATAAAGAACTTAAGTTAGTTCCATTCTGACTCGTACATGGCAATAAACTGGAAATCTCAGAATTGGTTAGCTTATTAGATAATCGGAGATTTTCAGAACTAGGTTAAGGTAGTTTTGATAACGGTGAAAAGATAATTACCTCACTGCATCTTCCTTCATGACCTTCTTTGGTTGCCGGTCCAAAAGCATGAAAAGTTCGCCACCAGGACAGTAGTCCGTAATCAGACATATATGTGTTTTGGTCTGCAAAGTGTCTGAGAGTTAGAATTGTGATGTCTTCATATAAAAAAAATCAAAGAATGATGACATTAGACCTGCTATAAAAGAAAAGGCTCAAGAAACAAGATAGGAAAGTTTCTTCATTTTGAACGTTAAAGCAGCTAATCTTAATATAAGCTAATTACATTTCAAACTATTATTTGACTAACCTGGAATGATGCATATAATGCTGGCAGAAAAGGGTGGTCCAACATGTCAAGAATCTCTCTTTCTGCGCAAGCTCTATGCACCTATAGCAATGGCAGGCAAGGCATCATTAAATAGTAAACATATGAAAATCTGGGTACTTTTTGGTTTCAAGATTAATACTCATAATCATGCAAATTTCAGATACCTTGTTGCGGTTCAGCATAACATTTTTATCCATAGCTTTCATCGCGAAGTGCAGGTCAGTCCCACATAGTTCCACCAAATGAACACTGCCAAGAAAAAGAAAAAAAACAGCTGATATAAAAATTTGTATGACTGAATAGACATGAATTATCCTGCAAACTTTAAGTGTATAATAAGAGTAGAGTAATTAGACAGACCTGCCAGTGTCACCTGATCCCAATGGTTTTACAGGCCTAAAATGTTTTAGACCTATTTTTTCTCCGCTGTCAAGTACCTACAAATTACAAGAAATTAAGGAAAATCGAGTTTTAGGGATCATTTTAAATGATACTCAGGTCGGGTCTGTATGTATGAAAGAATAATACCTTTTGAATAGCTCTCCAAGAGGGGGTATCCCTCCTGTGAGGTTTAGGGTGAACCACCTTGGAATGACTCATCCATAGATCTTC
Organism: Hibiscus trionum; assembly: GCA_030270665.1. NCBI lineage: Eukaryota > Viridiplantae > Streptophyta > Magnoliopsida > Malvales > Malvaceae > Hibiscus > Hibiscus trionum. Next base: position 6,133,698 of record BSYR01000053.1, read on the forward strand.
TGGATTCTGCAGGTAGTGAAAATGTGAAACATGTTATATGATTTTTGTAATACAAAGGGAGTTTTCTTGTGTAGAGTGTCAACATTCAAACATTACCATGTTGGCGTCCGGAAGTTCCCTCACTGCTTCATCGACATTTTCTGCAGTTTGTTTCACCTGCAGGCACGAATTATGCTAATTTGTCATAACAAGCCAACAAATTAATACATATATGATAATACTCAAGAAAATTCAGCTATTCACCTATACAGAAATATAGATTTTGGTGATAAAACAGGAAGATTAGCATCAATATGCACATCAAAAGTAGAGATAATGTTGGAACTTGGTTAAGAACATAAGGATTTAGAAAGCAAAACAGATAGTGAGAATCAAAGAATAGAGTTTATACCAGTTGTTCACCCTCTTGTGCAGCAGTATCTGGAATGCTGTTCTGAAGTGGATCGACTTTGGCACTGCCGTCTAGCTGCACTCCAATGAAATACTGTACCTCTCCCTGTTCATAAAGGCCAATAAAATCAATTTTGTTCTTAAGTCCAGAAAGTCATATGTAGCTGCTTTTTTTATAATCTGCTTAGAGGAGTTTTATGGCAAGATGAAACATCCATATACCACCCTGAACATTTAGAGTATTTTACCTTCTGGTCACGCATAGGCTGTAGATGGAACAGGTTCCAGAACTTCTTGCCTGAAACGTGTTGAAAAAGCTTTGAATAATTAAAGGACTCACTAGGAAGATGAACTCCTTAAGTACTTAAAGACAATAACATTACATTCATGACATGAATCGGGAAAATTGAAGATTATGCCTCATGTTTAAGAAATTCCAGGGTGTTAGAACTTGAAAAATGTTAATAACCATACCACTCTTGGTGTAGTTAATGAGCTGCACAGTTACTTCTGTCTGGTTATCGATTGCCTCTCGTATCTTCCTTACAGTAGCCGGATCAGTTTCAGGGCCTTGTAGAAACCTACAAGGGTTTAACAACCGCACAAAATTAAAGGTAGTGAATCTCCAATTTGCATGATATCTACCATTAAAACTACTTAAGCTATCAGATAGGAGTGGTATTGCTTACTGAGGCATACCTGCAATTTCTTCCCAGGATTTCCTCACGACTGTACTCTGTCAGCTCCAAGAAGCTATCAGATGCAAAGATCTGAACATTAAGACAAGCAGAAACATTAAAGTGAATCTCCAATTTGCATGATATCTACCATTAAAACTTAAAAGACATAAGCTAGTGTTAAAAGTCTTACAATGGGATTATCAGGCAACCTGGGATCGGTAATGACAAAGTTTTTCTCTATACGTTCAAGCGTGGTGGCCAAATCAATACCCTTTCTCATTTCCTTTTGTCTAACTTTGTCATCAACACTGTCGGGCCTCTCATCATCATAATCACTTTCATCCTCATCAGCATCCACCAGCAGACTATTGTCAAAGCTGTCTGCAGTGGACTGGCTTTTCCTCATAAGCCTGGTGTGCATTAAATACCAAGTTAAGTTCATTATTTAATGTTAGAAGTAAAGATGTTGATTATGAAATCATACCCCATGAAAGAAAGACGACTGGACTTTCTGGGTTTCTTCTCAGGCACTTCACTGATACGTTCCATTGAAAACCGCATACCCCCGTTGCCGTTGGAGTTCCTTCTATGTGGAGGCACGTTTTCTGAGTTTCGCCTCGCCATGGTTACCACGCCTTCTTCTTTATCTTCTTCTCCACCGCCTGATTTTCTAGTGAAAGGACCGTTTGATGATTCACTCAGTGACCGTGGCTTCCTAACTGCTTCCACAAGCTCTGTGACCGACCCGGCAGCCATGTCCTTTTGCCGGGCTGCAATACCATCATCATATTAGAATAGCTACCGAGTAATGTATCAAAAATCTATTACATTAACAACAATATTGTGACAATATGAAAGCTCTGCAAAATGAACCAATATTTTCAATTATGTTTTGATACATAATTTTATACTATTTGGTTCAAAAAATCTTGATTTTGTAGAGGTAAATATCTCTAAATTTTAGTTCAAAATAGTCTCTCCGGCGATGAAAACGATTACTCAACGAATGGTAAATGACTTAAGATAATGTGATAAACTTACATGATGATGCACATTGACATAACAATGTTAAATAGACATATGTGGTGACTTAACCGAATAACACATAAGTAAAAAAAAAAATTATAAAATATAAAATTATGTTTTCTACTAACATGTCATTTTGTCAAATCATTTCAAATTGTTTATCGTTAGTTCAACAGCAGTTTTCATCCACAGATAGCTCATTTTGACCAAAAATAAAACATCGAAAGTTAAAGTACTTTTAAAAAGGAATATTGACCAAAGTAATTATTCAAATGTTAGTGAAAATTTTTGACATTATGCCGAATAAAAATATATTTGTATTTAATATTATAATATTTAAATATAAAAATGATACTACGTTAATAATATTTAATTTTTTATTTATTATTCCCTCCGTTCCAATAAAACTGTCACACAATGACATTTTTATGGTTAAATTGTTTTAACTTTGACTTCTTATAATTTAAAATTTATTATTGATAAAAATATGAAAAAAAATATTTTTAAAAATTTTCAATCAAATAGTTTTTAAACATATATTTTATAAATTACAATTAATTAAAACAATTTTTGAATAAAATTAATTAAAACATTTAAATAAATTATAATTAAAATTAAAAAAAAAATTAACCAGAAAAATATTAACATGTGATAGATTTAGTGGGATGGATAGAGTATTATGTAACTGATGCATGCATGTCTAATGTCTATGGGAGAATGGGTAAGGTAATTAATATCGGTAGTGGATACAAAATAAATCTAATGTTTTCTTTTGATTTAAAATCTTACTTTATATTCTATAAACAAATGAATGTGGGATGGGATAGGGTAGAATACGTACCATCGTATCGAATCAACGATTCAGGCAATCCATTAGGGCGCATCATCTTTTCCTTGGCCCCTTCCGTATGCTTGCTCACCTCCACTTGCATTCTGCCAAACCATCCAATCAGTTATTTTTTTTAGAAAAAAATCATTCCTAATGATCCTAGTTCATCCAATCGGAAGGTAGCGAACAGCAGCCTCACATCCTCATCACCATAAAAGAATATGAATCCTGTGGGTGATAACTGACAACGACCGCATGTGAGCCAGCCCCAACAAGTTGGCACCAAAATTACTTTGGCTATTATCTGATGCGACATCCGGACAACGACAATGGGCATTCCCAAATTTTCTCTCTTCCTTGTGATTTTTCATGTCCCATGTTTTAACAACTAATGCTACCCTATTTTTTTTTAATATGCTGGTGTGATGCAAGGGTAGTATTTGTTCAACTTTTTTAGTTTTTTCAAAGACGGCACACAGCATAGCATTACTGGTGCTCGAACCCGAGTCCTAGGGATGATAAACATCTGCCTTTGCCACCAGGACACAAGGGGATGACACAAAAGTAAACTAGCTCAAACGCTCTCGCTCTTTCAACAGTTTATACAATATAAATTCATTTAAGATTAGTTGGGGAAGAGAAACACGATCTAATAAAGGATAAAAATTGCAAACTAACCCAATGAACTTCAAGACTTTTCCATTTTCGTCCTTGATGGGTGCAATTGTAAGAAGATTCCAAAAAGGGGTCCCATCTTTCTTGTAATTCAACAATCTCCCACAATAATTTTTCCCTTCCTGCAACGCTTCCCTAATCTTCGCCACATCTTCCGGGTCCGTACCCGCTCCCTGCAAAAACCGACTGGATCCCAGCAACAATGAAATGTCAACATTACCCTTTCGTGACCGTTATTTACGGTTACTAAAACCACAGTGAAAAGTAAATAAATAGACATGATACAGGCGTGCTATTACCAATTCCTGCCTATGACCTCCCTAGAAGTGTATCCAGTCATCTTAAAAAACCCGGCACTTGCATACAGAATCGGGTAATCGGGTTTGGTAGCATCCGAAACAACAAACGTTTGTTGAAACGTTGATAATGCATCCTTCAGGTCCTCGGATACTCTAGGGAACCCTCTCTCCTTGCTATATTCATTATCCGATTCTTCGGAGCTCCGAACCGAATTATTCGAATTCCTACGAGAAGTGCCGGACTTGGCATTCGGCTCATCCCCACCTGAATTCCTAACACCAACTCCCTGCGGTTTACCGGTTTCATTATCCGTTTTCAGCACCAATCCCCATTCTGCGGCTCTCTTTGCAGCAACTCCAGCTTCATCGGAAGGTTTCGGACTCGCAGTCCCACCGCCGTTTTGATCGCCAGTGATCTTATGAACGAGTGGGGATGATGCTAATGATGATAGTGCCGGAGCAGCCGGTTCCTTGAGTGCCATCCATGATGTTATTTCCTCAACCCGACCCGACTTGGAGGCTAGCTTGGAAGCGTCGGCTTCTTCTCCATCACTACCACCACGTTGCTCTGTCAAGTTTTCCCAAATGGGTTGAGGGCGAAATGCTGGATTAACGGGTCGGGTTGAGAAAGTTGATGGATTGAACACTTCAAGTGAGCCCCTTGAGTCCCTAGGCAATGGTGGGATCAAGTTTGATTGCTTGGATGAATTTTCTGTTGGCTCCATATCTGCATAACTTCAACGTTAATAAAAACAATAGTGAAACAGAAAAGGGAAAAATCTGTATAAAAGTTTGGGATTTAATCCCTTTATTTTAAAGGTAAAAATCCAGTCAAATGGTTTTCTTTTTTATATATGAAAAAGTTCTATGCCATCACTTGAACGCAACAATTAATTAACAAATTTTGAATCTATTAACAACATAGTATTAATAAAGGAATCATACTATACTAAATCAAACTGGAGGATAAACTCGAACTTCAACATTGTATAGGGACTAAAACCATAATTAGACCGCTGCATCTGAAACGGAGAAAAACCCACCATAATTGATAGCCATGCAAATAATGCAATTTCCAGCTGGAAATAGTATTAATAGAGTTGTGAATTTAGGGTTGGTCCATGTCTTATATGCCAATGTTTCATTTTCAACATCAGTGGTGGGACATGGAGTATGAGGTTGAAGATAGATGTTTTGGAACTAAATTATGAGTGTGATAAAAAAAAAAAGTGATCAATTTAGCAAAGTATATATTATAAGGTCATTTCAGGTAGGTTTGATCATCAAACTCCACGTTAACTTCTAGTTTTGGGACTCCAAAAGTTGAAAAGAATTCAAATAAAAAATTTAATTGATTCGATTCTCAGCTCAACTGATAACTCGGCCATACTCATGGTATGTGAAGGGTGTGGAGTGGGAAAATCAGGCCAATAGGTAGCTCCAAAAACAAAAGCAGTGAGCTTTTAAGACATTAGCTAGAATCTAGATGTTCTCTGATTAAAGCTGTCAGGAAAAAAAAGAATACTTGAACATTTCATTTCAGTACAAAACTTAGGGGCACATACGACAATTGTGTCAATATTGGTTTGAAGAGAAAATCAGGGCAGCTTACCAGTAAAAAAACGAGCCAACAACAAAATGTTAGAACTTAGAAGTGTAAATCCTTTTCCCCAGCTGGTGAGAAGTTGAAAGAAAATGGGTGCTTTGAATGTGTAAACCGAACCTGAAATGAAACAAACTGACAGTAGCAGCTTAGGGAAACAAGCTTTTATTGGCAACCAAAAAGGAAAGAAAAGATTTGGGTTTCTCTCTTCCCATACCTCTGGACCTCAATTTCACATGGCTCCTGCCATTCAGCTCGGATCCCTATAACTCAATCATCTCTTTTATTTTCCACTTAAAGAAAGGCTAATAATATTCTCACTATAAAAACCAATCCACTCACCTTCCTGATCACTGATTGAGTGATTTCTTGGTCGCTTTGTGTTTGGAATTTACAGTCTGGAAATGGGTTGTCAAGTTCAACAAAAAGAAGAAGAAAGAACAATAACAACAAAACCGGATTCGGCAGAAGAAAACAGTAGCAACTTTCTAAACCATATCCTCCACCAATGCTTTATTTGTTTTCTTGGCTACTGTCTCTGTGTCTCAAATAACCAGCCAAAAGGGCTTTTGTAAGGATAATCCTTAACTCCATGACTTATCATCGTCATAAACACTAAAAGGTCTAATTCTCATCATACTCCCTGTTTTATACTTAACTTACGGATTTAATCCCCTATACTTTGATTTCACAGAATCTAGTCTTCTTACTATATTACTCCATTAGTGTTTTTCCTTGGTTCAAATTTCAAACCACTGATATTATTTTAAAACCCCCCAGTTAGCTGATATGATTTAAAAAAAAACTCTGAAATTCAGTTTTTTAAAATTTCTATCATTTAAATATGAATACGGTTTCAAAATAATCACTTTTCACTAATTTTAAAAAATGATTAGCACCTCACAATTTAAATTGTTTTTAAATTACACATCTTCAATTATAATTGGTTTATACTTATAAATTTGATTTGTTTAGTTAAAGTAATATATCTTATAGATTCAAAAGTTAACATTAAAATTCTAACTATGAATACATATATTTTAAAAATTTGAGTACTACATGATATTGCAATTAAATATTAAAGTTAGATACAAAAAAAGTTATACTTACACTACCAGGAATCAAGACTAAAATTTGACCAAAAATATATGTACTTTGGAACTTGAACGAAAATTGTGAGGGATGACAATGAAATCACTGGTTTGCTATAAATTTTAGGGGCAGTCGGCTGGTATTTGGGGTTTTCAACGTGAAATTTAAAGGGACATCTTAGCCTATTAGATTTCTCCTTTTGCTTTGTTTATATCCATTTTAACTTTTTATTTGCAAGCAGAAAAGTATGTAAATCCAATTGGCATACAACATTGATTTTGGTTGAGAGCGAAGGATTGGGCGGAAATGGATGAATCTATTTTGAGAAGTCATGATTAATGTTTTTTAACTAAATATTTTTTTAACCTTTAGTGTATAATGTTTATATTATCGAGATCCCTTCGTACTTATAAAAGAATATTGAGTACTTAAGCATGTTAAATCTTATATTTTTTGTATTTTGTACCAACAATAATATCAATCAAACTATACTTAATTGACAAGTAAACAATTTTTAAACTAATAATATTGGTTAGTTTGATTGAATAAGAGGAAATATAATAAAATTAGAAGAGTATAAGAATTAGAATAGACTGATTATTTAACCGATCATGTCCCCTACAATTATCAAAGAGCACAAATTACTAAATTAGACACTAAAGAATAAAATAAAAATATACAAGGAAAGGGTTAAAACTCAAACAAATAATTTAGAAAATGATAAATATAAACAAATATCATTCTCGTTGATTAAGGATAAATATTATTAACACTAATATAAAAAAGCACATAACAATAACTAAGGGTGAGCATTCGATCAAGTCGAGTAAAAAAATTTCGAGTTGATGAGTCATAATTTATAACTTGAACTTTATTTGAATTTTTTTTTCGAGTCAAGTTTATGAAATTCAAGTTGGGTCAAGTTATTCTAGTTTCTGTTCAAATTTAATTACAAAAAATATAATGTTACAGTGCTAATTGAACGACGTTCTATAATCATATACGATATACATTTATATTTCGGCATATTTTATCACTTGTGATATACATATTCTCCCTCTGTCCCACTAAAACTGTCACATGTTGACAATTTTTGGGTCAAACATTTTCAACTTTGACTTTTTTTAATTTAAAATTTATTGTTGATAAAAATATAAAAATATATATTTAAAAAACATTGAATCAAATAGTGTAGAACTAATGTTTTGATATAATAATTGAAAAATGTTTGGACTAATTTGAAAAGAATTTAAAACTTGGTTTTAAGTCCAAACAACTTGAATTTATGTTTGAGGTATTTTAAAAGGTTTTTGGAAAGATTTTTCATGCTTTTAAACAACCAAACTTGTGATTTCAAAGTTCCCGTACCGATACGGGTCCAAGCATACCGATACGGAAGGCTGTAGAACAGCATTAATGAAGGGAAATAAAGTCCTCAACGGCTCCAAATCATTCCCAACGGCTAGTAACGGCTATAAACTCATCAAGGAGTATAAAAGGGACCTCCAAACATCAAGTAATGGTTAATGCTTTAATTGTCAATCAACAAATGATCAAAAAGTGTCTTTGTACTTAAATTGTCAATTCTTGTATAGACAAACACTAGTGAGCCAAAATTGTCAAATTTGCTCAAGTGTTTTAGGTTTTGGGTGAGTGCATTATTGAGCAAACAAATACCTATTAGAGGGATTTGAGTTTGCATTTTTCCTTTCTCTTGTAAAGAGGGTTTGATCAAGGCTTTGGGTAGAAAGCTTGATCGGTGTATAAGGGTTTCCTTCTAAGCCTAGAAAAGGGGACGAATCAATAGTGGATTGATTGAAAATCCTTAGTGGGAAGCTAAGGTAGTGGATGTAGACCTTGGTTAGAAGGTTGAACCACTCTAAAATCATTGTGTCATTAATATTTTAGCTTCCACACCACATCCACCCAAAATTCCACCTCTCCACCACTTGGTGAGCAATATCGGTTGAAGGAATCGAGCACCTTACAACTCAACAAATAGTTTTTGAACATTATTATCAATCGACTCATGAACTTTTTTAGAGAATTTGATACTCGGAAAGGGACCAGATCGAATAACTACACGATTGATCGATCTGGTCCCTTTTCGAGTATCAAATTCTCTAAAAAGGTTCATGAGTCGATTGATAACAATATGCAAAAAGCTGTGATTGTCAGGCTTTTTGGGCGTTCAATCGGTTATAAGACTTTCATGGCTCGCATTCCAAGTCTATGACAACCCGTTGGAAGCTATCAACTCGTAGATCTCGATAACAATTATTTCTTGGTAAATTTTGAGTCTTATACGGATTATACAAAGGTGTTAACGACTGGACCTTGGACTTTGTTTGGTAGTTATCTGACTGTACAGTCATGGTCGTGCTCTTTTTCGACGGCAGCAAAACACCTGTCTTAGGTTATTGTCTGGATTCGGTTACCTGGTCTTCTGTATCGATATTACACAAAGGCTTTGTTCCAGTTAATCGCTAATTTAATTGGAAGAGATATCAAAATAAACTACAATACCACGGTGGGTGAGCGAGGACGTTTCGCAAGGTTAGCGGTGCTTGTGGATTTGAATAAACCGTTGCTTCCATGCATTGGTATAGATGGTTTCGTGCAAAAGCTAGAGTACGAGGGGCTTCATCAGATATATTTTAAATGCGGTGTTTATGGGCACACTCAGGAGAGTTGTGGATTACCTCTGGAGGCTGAGACAACTAACCCAGGTGGACCTGTCGTGACAACTGGTATTGCGGCTAATGGGGAGGTTGGTAGCGATGCTTCTAACTTATATGGGGCTTGGATGGTGGTGGAAAACCGTCGACGGAAACCACGCAAGGATGCTGCTCCTAGGGGTAGCATGACTCAAAATTTTTTGTAAGGATCTTGGTTCAATGTTTTGGGTGAGGTTGATGTTGCTAGTGATAGTCCGCAACGTGATAGCCCGCATCGCAACCCAGTAGGTGAGGGGGGCCGTAGGAAAGGGAAGACTCCTGATTAGGTGATTGTTTTGTTGCATGAGGATTGCAATCGAGTGGCAGATGCAATGGCGAGACTATTTCCCTTGGATAATATTAAGTCGCGTTTGTTCTTCCACCCTCCTGATGAGGTGATTGTTTTGTTGCATGAGGATTGTAGCTAGTTTTTTTTTGTTTGGTTGTTCTTTTATGGCGATTGATATCTCGTAAGTTGTTTTTGTACAAGCTCTCATAGGTACTCTTTTCCCCCATTAGGTTTAGGGGGATTTTTAACGAGACATATGTTAGCTTTCTCTTTTTTTTATAAAAAATAGTTTTTAAATAATGTTGAGTTGTAAGGTGCTCGATTCCTTCAACCAATGTTGCTCACCAAGTGGTGGAGAGGTGGAATTTTGGGTGGATGTGGTGTGGAAGCTAAAATATTAATGACACAATGATTTTAGAGTGGTTCAACCTTCTAACCAAGGTCTACATCCACTACCTTAGCTTCCCACTAAGGATTTCCAATCAATCCACTATTGATTCGTCTCCTTTTCTAGGCTTAGGAGGAAATCCTTATACACCGATCAAGCTTTCTACCCAAAGCCTTGATCAAACCCTTTTTACAAGAAAAAGGAAAAATGCAAACTCAAATCCCTCTAATAGGTATTTGTTTGCTCAATAATGCACTCACCCAAAACCTAAAACACTTGAGCAAATTTGACAATTTTGGCTCACTAGTGTTTGTCTATACAAGAATTGACAATTTAAGTACAAAGACACTTTTTGATCATTTGTTGATTGACAATTAAAGCATTAACCATTACTTGATGCTTGGAGTTCCCTTTTATACTCCTTGATGAGTTTATAGCCGTTACTAGCCGTTGGGGATGATTTGGAGCCGTTGAGGACTTTATTTCCCTTCATTAATGCTGTTCTCCAGCCTTCCGTATCGGTACGCTTGGACCCGTATCTGTACGACCTTCATCAGAAACTAGTCGTTGGGCTCTTGCCAGCCTAGGCGTATCGATATGCTTGAGGGCGTATCGGTACGGTATGACGTTTAAAAGACCGTTGGGAAATATGACCGTTGGGGTTGTTAAATGGGGATCGGTATGCTTACCAGGCGTATCAAAACGACCCCTCTCCATATCGAAACGGCCAAGCCTGTTTCGATACGGGTTTTGGTAGTAACCAAACTGGGCAGAAAAGGTATCGATACGGGTTGGACTGTATCGGTACGGGAACTTTGAAATCACAAGTTTGGTTGTTTAAAAGCATGAAAAATCTTTCCAAAAGCCTTTTAAAATACATCAAACATAAATTCAAGTTGTTTGGACTTAAAACCAAATTTTAAATTCTTTTCAAATTAGTCCTAACATTTTTCAATTATTATATCAAAACATTAGCTCTACAAATAATTTTTTTATATAAATTTTAATTAATTAGAAAATTTAAATAAATTATAGTCAAAGTTTAAAAAATTTGACTAAAAAAATGTCAACATGTGACAGTTTTAGTAGGAGGGAGGGAGTATTAGGCAAAGTTGAAGGACTCGACTCGAACTTAAAAATTGAGTTACTAATTACTAAAAATTTCAAGGTATTCAAATTCCATTTTATAACTCAAACTTTATTTGAATTTTTTCGAGTCGAGTTTATGAAATTACTATTAAAGTCAAGTCAAATTTTTTCACGCCGAGTAAATTTTTTGATTTTTTTCCTGTCTAGTCGAGTTTTTCTCACTCCTAACAATGACAACACATTATAAAACTTATCACAACTCAATCACAAACTACTTTTGGTGATTGTGAGTGTCTATCAAGATAACTATCATGAGGGTCCAAAACAGAGATAAATCAACAAGATAATTAAATAAACGGCAACTCAAGAGGTGACATAAAATCTAATCTTGAAAAAAAAAGCCGTACTACAAGAGTGAAAAAACATCCACCATTCTCGTTAAAAAAGTAAAAAATTTATTAAACAAATTACACAAATAACTTAATTATACAAAAATAAATATATAAAGCGAAGAAAAAAGATAAAGAATAAAAGATGGAGGATAATCTGAAAAGGATTATGAAAAAGCATGAGTGATCAGAGACGAAGCCAAAAAAAAATTTAAACTGTGATATCATGATTTAAAATTTTCTATAAAAGATATTTTTTTGAATAAGGGCAAATAGTGGGTCTTAATGGTATCGATCTTTTAAAGTGATGTCATTTTTATTTTTTAAATGTTTTAATATAAAATTTAGACAAAAGGTCAAAAATAACCCCAAACGTTTCACATTTTGGTCATTTTAGCTCTATTATATTTTTGGTGTAAACAACCACCTAACGTTTCATTTTTCGTTAAAATTTCACCATTGTTAGATGAAAACCGTTAGTCAACCAACAGTCAACGCCTAAGGTTGACGTGACATGTCTGGAAGACATGGGGAGATGACATGGCATGTCTACAGGGCATTTTGCTGATGTGACATTTTTAAAAAATTTAAAAGTTAATTATTTATTTTTTAAAGAAAGTATTTTTTAAAATATTTTTAACCAACCGCCACATCAGCAAAATGCCCTGCAGACATGCCATGTCATCTCCCCATGCCATACAGACATGCCACGTCAGCCTCAAGCGTTAACTGTTAGTTGACTATCGGTTTTCATCCAACAATAGTAAAATTTAAACAAAAAATAAAACGTTAAGTGATTGTTTGCAAAAAAAAAGGATAAGGCTAAAATGACCAAAATGTGAAACATTATGGGCTATTTTTGACCTTTTTCCTAAAATTTATAAATAAGTTTTTTTCAAAAATTTTGGGTATCAGTTAACACCCCATAACTATGTTTGGAATTGTCAGTATAAGTGACAACCACTTAACCAAAGACAAGTGATACATCTTCGGGTAAATTATACCAAACAGAATTAAACCATCGATGCTAACTCATTTTTACCATCAGACTTCTAATTCGTCTAATTTTAACAGTAAAATTTAATTTTGACTCGTTTATATCACTCCGTCTTTAAATCCTTGATCGCATGGTGACATGATTAACGGTGGCTAATGTGGACATCCAACCAAAACGAAATTATTTTGGTGAGACTATATTTGTAACACCGAAAAACCGGCTTTAGTTGAAATCATGATTTCGTTGATCAGAAATTCAAACTCCAAGAAGTCAAGTGACCATTGAATTTTGACCATGTTGTCTAATTTCACATGTATTGATAGTTAATGGGACATTGCTATTAAAATTAGACTGTAATGTAAGTATTGAAAGTCTAAGGAACATAGTATAGTGATCAAATTTTAACAAATGAAAACTAGAGGGCAACAATGGAAGAGGCATAGAATGCAATGGCTAATGCCATAATTAGATCATTATAGGTGGTGAGTCACCTACTTGCTGGGGGTTAGTTATAAGACAAATTTAATTGAAATGAAAAAAAGACAAAAAAGTCATCATTTTTCCCATTTCCTAACCGATAAAGGAAATCTCAAAAGCCCATTCTCATTTTCTTTCATCTTTTCCCTTAAGAATCCAAGCAAGCACCTATATCGGGGCTTTAGTTAAGCTTGAATTTTCTCCGTTTTATCAATTCCATATTGTTTCTACTGATTAGGCAAGTTAAACCCACCGAATACTTATTGATTCTCATGATAATTCCGTGAAGAAATCATAGTATTGAGTATATTGGAACCCTAGCTAATATCAATAGATTCCAATCTTAGTTGATCTTGTTTTTATAGTTAGAAATGGCTATGAATATTGTTTATACTCATTGAATTCATAGAAATGGATTTTAATGAATTCCCATGTCTTTTCATATAGCTCAACCCATTGGTGGAGGGGATTCACCAACTCATTCCAAGACCCGTAACCAAGGAATCGTAATCTGAGAGCCTCAATAGCTTCAGGATTATCGGTGAGTGTAGTTGTGTCATAGGATTGGCTAGGTGCCATTCCTCTTCCATTGATCATTAATTTTATCAAGCTTCTATTGAAACAAGGGTAAGCTCACTTAGAGCACATGGTGAAAATGCATGGTTGGTAAGTCTTGGTAAGCTTAATGCTCTAATTGACATTGATAACATTGAACATGGTAAGTATTGATTAATATGGATATCTTTGGCTTTTACATTGAATCCTTGGATACGGGTGGACATTGAATACAACTGGCATGCCATAAAATTCATTGAGCTCATGTACGAGTGGACTATGGTCCTTGGGTTAAGACCCTTGTTGGCGATGTGGCGGGATGTATGTGTTATGGTCATTGGTAATGTGTAGGAATGGACCGGTTATTGGATCATTGGCTTAGCGATGTTGGTTGGAATTCATGTATCCATTGGTTATTGTGATCCAAGTAATATGAACTTTATATTCACATGATTTATATAATGCGTTTATTGATTAAAACATGTTTAACATGTCCTATTGACAAACATGTCCTTATAAGTTAGCATTATTGATAACTACCTCACTAGGCCATGTAAGCCTAACATGTTTCGTTCCATGCATTTTCAGGTTTTGTAGTTCCTTGACAAAGATCGTGGATAGCCAGTTACAAGTCACACTCAATTCAACTTTTGTAATGTACATTTACTCTTTTGAACTCCTAGAATGGTAGCATATGACTTTAGCATGTTTTGAAAGACATATTGTGCATGTATGAATATGTGAATATATTAGTATGCATATATGTCATGTTTGGATACTTTGGATGAAAGTTAGGTGTTGCATATCTAGTTGAAATCTACCTTGTTAACTTGTTTGGTGCTTAGATAGTCAAAATGATATTCTAGTACAATGCATAGACTAAAAAACTGGTTATGAGTCATATATATTGATCATAGGGTCATTGGATATGTATTATTTGGGTAAATGGCACAAAACCTGCAAAATATTGAAATTGCAGATAGGGAGTACCGGTACGGTTGGGCACAAATCGGTACATGCATGCATATTTGGATCAAACTGATAAAAGGGGTACCAGTACGGATTTTTGACACTGTAATTCGAATGTTTGCCGGGGTACGGGTACAAAAAGAACCCGTACCGACCCCCTATTTAATCATAGTCTGGTATGGGTACGACATAATCTGTACCGATACCGTTTTTCGTCTCTAGAATTTGAATTTGATCTAAATGTTGAATTGAGTACTGGTACAGAAGGGTTCCATATTGAAACCCGTATTGGCCTTCAATGAAAATAAATACTCAGGTGTACCGGTGCGACCTTCTCAAGTACCAGTACCGATACAAGTAATTATGTATCTAATACAAACCAGATTTTACTTTCTGTACAAATTAATCCCTATGGTTTAAATGGCTAATTGGATGTGATATTGACCTCCGTTTCTAATGAAACTTCATACACATAAAATTAACTAGATTAATTTGATAATTACATTGGGAATATTGACATTGGATGTTGAATTCCTATAGTTTTACGATTTGTTTCCTAAACATTGATTGTATCGTATTTTAGTCATTTATGCTAAAATGAATGAAAATGTAAACCTTAAATATGAGTGTATTAGAGAACCATTATATCATTGACATATAATGATTGAATCATTGAACTTGTATCATTGAATTTCACTGTACCATTCCCGATATTGATCATCGATGGCATCTTCGACCCGTGAAAGGGTGTTATATTTGTGGTATCAGAGCTAGAGTTTAGTCGATTCTAGGATTAAACCAGGACTCATTGCATTTTCTGCATTGCATATTCCACCTAGGAGTTATTTCTGTTATTCTGTATAGTATCTATGACTTGCAGCTGACACGATCTTCTTCCTTTCTTATAGTGTACGAGATGTCTGATTAGGATCAATGACATAAGGATATCAACCACTCTATTGATTCCTCCACTCATGGAGGGAAAATTAGGAGGGATGACCCTCCAACTCATCAAGAGCATATATTTTACCTAACCTTATTAATTAAATTGTTCCCAATTTAGTTTCTCAGGCATACTTTCTTGCATTTTTCTTAGTTTAATTATGCATTTCCTTTAACTCAGCCATACTTGTGTGTTTTGAGCTGAATTTGGTAAATTTTGTTATTTTTATTGCAATTCTAATGTCGCTATAAAAGACTTCTTTATTGAAGCCAAATATGTCACTACAGTTATGATGTTGCTATAAAAGAATCTTAATATTGCGTCCAGTCAATGTCATTGCATTGAAAGCTATCAAAAAGATAAGATCAAATGACGCCAGCAAGAAGGTAAAATCTGTTAGGCTTGATAGGCTTGATTTCCTTCAACTGATTTAGTTAGCTAAGCGGAGGAGAAGTTAGATTTTTGGGTGATTGAGGTGTGGAAGCTAAAAGATAAAAGACACGATAATTTAGAGTGGTTCGACCTTCTAACAAGAACCTACATCCACTACCTTAGCTTCCCACTAAGGATTTCAAAACCAATTCACTAATTGATTCGTCCCCTTTTCTAGGCTTAGGAGGAAATCCTTACAACGATCAAAGCTTTCTAGCCCAAAGCTTGATCAAACCCTCTCTACAAGAGATAAAGACAAGCATACTAAAATACCTCTTACAAGGTTGATGTTTGCACACTAAAGCACTCACCCAAACCTAAAAACTTGAGCAAATTTGACAATTTAGGCTCACAAGTGTTGTCTATACAAAGAATGAATAATTAAAGCCCTAAGATAAAATTTTCATCATACGGTTGTTGACAATTGAAGCATTAACCTTTCCTTGATGCTTGAAGGTCCCTTTTATACTCCCAATTAAGTTTGTAGCCATTTAGGACCGTTAGGATTGAATTGGAGCCGTTGAAGACTTTATTTCCCACCATAAATTGTGTTTTGGTGATGTTTGTTGCGATACACGCGTAGCTGTATCAAAATGCCCTACTTCAGAACTAGCCGTTGGAGTTTGATGCAGTGTGCCATATCGAAACACTTTGGACCGTATCGGAACGTCTAGTGTCGTATCAAAACAACATGCAATTCAAATAGTCATTGGGAAATAGCCGTTAGGGTGTATACAACGTAGGCGTATCGAAACACCAAAGGGTGTTTTGAAACAGCCTGCAATTCAAATAGTCGTTGGGAAATAGCCATTGGGGTGTATGACACGTAGGCGTATCGAAACACCAAAGGGTGTTTCGAAACAACCCCTGTCCGTATCGAAACATGTAAGCCCAGTATCGAAACAAATTCTGGTAGTTTCAAAACGTATCGATACATATTGTGCCTGTATCGAAATGGGTACATTAAAAGAACTAGTTTGGCTACTTAAAAACATTTCAAACATTTCCAAAACCTTTAGAAAACACCTCAAACTTATTTTTAAGTTGTTTTGACTAAAAACATGTTTTAAATTCTTTTCAATTTAGTCCAAAACATTTTTCAATTATTATATCAACACATATATTTCTACAATCTCCCTCTTTTTGATATAATAAAACCAACTTGAAAATTGTTTGGGATTCTCCCCCTTAGTATTTAAAAATTTGGATAAGGGATTTTGAAAATTAAATGAAGTTAAAGCTCCCCCATATTCATTTGAAAAAGAATCAATTTTTAAACAATTTCTCCCACTTTTTGTTATATCAAAAAGAATTTAAAAGACATTAAGTTCAAAAGTAACATAGGAGGTTTAAAAATTTTGACACAATTAAAAACTTTGATTTTAAAATTGGCTCCCCCTTACTCAAATCATCAAATATTGTTAGTCCAACAATATGATAATCTAGTTGTAAAAAAATAATCTAATTAAAAACAAAAACAACTAGAAATTTTACCAACACTTGAACTTCAAGGGAGGATGTGAAGTCTTCCTTCTTCAAGTGTTCTTCTTTGTGTGTATGGAGCTCCCCCTCAAATTTGGACTTGTCGATCACTCTCCATCACACCTAAACAAGACAATCATGTAATTTTTGGTATCCAAATTGCTTTGGATCCATAAACATTAGTGGCACATAATTTTGTCCCATTTAGAATCTATTTTTCAATTTCATCCCTTTTTGTTGAAGTGATTAGTTCTTTTGGAACCCAAACACTTCTAAAAACTTTTCCATTAAAAAATCTAGGGGCACTAGATTGTCTAATGTAAAAATTTAATTTTCTCAAATTATTTTTCTTTTGGGGTTCATTGGAAATCAAATCCTTTTCTTTCTTAAGACAATCAATATCCTTTTGATGATCCCTTTTTAATCGTTTGAAGCAATTCTTGTAAACTTGAAAGTTTAAGTTCAAAATCTTTGATTTTTGCTTCAAACTCTATATTTGTTTTGGAAAGCAAATAATTTTCCTTTTTCAAATTTGAAATCAATTTTTTTTGTTTTTAGAAATTGATGCCTTAAATTCCAAAAGCAAATCATCATAAGCATCTTGCAACTCATCAAATGTATATGAATTTAAAATAGATGAGTTAGAGATTATCCTTGAATCTTCTTCGATGGCAATAAGGCAAAGGTTGGCTTGTTCATTGTCGGTGGAGTCTTCATCACTTGAAGTAGCCACATATGCCTTCTTCTTATGGCTCGAAGAGCTTGCATTCTCTTTCTTCCTCGATTCATGCTTTGATTCATTCATTTTGCTCTTCATGAATCTGTAACCCCCTTAACCTGGCCCAGACGGTTGAACCGAATTAAGAAGTTTACACGGGGAAAACCAAAGTCAACCCGGAAGTCAACCTTGATTATCGACCTTTTTTTTTCTTTTTAATCTTGTCTAGATGCTTATTAACCCTAGATATGTTCACAAGAACAGCATACACCAAGATCATACCAATCAGAGAACATTCAGGGACTCAAATGCACAAATTAAGGAATTAGGGACCAAATTGTAAATTCTGAGAATTACAGGGACTTAACCCAATTAAAAGTTACCAGTATGAAATTAGTCATGTTTCATGCTTCACTGCCAAATTTCAGCTCAAATGGACATCTCGAACTCATCCAATTGCATAAACAAAGTTCAGGACCAAAACGCAAGGTTTTCAAAACATTTAACCAACAATTTCAGTGCCCAACGGTCGAGTGTTCCGAAACAGGGAGGACCTGTTCCGAAACGCGGGACCGTTCCGAAACTGGTACCGAAACAGGGCCTGGCAGTAGCCAAACCGTTCCGGAACAGTTCCTTCCGTTTCGGAACGCCCAGGCCATTTCAGGCCTCCGTTCCGATACGGTAGCACCTGTTCCGAAACAGGCTGCCCAGATTGCAGAATAATTGTTGGTTTAACACACATTTGACCCATCAAACATGCTCCAAAGGCAACCAAATCACATCAGCAAGTCATTCAACATACAAGGGACATAATTGCATCAAAATCTAGATACAAGACCATCCCTAGGTGCACCAACTCATTCAAAATATCCAACACTCAAACATGCTTTTAAACAAGAAGCATAACATAACAACTTAAGCACAAGGAGATTCAAACGTTGCAACATTAATCCACATGATTCAAAATCATAAACCAAACTTGTCCAACATACACAACCTCATTAAACATCAACATAAGAGATTCTTCCCCCATTGCCTTTATTATCTATAGCTATTAACCGAGACATACATCTCAAGTGGAGTTCTCCTTGAATCCCTTGCTTCTCGCTGTTCCAACTTCAAATATCTGCATTGATGGACAAAAAGGAGCGTAAGCACATAATGCTTAGTGAGGAATGCTCAAAACCAAAACACCATCAATGCAGCGAGTCATAAAACCACTTTTAAAAGCAAACTCGATTCGATAAACCAAAGCAAAGTTTGAAAACCCTTTTCAACATCATGCTTTAAATCATGCATTGCTCAAACATGAAAACCCAACCCTTAGCTTAGAAAAGCTAAATACACCTTTTCAAAGCACAAACTTGTAAAACCATCAATTTAACCATTCCATGCATGAACATCATATGCAAAGCTAAATTCAAATCCTTGGAAAACACTTCCACTTCACATCATACCCTTCTCATACTTGAATATCATTTTAAAGCAAGAAACCTTTAAAACCATTTACTCATTCTATCTAATACGTGCATTAAACAAATGCAACATATGAACCACATCATCAATATTTGCATCACATGCCTTTAAAAACAAGTCTTCGCAAGACTTCAATGCACTAAAGAGATTTCATGTACACATGCACCATTCTCAATAGATAATCAACATTTGATTAGACTAACAAGCAAACATGCATTCATAGTACATTACACACTTCTCATGCAACCATGCATCATTTCAAGCATCTCATGCTTCATTATATTCAAGAACATTATATTGGCTTCCAAGTGATAACCAAATCCACTTTTCAACACAACATCCAATCGGATACGCGGATCACAAGCGTTGTCCCTACGCTTCATACACACTACCAATCCCAAGGTCCCCAAATGGAATTTTAACCACCATTTGACCTTACCATACACAAGGTCCTCATATGGAATTTTAACCACCATATGACCTTAACATTCACAAGGTTCCCATATGGAATTTTAACCACCATATAACCTTAACATTCACAAGGTTCCCATATGGAATTTTAACCACCATATAACCTTAACATTATCCATTGGTAGTTGTATAACATCACTAACGAGATCCGGGACATACTCCACAAGATCCACACATGGACTTTACACCACCATTGTGATCTTAACAAGCACAATGTAACCCCCGTAGCCCGGCCTAGACGGTTGACCCGAACTACGAAGATTACACGGGGAAAACCAAAGTCAACCCGAAAGTCAACCTTGATTAACGACCCTTTTTTTTCTTTTTAAACTTGTCTAGATGCACATTTAACCTAGGCATACTCTTGAGATAAGCATACTCAAAAAATCACAGCAATCGGAAGACGATAAGGGACCCAATTGCACAAAATACGAAATTAGGGACCAAATTGTAAGTTCTAAAAATTAAGAGGACTCTACCAATTTTTAAGTTACCATTATGAAATTAGTCATGTTTCATGCCTCTCTGCCAAATTTCATCTCAAACGGACATCTCAAACTCAAGCAATTGCACATACAAGAAACGAGACTAAAACGTAAAGCTTGCAAACCATCAGGTGTTCAGAAACGAGTCTAGGCCGTTCAGGAACACCCCTTGGCAGTAGCCAAAGTGTTCAGAAACGGGCTAGGCCGTTCAGGAACACCCTAGCCAAAACAAGGGCCTGTTTCGAAACAGGCAAGGGTGTTTCGAAACACCCTGCCCAGAAACAGCAATTTGGCCTGTTTTAACACCTTTAAACCCCATCAAACATGCTCCAAACCATTCCACAATAAAACAACAACATGCCAAACATCAAACCTACCAATTTGCATCAAAATCTAGATACAAAACCACCCCTAGATGCACCAACTCATTCAACACATCCAACACTCAATCATGCTTTTCAAACAAGAAGCATAACATAACAACTTAAGCATAAGAAGATTCAAACGTTGCAAGCTTACACCACATAGTTCAAAATCATAAACCATACTTGTCCAACATATACAATCTCATAAAACATCAACATAAGAGATTCTTTCCCCCATTGCCTTTATTAACTATAGCTATTAACCGAGACATACATCTCAAGTGGAGTTCTCCTTGAATCCCTTGCTTCTCGCTGTCCAAACTTCAAATATCTGCATTGATGGACAAAAAGGAGCGTAAGCACATAATGCTTAGTGAGGAATGCTCAAAACCAAAACACCATCAATGCAACGAATCATAAAACCACTTTTGAAAACAACTCGATTTCATAAACCAAAGCATTGTTTGAAAACCCTTTTCAACAACATGCTTAAAACCATGCATTGCTCAATCATGGAAACCAATCCTTAGCTTAGAAAGCTAAGCAAGCCTATTCAAAACATAAACTTGCAAAACCATCAATTTAACCCTATCATGCATAAACACCATATGCAAAGTTAAATTCAAACCCTTGGAAATCACTTCCAATTCACAACATACCTTTCTCACACTTGATTATCACTTTAAGCAATAACCCTTTTTAAACCATTTTCTCATTCATTAAAACACATGCATTACAAATGCAACATATGAACCACAACATCAATATTTGCAACTCACGCTTTTGAAAACAAGTCCTCACAAGACTTCAATGCACTAAAGAGATTTCATGCACACATGCACCATTCTCAATAGATAAACAACACTTGTTCAAACTAACAAGTAAACATGCATTTCATAATACATTAAGCAATTCTCATGCAACCATGTATCAATTCAAGCATCTCATGCTTCATTATATTCAAGAACATTATAATGGCTTCCAAGTGATCAACCAAATCCACTTTTCAACTCAACATCCGATCGGATACGCGGATCACAAGCGTTGTCCCCACGCTTCATACACACTACCAATCCAAGGTCCCCAAATGGACTTTTAAACACCATTTGACCTTACCATTCACAAGGTTCCCATGTATGGACTTTTAAACACCATACAACCTTAACTTTCACAAGGTTCCCATGTATGGACTTTTAAACACCATACAACCTTAACTTTCACAAGGTTCCCATGTATGGACTTTTAAACACCATACAACCTTAACTTTCACAAGGTTCCCATGTATGGACTTTTAAACACCATACAACCTTAACATGCACAAGGTTCCCATATATGGACTTTTAAACACCATATAACCTTAGCATCACCGATTGGTAGTTGTATAACATCACTAACGAGATCTGGGACACCCTATACAAGATCCACACATGGACTTTACACCACCATTGTGATCTTAACAAGCACAAGGTCCTCAAATGGAATTTTAACCACCATTATTACCTTTGCTTAACCAAGGTCCTCGAATGGAATCTCAACTTCCATTATAACCTTAACCATCTCGTTAGGATACTTGGATGGAGTTTACCGGTTCACACTTAACCACTCCACATCCAAGGCGACTTAATTCACGGTGCACCCAATCCTATAGCCGGCTAACTATATCCGATCAAAGAACCAAGAACCACTTACATCACTTGCCAATATAACCATCTTACCACATTTATCCATTGATTCACAAGCATAATCAAAATGCAAAAACCATCATGAACCTTAACCACGAACCAACCATGGACTTTTAAACTCCATGTTGTTCTCAAATAAACAAGGCTTACACAAGGACTTTCAACCACCTTTGTAACCTTAACCATCACTCATCAATGTGCATCATCAATAACAATATTCCACTGTTTTAAAGCATCACACAAAGCCATTAAACAACATGCAACACTATGCATCGATTCCACAATTTCAATATACAAAACCAAGGATCTCTTACCTTGAGCATCCTTTACACATGGCTTTCAAAACCAGCATTAAACCATGCTAAAATATGCTTTCAAAACAGAGTTTAAAACATGCAAATCATATGCATAGCAACCATCAATCACAATTGCTTAACAAGCCAAAGCACAACACAAACCAAGAGCGAAAATCCTTTTACTTACTCTTGAGCTTAGCAAAGTTGTTTAGACTTAAACTAAGCTCCCAAAAACCTTCAAACCTTGGTTTAAAAGCTGAAAACCCAACTTCACTCACCGATACACAAAACTAGGCTAGCCAACAAGCCTTCCAAGCATCCGAAACCTTCCACACCACCTCAAATGCTCACGGATCAATCTCCCCTGTTTCAAACACACAACAACAGAGGATTAATGCATCATTATGCATTAAAAACACCAGCAACACAACTAAACTCGCTGCTCATTGCAAATCCAACATTTCGGCTGCCAAACACAACCGAAATCACCCCCAAACACTTCCAAAACTTAACCCAGCCAAGATCCATCACTTCTAACCATTTTTAAACATCAAATAACATCCAAAGTGATCACAAACACGTCCTTATACCTCCAGCTATAACAGATCATCAAGATCACTCCAAAAACAACCAAAAACTCAAGCAAAAATTAAGAAATTCAACCTATTCGGGATTGCATTAGTTAAACCTCAATTTCACATCAATTTAACATTCATTTAACATCAGATTGACACCTCAAAACACAACCCAATCAGATCATACGAAAATCCATAAAAAATCACCAAATCTTGCATTTTAAGCCAAAATCAAGATTCCAATTGTAAAACCTTTAATAAATCATAATTCAAGGATTGAGAACTTGGGAATTTCAGTAAAGAACTGAGAGTTTAGAGGAGAAGGACGTTCTTACCTCCAAACTTGAGTTTCTCCCTTTTTGGAACCAAAATCTTGAAAATCCAATAAGCTAATGCTAAGGTTTTGTTGAAGGATTGATTAGAAATCAAATGAGAGTTGAAATCTAGTCTTTAGAAGTCAAAATCAGAGAGAATTTTGCTGGAGAAATGTGTTTGGGTTGAGAGAAAAGTTGAGAGAAAGGAAAATAGAAAATTTGAGAAAGTTAGTTAAAATGACAAAATATCTTCTTCCCTCCTTTTTACTTTATTTAAAATACATTTATTAAACCTTTAATATTTTAGAAAAATCTGGAGAAACTCCCATTGGGTAAATAGCTCCTTAAAGATTCAAAGTTTCAATCCTTTTTAAAACAGTCACACAGTTTTCAAAAATTACATTTTGGTCACTAGCCAAAATGTCACCCTTCCAAACCTCATTTTGCAAAATTGATTTCACAGTTCACTTTTATATATTAAAAGATGATTTTAGAACATTTTTCCATATTTTTAATGCAACCCGAACTAGGCTTTCCTAATTTCACCTTTATATATTCGATCAGCACTTTGACCGAACCGGTCAACGCCCAAAACTTCTGAGCCCAAAACCGGGGCGTTACAACTCTCCCCCTCTTAAGAAATTTCGTCCTCGAAATTTCATCTGGTGAAAAGAGCACAACCAAACTTCTCAAAGCAACACACAAAGCAACACAGGAGACTTAACCACCACAAATTGTTCCCAAATTCCAGAACACTCAAAGATAACCACAACTTAACCTATCACATTTCCGGACTGTACACAGCCCCAACAACAACCTGAAGAACTTCAAACTTTTACAGTATACAACACTTCAACACACAACTCCCAAGACTTGTTCACACAGTGACACCAACCAATTCAATTCAGCCACTATGTAACCCACAACCTTCGCTGCTTCCAAAACTCTTTGCAAACTCCCCAACCTCTTTCAAAAATTCTCAACAAGCAAAAATTCTTAAGCATCAACTGCTTACCCAAACTCCTCAACATAAAGCTGACATACCTTCACATCTGCTGTTGTCATTGCCATCACAACTCACCAGGGCTACTCACACAAAATCCAAAATTTACATCACAACCCCAACTCAACTCCGCCAACCGTATCACACACCACCAGCTGACTACAAAAGAAATTCACATACCCACAACCAGCCAACCACTACTCACAAGAACTCATTCAACCCACAATGGCCTTCCATCTTTCATTGCCTTTCCACCACAAGCTTTGACCACAACACTTGCCTTACTAGAACACCGCCCAACTTGAACATACATACCATCTTCTCAACTCCTCGAAGGTTGCTACGAACCTTCACCCACATAAACAACCCTTCTATTACAACATCCATGCCAAACTACCTCAGCACTTTAGAAACACAACCACTAACCTGCAACATCACTTAACACCAAAGGACCACCTTTCTACTAGCCATTCAAAAACCACTTGACCGATTCTAACTTCAACCGGTACTCCTCACTACCAAACCACTAAACTCTTTAAGCCTCAAACACTTACCTTCTACCAGCATGCTATACTGCACTCACCGTTACTAGCAACTAGCTTAATACCCTCCATTACTTCTATCCTTTCACTCAGCACCAAAACAACCTCTAAAAAACCCATCATCCAACCTAACCCAACCACCATACTAACAGATTCGATTAATTATTAGCGAGTGTGAACATCGTATGCATGATCACCAACATGCCTTATCAATGCCTGATGTACATGTATGCAAAACCTCTAATGTCATGCCACATGTATGCATGGACCAGCACATATATAATATAGCATATACCAATGATTTTAACTGTGCATGAATGCCAGTTCACACCCTCCAATAACATCCTCAGAATCCGTCTAAGAACAATCTCCTTCCTCACTTCTAACTTATATAACTCCATCATACCATCATACCAACAACCATTAACCACAAAACTCACTAAAACCTTCTTCACACCAAAGATGTTTCCAAAACTACAACTATTACCTCAACATGCTGGCAACAAGACTAAACTTACCACGCAAGGAAAACCAACAAAAACCCAACTAAGGTAACTAGAGAAAAGATTACTTAACAAAATTACCTGAAAACACATCACCACCCTGAAGCTTCATCAGACGAGCTCTCTTCCTCGCGGAACCATCATCCTCCTGCCGCACTGCTGCAGCACCAGCTAACACTTTAAGGTCATCACCATCTCCCTGCGGTAAAGAACCCTGGCTATTCCGAGCCAACATCACACAATCACGTCTCATATGTCCAGCAGACCCACATCTCCAGCACTTCTCATTTCCCAAACTCTTCACAACCTTCTGCTCTTTCTGCCACCTCTGAACCTTGCTTCGGCCGTGCCCACGACCTTTCAGAGACCCTTTGGCTAACACCAAAGCTGACTTCACCCCAAGAGGACAATCGCGCTTAACATGCACTTTAGAACCACAGTTCCAGCAAGCACCCGCGCCCCAACAACCTCCAACATGGCGCCTTTCACAACGGTCACATACCGGTGGCTGAGCTTCCACTCCTTGCTCAAGCAACACTTGCTCCACAACAGCACTACCTTCACATTGCTTAACCCTTGGAAACTTCTCTCCAAGATACCTTTCATAAAAGGCAGATACAAAGAAATCCCAGTCAATATCATGGATATGTGACGCCACCGCCACAAATGTCCACCAGGCACACGCGTCCTCCAACATCAAAGAGACAACACTTCCCAGCTTACAAGCATAATCACAACCTTCCTGATCCAGAATCAGAATCACACTGGCCAACCAAGCCTCAAATGTCTCAGGTGAAGAACCATGATACTCCACAGCACCCAAATCCAACAAACGCTGCCTCGGCAAACCCACACATCCTACAGCCAGCACATCCACTGACTTTACCCTTGCTACAGCCTGAGATGTTCCCAACACCTCTTGAGCAACAGGTGATGAACTCTTCATCACAGAACCAGCTTCTTCCTCCTGCCTTACCACCTCAACTCCAGGCACAGAAGACTGAGACGAAACACCTCTACAGAAGGGTGAATTCCAAGCCTTAACAACCTACACTAAGGCAGCAACCATCTCACCCAACTGCCATTCTATCAACGACTTCGCCATACTACTAACAACAACAAACAATCACAACAAAACAAACAAACCAGTTAGACCAGCTTTAAGTAAGGATTCAAACTCCAACTCCAAAATAACACAATAGCTATAATAATAAGGCAATGGGTATCCCGAATCCCCCCTCTATTACATGACATAACAGTCAACACGAACATGGATATCACAACATCAAGCATATCAAACAACATACTTCGATCATGCTTTCATCAAACAGCATCCACTTGCAACAACATACTATCCACATAACATACTCATTTCACTTTCATCATGCATTAAACCAACTCACAACATCAGCATATATCCACGTAAGCTCAACCAAGATTCTTAAACACAAAGCATGCTTGCAAATATCAACAACTTACTCAGAAACACGTGTTTCAACCAACCTTCAACCACACATTAGGATAAACATCAAACACATATCGCAACAACTTACCGTTTCCCCAAACATTCGCAACTCAGCTCTGATACCACCAAATGTAACCCCCGTAGCCCGGCCTAGACGGTTGACCTGAACTACGAAGATTACACGGGGAAAACCAAAGTCAACCCGAAAGTCAACCTTGATTAACGACCCTTTTTTTTTCTTTTTAAACTTGTCTAGATGCACATTTAACCTAGGCATACTCTTGAGATAAGCATACTCAAAAAATCACAGCAATCGGAAGACGATAAGGGACCCAATTGCACAAAATACGAAATTAGGGACCAAATTGTAAGTTCTGAAAATTAAGAGGACTCTACCAATTTTTAAGTTACCATTATGAAATTAGTCATGTTTCATGCCTCTCTGCCAAATTTCATCTCAAACGGACATCTCAAACTCAAGCAATTGCACATACAAGAAACGAGACTAAAACGTAAAGCTTGCAAACCATCAGGTGTTCAGAAACGGGTCTAGGCCGTTCAGGAACACCCCTTGGCAGTAGCCAAAGTGTTCAGAAACGGGCTAGGCCGTTCAGGAACACCCTAGCCAAAACAAGGGCCTGTTTCGAAACAGGCAAGGGTGTTTCGAAACACCCTGCCCAGAAACAGCAATTTGGCCTGTTTTAACACCTTTAAACCCCATCAAACATGCTCCAAACCATTCCACAATAAAACAACAACATGCCAAACATCAAACCTACCAATTTGCATCAAATTCTAGATACAAAACCACCCCTAGATGCACCAACTCATTCAACACATCCAACACTCAATCATGCTTTTCAAACAAGAAGCATAGCATAACAACTTAAGCATAAGAAGATTCAAACGTTGCAAGCTTACACCACATAGTTCAAAATCATAAACCATACTTGTCCAACATATACAATCTCATAAAACATCAACATAAGAGATTCTTTCCCCCATTGCCTTTATTAACTATAGCTATTAACCGAGACATACATCTCAAGTGGAGTTCTCCTTGAATCCCTTGCTTCTCGCTGTCCAAACTTCAAATATCTGCATTGATGGACAAAAAGGAGCGTAAGCACATAATGCTTAGTGAGGAATGCTCAAAACCAAAACACCATCAATGCAGCGAATCATAAAACCACTTTTGAAAACAACTCGATTTCATAAACCAAAGCATTGTTTGAAAACCCTTTTCAACAACATGCTTAAAACCATGCATTGCTCAATCATGGAAACCAATCCTTAGCTTAGAAAGCTAAGCAAGCCTATTCAAAACATAAACTTGCAAAACCATCAATTTAACCCTATCATGCATAAACACCATATGCAAAGTTAAATTCAAACCCTTGGAAATCACTTCCAATTCACAACATACCTTTCTCACACTTGATTATCACTTTAAGCAATAACCCTTTTTAAACCATTTTCTCATTCATTAAAACACATGCATTACAAATGCAACATATGAACCACAATATCAATATTTGCAACTCACGCTTTTGAAAACAAGTCCTCACAAGACTTCAATGCACTAAAGAGATTTCATGCACACATGCACCATTCTCAATAGATAAACAACACTTGTTCAAACTAACAAGTAAACATGCATTTCATAATACATTAAGCAATTCTCATGCAACCATGTATCAATTCAAGCATCTCATGCTTCATTATATTCAAGAACATTATAATGGCTTCCAAGTGATCAACCAAATCCACTTTTCAACTCAACATCCGATCGGATACGCGGATCACAAGCGTTGTCCCCACGCTTCATACACACTACCAATCCAAGGTCCCCAAATGGACTTTTAAACACCATTTGACCTTACCATTCACAAGGTTCCCATGTATGGACTTTTAAACACCATACAACCTTAACTTTCACAAGGTTCCCATGTATGGAATTTTAAACACCATACAACCTTAACTTTCACAAGGTTCCCATGTATGGACTTTTAAACACCATACAACCTTAACTTTCACAAGGTTCCCATGTATGGACTTTTAAACACCATACAACCTTAACTTTCACAAGGTTCCCATGTATGGACTTTTAAACACCATACAACCTTAACATGCACAAGGTTCCCATATATGGACTTTTAAACACCATATAACCTTAGCATCACCGATTGGTAGTTGTATAACATCACTAACGAGATCCGGGACACCCTATACAAGATCCACACATGGACTTTACACCACCATTGTGATCTTAACAAGCACAAGGTCCTCAAATGGAATTTTAACCACCATTATTACATTTGCTTAACCAAGGTCCTCGAATGGAATCTCAACTTCCATTATAACCTTAACCATCTCGTTAGGATACTTGGATGGAGTTTACCGGTTCACACTTAACCACTCCACATCCAAGGCGACTTAATTCACGGTGCACCCAATCCTATAGCCGGCTAACTATATCCGATCAAAGAACCAAGAACCACTTACATCACTTGCCAATATAACCATCTTACCACATTTATCCATTGATTCACAAGCATAATCAAAATGCAAAAACCATCATGAACCTTAACCACGAACCAACCATGGACTTTTAAACTCCATGTTGTTCTCAAATAAACAAGGCTTACACAAGGACTTTCAACCACCTTTGTAACCTTAACCATCACTCATCAATGTGCATCATCAATAACAATATTCCACTGTTTTAAAGCATCACACAAAGCCATTAAACAACATGCAACACTATGCATCGATTCCACAATTTCAATATACAAAACCAAGGATCTCTTACCTTGAGCATCCTTTACACATGGCTTTCAAAACCAGCATTAAACCATGCTAAAATATGCTTTCAAAACAGAGTTTAAAACATGCAAATCATATGCATAGCAACCATCAATCACAATTGCTTAACAAGCCAAAGCACAACACAAACCAAGAGCGAAAATCCTTTTACTTACTCTTGAGCTTAGAAAAGTTGTTTAGACTTAAACTAAGCTCCCAAAAACCTTCAAACCTTGGTTTAAAAGCTGAAAACCCAACTTCACTCACCGATACACAAAACTAGGCTAGCCAACAAGCCTTCCAAGCATCCGAAACCTTCCACACCACCTCAAATGCTCACGGATCAATCTCCCCTGTTTCAAACACACAACAACAGAGGATTAATGCATCATTATGCATTAAAAACACCAGCAACACAACTAAACTCGCTGCTCATTGCAAATCCAACATTTCGGCTACCAAACACAACTGAAATCACCCCCAAACACTTCCAAAACTTAACCCAGCCAAGATCCATCACTTCTTACCATTTTTAAACATCAAATAACATCCAAAGTGATCACAAACACGTCCTTATACCTCCAGCTATAACAGATCATCAAGATCACTCCAAAACAACCAAAAACTCAAGCAAAAATTAAGAAATTCAACCTATTTGGGATTGCATTAGTTAAACCTCAATTTCACATCAATTTAACATTCATTTAACATCAGATTGACACCTCAAAACACAGCCCAATCAGATCATACGAAAATCCATCAAAAATCACCAAATCTTGCGTTTTAAGCCAAAATCAAGATTCCAATTGTAAAACCTTTAATAAATCATAATTCAAGGATTGAGAACTTGGGAATTTCAGTAAAGAACTGAGAGTTTAGAGGAGAAGGACGCTCTTACCTCCAAACTTGAGTTTCTCCCTTTTTGGAACCAAAATCTTGAAAATCCAATAAGCTAATGCTAAGGTTTTGTTGAAGGATTGATTAGAAATCAAATGAGAGTTGAAATCTAGTCTTTAGAAGTCAAAATCAGAGAGAATTTTGCTGGAGAAATGTGTTTGGGTTGAGAGAAAATTTGAGAGAAAGGAAAATAGAAAATTTGAGAAAGTTAGTTAAAATGACAAAATATCTTCTTCCCTCCTTTTTACTTTATTTAAAATACATTTATTAAACCTCTAATATTTTAGAAAAATCTGGAGAAACTCCCATTGGGTAAATAGCTCCTTAAAGATTCAAAGTTTCAATCCTTTTTAAAACAGTCACACAGTTTTCAAAAATTACATTTTGGTCACTAGCCAAAATGTCACCCTTCCAAACCTCATTTTGCAAAATTGATTTCACAGTTCACTTTTATATATTAAAAGATGATTTTAGAACATTTTTCCATATTTTTAATGCAACCCGAACTAGGCTTTCCTAATTTCACCTTTATATATTCGATCAGCACTTTGACCGAACCGGTTAACGCCCAAAACTTCTGAGCCCAAAACCGGGGCGTTACACACAAGGTCCTCAAATGGAATTTTAACCACCATTATAACCTTTGCTTACCCAAGGTCCTCGAATGGAATTTCAACCACCATTATGACCTTAACACAAGACCCACCCATGGAATTTTAACCACCATGGTGCTCTTAACCATCTCGTTAGTGTACTTGGATGGAGTTACCGGTTCACTCACAACCACTCCACATCCAAGGTGACTTTG
Organism: Hibiscus trionum; assembly: GCA_030270665.1. Taxonomy (NCBI): domain Eukaryota; kingdom Viridiplantae; phylum Streptophyta; class Magnoliopsida; order Malvales; family Malvaceae; genus Hibiscus; species Hibiscus trionum. The sequence goes on from BSYR01000053.1 coordinate 6,165,424, forward strand.
TTCACGGTGCACCCAATCCTATAGCCGGCTAACTATATCCGATTTAAGTAACCAAGAACCACTTACATCACTTGCCAATATAACCATCTTACCACATTAATCCATTGATTTACAAGCATAACCAAAATATAAAAACCACCATTTACCCTCATTAATCCACTGTTTTTGAAGCATTACACAAAGCCATTAAACAACATGCAACACTATGCATCAATTCCACAACTCCAATGTACAAAACCAAGGATCTCTTACCTTGAGCATCCTTCACACATGACTTTCAAAACCAGCATTAAACCATGCTAAAATATGCTTTCAAAACAGAATTTAAAACATGCAAATCACATACTTTGCATCAAACAATCACAAATGCTTTAAAACCAATTCACAACACAACCAAGAGGGAAAATCCATTTACTTACTCTTGAGCTTAGCAAAGTTGTTTAGACTTAAACTAAGCTCCCAAAACCTTCAAACCTTGGTTTAAAAGCTGAAAACCCAACTTCACTCACCGATACACAAAACAAGGCTAGCCAACAAGCCTTCCAAGCATCCGAAACCTTCCACACCACCTCGAATGCTCACGGATCAATCTCCCCTGTTTCAAGCACACAACAACAGAGGATTAATGCATCATTATGCATTAAAAACACCAGCCACACAACTCAACTCGCTGCTCTACACAAATCCAACATTTCGGCTACCAAACACAACCGAAATCACCTCCAAACACTTCCAAAACTTAACCCAGCCAAGATCCATCACTTCTAACCATTTTTAAACATCAATTAACATCCAAAAAGGATCTAACCACGTCCTTATACCTCCAGCTATAACAGATCACCAAGATCACTCCAAAAACAACCAAAAACTCAAGCAAAACTTAGGAAAATTAACCTATTCGGGATTGCATTGATAAAACCTCAATTTCTCATCAATTATACATTCATTCAACATCAAAAAGACACCTCAAATCACTGCTCAAACAGATTATACGAAATTTTACCAAAAATCAATCAAATCTTGCATTTAAAGCCAAGATCAAGATTAAAATTGTAAAACCTTTAATAAATCACAAATCAAGGATTGAGAACTTGGGAATTTCAGTAAAGAACTGAGAGTTTAGAGGAGAAGGACGTTCTTACCTCCAAACTTGAGTTTCTCCCTTTTTGGAACCAAATTCTTGAAAATCCACTTAGCAAATGCAAAGGTTTTGTTGAAGAGATGATTGAAGATCAAAAGAGAATTGAAATGAGTTATTTAGGTGACAAAATCAGAGGGAAAAGCTCTGGAGAAATATGTTTGGTTTGAGAGAAAAGATGAGAGAAAATGAAAATGGAAAATGTGGAAAAGTTAGTTAGAAACTTAGGAAAATATCTTCCCTCTCTTTTCCCTTATTTAAAATACATTAATTAAACCTTTAATATTTTAGAAAAATCTGGAGAAACTCCCATTGGGTAAATAGCTCCTTAAAGATTCAAAGTTTCAATCCTTTTTAAAACAGTCACACAGTTTTCAAAAATTACATTTTGGTCACTAACCCAAAATGTCACTCTTCCAAACCTCATTTTACAAAATTGATTTCACCAAACTCTTATATATAATAAAAGAGGATTTTAAGACATTTTTCCATATTTTTAATGCAACCTGAACTAGGCTTTCCTAAAAATCACCTTTTATATTCGAACCGCAACCCGACCGGTCCGGTCCAAAACCCAAAACTTCTAAGCCCAAAATTGGGGTGTTACAGAATCAGCCAAACTTTTCTACGAGATAGGCAATCTCTTCTTTTTCTCTTTCCTCCTCACTTGATTCAACATGGTTGCACTTGAAGGATTTGAGAGCAATGACATTAGTGTTGATGTCAAGCTCCATGATTTTCTTCTTCCCCATCTTCTTTATATCTTCTTTCTTCTTATCCTTTTCTTTTCCTTTCTTCATGATTTCATGAGTGAGAAGAGACCACATGAGTTCATCAAGCTTTAAAGTCTTGAGATTCTTGGCTTCGATGATGGCGGTCTTCTTTGAGTCCCATGACTCGGGAAGAGACTAGAGAAGCTTTCGGACAAGCTTATCTTCCAGAATGATTTTTCCATAGCCTTTGAGCTCATTTGTGATGGTGGAGAATCTATCGAACATCTTCGTGATGTCTTCATAGGGATCCATTTTGAAGTTCCCAAACTTGAGGTTGAGAAGACCGATCTTGGTCTCTTTTACTTTGTTGGTTCCTTCGTATGTGACTTCAAGCTTGTCCCATACTTTCTTGGCATCTTCGCAAGAGGACATCTTCTAATAGATGTTGAGGCTAAATGCACAAAAGAGGATGTGCAAAGCCTTGCAATTAAGCTCCATCTTCTTGCGATCATCCGCATTCCATTCCGCCTTTACTCTTTGTGCCACATAAGGACCCTCTTCAACAATATCCCAAAGCTTTTAGTTTTTGGATTTGATGAAGAACTTCATTCTTATCTTCCAATGAGCGTAGTTGGTCCTATTAAAGAATGATGACTTGTCGATGGATTGTGCCATTTGACCGGTTGATTGAATTGTTGTATCGAGCTTCCCAGATCGCCTCAAAAGAATGTTAATCCCCTTCGATTGAGCCTCACTCTGATACCAATTAATAGGCTTGATAGACTCAATTTCCTTCAACCGATTTAGTTAGCCTAGTGGAGGAGAAGTTAGATTTTTGGGTGATTGAGGTGTGGAAGCTAAAAGATAAAAGACACGATAATTTAGAGTGATTCGGCCTTCTAACAAGCACCTACATCCACTACCTTAGCTTCACACTAAGGGTTTCACAACCAATTCACTAATTGAGTCGTCCCCTTTTCTAGGCTTAGGAGGAAACCCTTACAACGATCAAAGTTTTCTAGCCCAAACCTTGATCAAACGCTCTCTACAAGAGATAAAGATAAGAAAACTAAAATCCCTCTTAAAAGGTTGATGTTTGCACACTAAAGCACTCACCCAAACCTAAACACTTGAGAAAATTTGACAATTTAGGCTCACAAGTGTTGTCTATACAAAGAATGAATAATTAAAGCCCTAAGACAAATTTCTCATCATATGGTTGTTGACAATTGAAGCATTAACCTTTCCTTGATGCTTGGAGGTCACTTTTATACCTCCAATTAAGTTTGTAGCCGTTTAGGACCTTCGGGATTGAATTGGAGCTGTTGGAGACTTTATTTCCCACCATAAATGCAGTTATGGTGATGTCTGTTTCGATACACACGTAGCTGTATCAAAACGCCCGTCTTTAGAACTAGCCGTTGCAGTTTGATGCAGTGCGTTGTATCGAAACACTTTGGGCCATATCGGAACGCCCGTATCGAAACGTCTAGTGTCGTATCGAAACAACCTGCAATTCAAATAGTCGTTGGGAAATAGTCGTTGGGGTGTATGCCACGTAGGCGTATCGAAACACCAAAGGGTTTTCGAAATAGTCTCAATTCAAATAGTTGTTGGGAAATAGCCGTTAGGGTGTATGCCACGTAGGCGTACCGAAACACCAAAGGGTGTTTCGAAACAACCCATGTCCGTATCGAAACAAGTAAGCCCAGTATCGAAACAGATTCTGGCAGTTTCAAAACGTATCGATTCATATTGTGTCTGTATCGAAACGAGTACATTAAAAGCACTGCTCTGGCTACTTAAAAACGTTTCAAATATTGCCAAAACCTTTAGAAATCATCTCAAACTTATTTTCAAGTTGTTTTTGACTAAAAGCACGTTTTAAATTCTTTTCAATTTAGTCCAAAACATTTTCAATTATTATATCAAAACATATATTTCTACAAGATCAAAGGACAATGAGCTGGTAGTTAGTTATAACAACTTTTTTCCGGACCTAATGTGGGTGCAATCAAACAATCATTGTTGCCAAAATGACAACTGTCAAGATAAGATCAAAAGGACCTTGACACGCCCATTAATACATCTGTCCTGCACGAAATTCACAGCTTCAAATCTATAAAGGACACCTGTAAACACCAATTGGAAGATGAAAATGATATATATTCACATATTTTCTCACCCTAGAGGAGGAGGGCTCATATCTTCATCTTTTGAGAAGATCATTTTCTCCTTCCTTTGAAGCTTCTCCCATGGCGTCTTGAGCTCCTTTTTCTGGTGAACCAAGGTGGCAATGAGTCAGAGCTCTTAGTGACAAAGAATATTTGAATGATTTTGCAAGAGGAACGTGTGGATCATGCCGAATCAACTAGGAAATAATGTTTTCGTATGATTTTCATGTTCTTTTATAAATATTTTAGACGATGATTTATTGTTTATCTTTTCCTGGATGAAGTGACACCTCTGGGGTTGTAGAACTCTGGTTTATTTTATAAAGCTTTCTCTATTTTCCTTACTTTTTTATTTGAATGCTTTGTTTGCACGAAAGTGTTTCATTGCAGCACTGAGATTGACAGATGCAATGACAGTTCAGATTAACGAGTCAACAAAATGAGAGTTGGATGAGGATGCAACGAGAGTTGATCTGCTTGTTTGAGGATGTGTAGACTTGGCTAGCAACGTGAGTTGTGGTCAAATCACATGTTTTAGTCATTAGTTTGGAGTGGAAGGAAATGTAGTAAAATAGATCTATTCTTTATTGTTAATTAAATCATCAAATGCTTTTACCTTGCACCATTTGTTCATCTGCCAAATTACACCAAGGGGATCCACTTTACATATTGATAATCCACCTCCTTATTTCCTTTATTGTTTTCGTCATTTCATTATTGCACTCACAACATTCACTTCAATCAATTATAATTACATTTCCTTTGCACCTAAAACTACACTCACATTTCCCTTTATCTTTTAGAACTTTTACACTAACATCAATAGGTAGAAAACAACTTTCCTCGTAGGATCGATATCCGACAGATTTGTATCTATTTACTATACTTGCATCAATTGTGTACACTTGCACTATTGCTATGACATTTTATAGACGATCAAGTTTTGGTGCTGTTGCTGAGGAAGGCGTTCGTTTGATGATTATTTTTTTGCACTTTGTATATATTTTCGATTATTTTTTAGTTGCTACTATCTTTGCTTTTATTTTATCGTTGTTATATATTTTAGATTTCAGTTCAAATGTTTAATGACTGGTACTAATATGAAGCTTCTAGCTAACTTTGATGTAGAAATTAAAAGAAACAGTAGGAGAAAACTTCAAGGACAAATGGATGTGGTTGTACAAACAAACAATACGGTCACATTTACGATGCAGCCATAACATCCCACTAACTCACCATTGCGTCCATGCACTCAATCTCAAAATGGGACTATAAGAGCTGTTATTGTGCTTGTTTTGGATAATTTACAACCGACAATTGTCAGCCCTGAACATCTTGCTGGAAAATTTGAACTCAAACTAGTCATGTTTCAAATGCTGAATTTTAATGGGAAATATGGTGGATTGCCTCATGAAGACGCACGAGAGCATCTCCAATCCTTTCTCTTTATTTGCGCATCTTTTAGTCAACAAGGAATTCCTGATGATGTCTTACGAATGCATTTATTTCGTTATTCTTTGCAGGGAAGAGCTAGTCCATGGTTTCGTGGACTTCCCACCGGATCTATCACATCTTGAAGTTCATTAGCAACACAATTTGTTCGGAGATTTAACTCGCTGACAATGAATGCTCGTCTGAGAATTGAGATAACATCTTATCATCAGCTGGATGATGAGAGTCTTTATACCACATAAGAACATTATAAATCATTACTTCGACGTTTCCCCATGCACGACATTCAAAAGGAGACATAGATTGAGATTTTTTATAATGGGCTAAATCCATAAACGATGAATCTTATCGACAGATTATCTAATGGATCTTGGTTGGATTGTACTTATAGTGAGGCACTTGGTATTTTGGAGAGATATGCTTAGTATGATTATCAATATCCTATTTCTAGAGATGCTTCGAGAGTAATAGAGTTGGATGAAATTTCTGCTCTTCGTGCTAAAATTTCTTCTCTTGACAATAGGATTATTGATAACTACCTCATTAGGCCATGTAAGCCTAACCTGTTTCATTGCATGCATTTTCAGGTTATGTAGTTCCTTGATAAATATCGTGGATAACCAGTTGCAAGTCACACTCGACTCAACTTTTGTAATGTACATTTACCCTTTTGAACTCCTAGAATAGAGGCATATGGCTTTATCATGTTTCGAATGACATATTGGGCATATATGAATATGTAATCCCTCGACCCGGCTTGGGCAAAAGACCGAACCGAACGAGCCACACGAGGAATATTAAAGTAAACTTGAAAGGTTTACCTCAATAAATGACCCTATTTTTTTTCTTTTTATCTTGTCTAGATGCACTTTGTTACCCTACGTGTTAAGACTCGCAGCGGAAGAAACAACAGCTCAATCAGATATCGATTTCGCAGTCAATTGATTATAACATGCGATAAGGACCAATTTTTAAATTTCACAAATCATAGGGCCTTGATCCAATTTTAGGTTACCATCCTAAAATTAGTCATGTTACATGCCACTGTGTCAAATCTCAGCTCAATCCGATCATTCGAACACATTTAATTGCATCCACAACATTCAAGGACTAAAACGTAAAGGAACAGAACTTCAAAAGAATCTGATTAACTAACTTAATAGCTTCATGTATCGATACACTTACCCCTATATCGATACACCCTGTTTCGAAATAGGTCTGGGTGTTTCGGAACACGAGCCCGTTTCGATACGGTCTCCAAGATGTTTCGATACACAAATTTCCAGTAGCTAACTTAACTGAGCTTGTTTCGATACACCCTTCCCTATTTCGAAACCCCATCCTGTTTCAAGCTCACCGTTTCGATACGCACAGTTTCGATATAGCCTTAGGCGTATCGAAACACATAGGCCTGTAATGTCACATTTTGCTAGTTTTTCACACAATAATGCACCCATAACCATCCAAGCATGCTTCCAACATATGTATGATATATCCAAACATCAAACCTCAATCATTCATGGTATATTCAACATCATATCGTGGCAATTTGCATCAAAGGTAAACTATAGGAATGTAACCTAGTAAACAAGCCAAGTAAGATACCAAAATGCATAGCAAGCACACAAAAATAACCAAAGGCCATTTACAAGTCTAAAACAACAATGGACACTTGCTCAAATAGGGAGTTTGCACAAATCTCCCAAAAACACAACGGATCCCCCATTGCCCTTATTACTTATAGTCTAAACCGAAACATACATTCTCAAATGAAGTCTCTTGTGATCCCTTTCCCCATGTTGCCTCCAAAACCTCAATTCTCTGCATTAATGGACAAAATAGAGCGTAAGCACACAAGGCTTAGTGAGGAGTGCTCAAAAACAAAACACCACTAATGATTAAAACCATTTTCTAAATCCACATTGAAATCTCATATCAATTAACTTAAATCATCATTTGAAAACCATCATGCTTTTAAAACCATGCACTTTTCTTAATAAAAAATCAGCATAATCAACCTTATGCAACATGTACCATGAACCAACAACAAGTCCCATTGCTAACACTCAATTTATGCCTTCCCATGCATAACTACCATATGCAAAGCTTAAAGAGTAAAACATATATAAATCACAATATACAACATAAACCATCTCATGATACATCATCAATTATATTGGCTTACAGGTGATCATTAGGCAAGTTCATTTCTCAAAACAACATATCGGATACACAAATTCATAAGTGTTGTCCCAACACTTCATACATTCTCACCGGCATCTTAAGGTTCACACATGGGAGCTACCCTTCACCGTTGTGACACCCGTGGAGGAGTATTCAGTACACTGTATAAACCCCTCAACACCACCCATCGGTAGATTTATAACCCCACGAACGAGAGACAAGACACCACACATACATACCTCAATCATTAGGGTACTTGAATGGAGTATTCGGTACACCGTATAAACCCCTCAACATCCAAGGCGACTTGTTTATAGTGCACTCAATCCTCTAGCCGACTGAGTTTGTAGTGCAATTGAGGGTGTTTTCGGTTGTTTCAAATAGGTATTTTGGTGTTTTGGCAAGAGCAGCGTGGTAGGATTGTTTGCTGGAGATTTTAATGAATTGAGATGCATTAATTCTCTGTTTTTATGTGGTATAAACATGTGAGATCGTATTGGAAGTAGTTGGTGGAGTTTCGTGAGCTTCAGACGCTTGTTTTCGCGTCGGCTAGTCAAGGTTTCACGTGTTTGTGAGTGAGAACGTGATTTCCAGCTTTGAAACACTTTAAAGGTGGTTTAGGGAACTTAGTGTAAGCTTGAAACACTTTACTAAGTTTGGAAGTAAGTAAAAGGAATTTCTCCCTCGGATTGTGCTATTATGAGTTTGTTGATGCAATTGATTTTTAATGCATGTTACCTACTGTTTAATGCATGATTTAAAGTAAGCGATTTACTATTTTTAATGTTATGTTGATGATGGATGCACATGGTAAGTGATCCTTGTAAGTATATGCTTATACTTGTATCTTGAAGCATGGTTTGATGCTTGGAAATGTGGTTTATTGATAATGGTTTGAAAACAGTGAGGTTTATGTTAAATGTGAATTATATTGGAAAGTGATGATATGGAAATGGTTTTGCAAATGCTATTGGATATAGTTAGCCGGCAATAGGATTGAGTGCACTATAAACAAGTCGCCTTGGATGTTGAGGGGATTATACGGTGTACCGAATACTCCATCCAAATACCCTAATGATTGAGGAAAGTGTATGGTGTTTCGTCTCTCGTTAGTGGGGTTATACATCTACTGATGAGTGGTGTTGAGGGGTTCATACGGTGTACCGAATACTCCACCACGGGTGTCACAACGGTGGAGGGTAGCTCCCGTGTGTGAACCTTGAGATTTCGGTGAGAATGTATGAAGTTTTGGGACAACACTTGTGAATCAGTGTATCCTACGTTGTTTTGATAAATGAGTTTGTTAATGATCACTTGTAATAAGAGGCAGTCTGCCGAAACAGACTATCCTCGTTTGTTACGGATCTAGGAATGTTGTAGGCACGTTCCTGCAATAAAAACGAAAAGAAAACAACAAAAATTATACAACATATTTATGTTAATTAGGAACTTAAAGATGAACAAAAATAAGAATAATAATAATATAGGGCAAGATGATAATTTTGGCGTTTTGGAAACACTTCAAACGATGGTGAAGAAGGCTTAAAAAACGATCGATATTGGAAACGCTAAACTCGAAAGAACCTGCACAATCTACTGAGCAAACCCAAATCGAATCTGTTTAACATCGTAGGACTTGGACCCGCTAAATAGCAATTTAGAAACCCGAAGTATCAATGACAAACAAACAAGTTTGAATGTCGAATAGTTCTAAAAAGAACCGAAAAAGAAAAAAACTGTCAAGTATATTTTATTCATAAAATGTCTAACCCTTCAAAGGGATTCGGTTCACATATAAATAGCATACATAGGTAGTTGCTGACATTAAACTTATGGCTATTATTTGTCCATTCAAAAATTAAAATAAAACTAAAAAAATAACTCCTTAAGGGCGGAAAATGATTCCAGCCATGCTTTTAAGTTTGTGCGCCCAAAAGAAATAAGCACATGTTTAATGTGCTATGGATTTGAATGTCAAAGGAAAAAGCACATCCTTTGTTCTTATCCACAAGCTTTGCCGCACCAAATGAGAGTCTTCTAAGGCTCGGCTGACTTGGCCATGCACACGAACAATTGGTCATTTGGCTCCCGTGCATGGACTTCTGCACACACATATAAAACACTGGTATAAGTTACATGCATTCACTTCCAAATTCACGTAATATAACATCATCATTCCATATTAAATTATTCCAAACATATGTGTCATATTATATTCATACTTAAATACACCTAATAAGTAATATATCCTAATCATGTCACATATTAATTATGCAACACATTAATAGTCCTATCGTCTAAGGTACAAGTATTATCAAATGATTCAGAAATATTAGTAAAAGTAAGGAAAAGAGCTTCCCTAAAACGCTGCGCACAAGATCGCGTAATTGGTCCTAAAAGTAAGACCTCCGGATCAGCATCAAGCGCTGCTAAATATGTGCTCACTTCACCCCCCTTCTTGAGAAGGATTTGTCCTTAAATATATAGAATCACCATAAGGGGTTAAGTCAGAAACATTAAATGTGGCACTTACATTGTATTCTCTGGGTAGATCTAACTTGTAGGCGCTCTAACACCTTAAAGGACCATCTCCTCGCGGTAACAACTTGGACCGTCTTTGGGTCGGAAATCGTTCCTTTCGGAAATGAACCCAAACCCAATCACCAACATCGAAGGTGACTCCCTTCCTTCCTTTGTTTGCATGCCTTTCGTACTGGTGAGTCCTTCGTTCAAGGTTCCCCTTCACCTGTTGATGCAACTTCTTTACGTATTCTACTCTCGCTTGACCGTCTATGTTCGTCACCTGTTCCTGTGGCAAAGGTAACATATCTAGAGGCGTAATAGGATTAAAACTATAAACAACCTCAAAAGGTTACATTTTAGTAGCAGAATGTACAACATGATTATAAGCAAACTCAACATGTGGCAAACAATCTTCCCAAGTCCTAATATTTTTTTAATGATGGAACGAAGTAATGTAGATAAAACCATGTTAACAACCTCAGTTTTTCCATAAGTCTGGGTATGGCAAGTAGTAGAAAACGTGAGTTTCGCACTTAATTTGCTCCAAAGAGTCCTCCAGAAGTTACTCAAAAACTTCACATCCTTGTTAGAAACAATCGACCTAGGAATACCATGTAAACGTACAACATCCCTAAAGAATAAGTTAGCCACATTAACAACATCACCAGTCTTATGGCAAGCAATAAAATGTGCCATTTTCGAGAACCTATCAACCACAACAAATATACTATCTCTACCTGTCCAAGTTCGAGGCAATCCCAAAACAAAATCCATCGATATCTCAGTCCAAGGGGAATCAGGAATAGGTAAAGGTAAGTACATACCATGTGGTGAAACCTTCGATTTCACTTTTCTACAAGTTACACAACGTTCACAATACCTTTCAACATCTCTGCGCATCTTCGGCCAAAACAAATGTTCCTTCAAGGTATGTAACGTCTTGGTGACTCCAAAATGACCCATCAATCCACCTTCGTGCGCCTCACGGATCAGTATATCATGCATCGAACCCTGTGGAATGCATATCCTGTTTTCTTTGAAAAGATAACCATCATGCCTGTAGAATTCCCCATCTGCACCTTTCTCACAAGCATTATACTTATCACTAAAATCAGGATCATCAGGGTATAACTCACGAATGTTTGCAAAACCAATCAAATGTGAATCAAGATAACTCAAAAGTGCATACCTACGTGATAATGCATCAACAACGACATTATCTTTCCCCATTTTGTATCGAATGACATAAGGAAAAGATTCTAAGAATTAAACCCATTTAGCATGTCGTTTATTTAATTTATGCTGACTTGTGATATATTGCAAAGCCTTGTAGTCAGTGTGGATCACAAACTCCTTAGGCAACAAGTAATGCTGCCACGTCTCCAATGCCCATATCAGTGCATACATCTCTTTGTCATAAACTGGATAATTCAATGTCGCTCCACTCAGTTTCTCACTGAAATATGCAACGGGCCTCTTTTCCTGCATTAAAACTGCGCCTATACCAACTCCAAAAGCATCACATTCAATTTCAAAAGTTTTATCAAAGTCGGGTAAGGCTAACACTGGTGCTCTAGTCAAACAATCCTTGATTTTCAGAAAGGCATCTTCTTGTTCTTTAACCCACAAGAAGCTAGAATTCTTCTTAATAATCCCAGTTAAGGGGGCAGTAATAGAACTGAAGTTAGGAACAAATTGTCGATAAAAACTTGCTAAACCATGAAATGATCTAACCTAAGTAATCGATGTCGGTCGTGGCCATTCCTAAATTGCTTTAATCTTCTCATGATCGACTTCAACACCCTGTGCACTCACAATGTAACCAAGAAATGTAAGTTTGTCAGTACAAAGCACACATTTCTCCATGTTACCAAATAACTTATCCTTTCTCAAAGTTTGCAAAACAGCTCTCAAATGTTCTGCATGATCCTGCAAGGTCTTACTGTAAATTAGAATATTGTCAAAGTACACAACAAAAAATTTACCAATAAAGGATCGCAAAACATGATTCATTAATCGCATGAAAGTACTAGGTGCATTAGTTAAACCAAAAGGCATCACTGACCATTCGTACAAACCTAGCTTTGTTTTGAAGGATGTCTTCCACTCACCGCCTTCTCGCATGTGAATCTAGTGATAACCGCTCTTTAAGTCAATTTTGGAGAAGATGACGGCTCTGAAAAGCTCGTCTAACATGTCATCAAGCCTCGGAATGGGATGAAGATAATTAATTGTAATCTGGTTCACAGCTCTACAATCTACGCACACCCTCAAAGATCCATCTTTCTTCGGCACTAACAACACATGGACTCAAACTCTCTCGTATATAACCCTTGTCCATCAACTCTGTAACTTGTGTTTGAAGCTCTTTCGTCTCTTTGAGGTTAGTTCGATAAGCTGGTCGATTTGGAATAGTAGCACCCGGAATGAAATCAATATGGTGCTCAATGCCACGAAGAGGTGGCAATCCCTTCGGTGTTTCTTTCGGAAACACATCCTCAAATTCCTGCAAAAGGGACACAATCAATGCAGGAAAATCAGTAGGAAACTCAGACAATAAACAATAATCTTTAAACATTAAAATAAACAAAGATTGGTGAGAGGAAAGACATTTCCTGATTTCTCGACTGCTTGTATAAACGTTCATCTTTTTCTTCTCATTTGCAGCTTCCTTACTCTTTATCAAGCTTGCTTGATCTTCAATTACTTGACTCATTGTCAAAGGAGCCAAAGTAATCTTCTTACCTGCATGCATAAAAGAGTATCGGTTTGTAAAACCATCATGCATTACCTTCTTGTCATACTGCCAAGGGAGTCCCAAAAGAAGTTGTAGAGTGTCCAGGAGTTCTATATTTTGTACACATTCATGCCCTTATTATTGTTGTTCTTGAGCACATTTAGGCATATTTAGGTGCATTGCATACATTATAACAACATCTTCTTTTTTTACCATGCTCGTATTGAATAACTTATGATTGGTGAAGAAAAGCTACTATTTTAGCTTAGTTTTTGTTTTCAGGTGCTATAACTAGGAGAGGACAGGACAAGACAAGGCAAGAAAGCTGGAACCAAAGGAGCTGTACTGAAGCAGCTCAAAGATGCCGCCAAGGACGCCGCCGAAGTAGCATTGCCGCCAAGTGCCACCCGGGCAGGAGCTACACCGACTTAGCCAAGATGGGTTGCGATTTCAAGAGGACATTTTCCTAAGCCCAATGAGCCCAGTCTTGCAACTTCCTGAAGCCTGTAGCAGCCGGTAGAGTTAATTCAAGATCTATAAGTAGGAGCACTTATCCTTACTTGCTGAAGAAGACAACGTCCAAAGAGTCTGTATTTAAAGCATAAAGGAGTCTATATTCAATGTAATTTACTTTTAGGACTCCTACTTCAAGAAGGAATCAACTTAGGTCAAGAGCCCTATATATACCCAATGTATGTAAGGGTATAGGGGCATGCCATATCTCGCATATTGAGAGGATAGATGGGGAGATAACTAGAGAGGTTGGAGTGTTGGGGGTCGCGGCCCAACTCTCCTAGGGTTTAGGCGTGTGTATGTAAAGTAATTTGGGAAACATTTGTATAGTTTTGAGATGTTTTCAATAAAGTTATGAGTTTGCTTAATCTATGTTCTTCGTTCCTTCAATCTTTCTACACCAGTCGTTTGAAGAGAAAAACCATTTGTCGGGCATGAAAGTGCAAGGCTCACGAAAAGGTTATGCACGGTCACAACGGGAGGCACGACTAACTTGGTTCCACACTAGCCCACAAGTTTCAGTGGCTAAAAGGGATTACTAATTGAGTTGATTAATTTGGTCCCATAGTATCCGCCGCGTGACAGGCGGGGATACTCAAGTTAAGAAATCTCAAGCATCCTAACCTAGAAATAGGAGGGATCACTATCGACTATTCTGCCGAACTTGGAATAACTGCTAGACTTGCTGCCAGGACTTCTTTCCGTTCCACCTGCCAGGACAATACACACCCCTGCAGAGGCAGTAACCTGCTGCGGCCGCGTCACAGGGTCGTAGTTTGCTGCCCGCCATACCCACCGAGACATCAATTCATGGCAGTGTAAAGCATACTCAAGGCCTTACAATGCAGTCCACAAGCTACTAAGCTGCACTTGTCTTACCCAGCTTATCGCTCAAACTCTCCCTATCATTCCTCTCATCACTATCTTTATCTTTACTTGTGTCTTGATATTTCCACATCATGAGATTTAATGGTCCTTTTACTAAATTTTTGTGCAGGAAACCATTCATAGGAGCTATTCCAATCCCTGTGGAGACGATATCTTTTATACTATAACTTGACAGAGTGTGCACTTACGCTCACAAATAGAGAACACCCAATCGCTCTACAAGTTTTTGGCACCGTTTCCGGGGATTGGCAACAACAACTACGTTTGAATTTCTGCACTTCTATTTAGTTTTTGCACATTAAATCTCTTTTTATTTATTTTGCTTTAAAAAATATTATATATATAGCCTCTTTGTTTTCTTGGTGTATGTCCCGCCAGGGCAGCAAGGTTGGCAGCGACCTCCACCTGAGGAGGGGAAGGACATGCCCAGACCAATAGCCAAACACAAAGACCCTCAGGAAGTGGTTATGCTTGGGAAAAGCGCAACCCAACATAACCTAATTATTATTGTATTTTTAATTTAAATTTTCAATTTATTTTTATTAGGATTAGATTTAATTTTTATTTAATCTTTATATTTAATTTTTATTTCAGGTTAGGACGGAAGAAAAAGTTTAAGAAAGATGGAAGAATAAAGGAGAGGCCCAACTAGCGGCCAAGGCAGCCCATGGAAGATGAGCATAACAGCTAGTGGCTTCATAACGGCTACCCGCAATGGCTAGTTTGCCGTGACGAGCAGAATGAATATCCGCGTAACAGCTAGAACCTCGTTATTTGCGCTGCATTTATTGCTGCCCGTTGACAGCGTGCCCGCCAAGGTAGTGGAAGGAAGCGGCTATATAAGGCCAACTATTCTCCCACCCCGTTCTTCACTTAACTCTCTCCTTTGCTCTGAAATTCTTTCTACAGTCTTTACTTCCAAGATTTTCTTGCTTTATTTTCTTTCACCTTCTTTTTACTTTCTTTAGGAAAACAACCATCCCCCAGATTATGGCTTTATCACAACGCCCTGCCACCACCTCCAGCATCCAATACAAGAGGTTCTTGAATCCCGCTCCCCAGGAGAACTACAACAAGTTTTATAGAGAAAAAAACTATGGGAAGAGATGAGTTTCCACTACATTCAATCATATGGGAACTTTGTATTGGAACCCTACCTCTTCGAGAGGATTCACAACATGGGCTGGGAACAATTCGCACGGCAGCCAGAGGGAATCAACAACAACCACGTGCGAGAATTCTATGCCCACCATCCAAACCCGGATAGTCCTTTTGTCCATGTCTGGGGAGAAGCGGTAAAGTTTTCGGCTGACATGATCAACTACTTCTACAGCATTGAAGTCAGTAGCGATCCGTACGGGGAGTGGGAATCTTATTTGACGGAGCTTGACTACAACCAAATCAAGAGAGAGCTCTGCAAGCCAAAAACCAAATGGCTGACATGCAAAAATAATAGGCCAGTTAACCGCCGGGATTTGCTGCCGAAGGCAGCACTTTGGAGCTATTTCGTCTAGCGCCGCCTGATGCCAAGCACGCACGAATCCACTGTAAACAAGCGCAGCTCACCCTTATCTACAATATAATGAAGGGGCGGAAAATCAACGTGGGCGAGGTAATAATCAAAGAAATTTATGCCCACGCAGAGAAACCAGCTACCAAAGGTCCACTCTTTTTCACTGCACTAATTTCAGGCCTTTGTGCCAATTTTAACATGCCCATGCGCCCAAGAGATATAATTCTTCCTGCCAAGGAAGGATGGACAAGAAGGGTACGTAAACAGATGATGCACAATGCGGAGCCAGAAACACCCTCCACTGCCTAGCTGCCGCCACCCCAGCCGCAACATGCAGTACTGATGCTGCCCTCACGTCTGACGCAATCCCCCTACTGCGTACCCTAGGGGAAAGCTGCCAGCGGATAGAACACAAGTAGGTGATCTTCACCAATAATGTAGCAGACGTGCAAGAGGCCTTTGTGGCATACCTGCTAGACAAATACCAGGACGTCGGACCCCAGTTGCATACCTTTCCAACGGAGCTAGTAGCATCAAAACCAGTCCACATCACCCCAAGACCCACCGCTGCTCATGCCGCCGACTACAACAAAGCACCACACTACCGCCTGATAGCTACGCTATTACCTCTATATTTATGCATCTTTGCTATAGCAATTGCTTGTTTTCAGGTGCATTACATTGCATGTAGGCTGCATTTTTAGTATATTATGGGTGCTTTTCAATTTATTGCTCGTGTGGAGTTGGTGCTGCGAGAAAGGTGGTTTTTGGCTGTTTCTGTGTAGGATGACAAAACAAAATGCGAGGGAAGAAGCAAGGAACAAAATGCTATAGCAAAGGAGGACAAAGAAGGCTAGCTAGTGCAAGAAAGTACAAGCACGTGAATTGCAGGAAAGGATGCCTGACACTGTCAGACAGCTTTATGTAGTAGCCGCACTCCATCTGCAGACTGTCCTTTTTGTCCCCTAGTGGACAGAGCTTGTCAGAGCATATTCTTTGGGATCCCCAACGAGATACCAAGGCACCAAAACCCTAGAAGATCACCCTCTCACTATATAAAGGCTTCATCACTTCAAGGCAAAATAGTGAGGACAGACGAGAGAAACGTGTGCGAAAGGAAGCACAACAGAGGGGAGGAGCACTTCATCGTTGACTAGACTTGGTGTCCTTCATCGGGAAGCCCGAGGTGTGGCCTCACCGTCCTCTTCCGAGGCGGTGAGCCTAAGGCAGTCATGGTAGTCCAACGGCAAACTGGGAGTTTATCTTTCCTTTTTGCTATAACATTTATTTATCTGAAGGGTTGTATGAGAATGATACGTTTGAATATTGCCCAGCCATGAACTGTCTTAGATGGCTTGGGTTTTGCTGGATGATACTCTTGTTATTTTCTTAATCTCATGTTGATGTTTACTGTTCTCTCTTGAGCTTTGCTTTGTTTATGTTATGCTTAATTTCCTTGAAGTTGTAAAAGCTTAGGGTTGTAAGTGCTATGAAAGTTAGGCCCTACCTTAAGCGCTTTCGAGAGTTGGCCTTTCTTTAGGAACATCCAATGGTTGTAAGAGATTAGGGATGTTAGCACCTCGAGAGATAGACCATTCCTTATGATGCCTTCGAAAGATGGTCGTTCCTTAGGTGCAGATGGGGGTAGCGATTAAGAGAGTAAGCCTTAGCCAATAGTGGCAGTCAGAGTAGTGTGTGACAACCTTCGGGAGAGGGTCATTGCTTTAGCATTAGCTAGGGGGAGTGATCGAAAGAACTAGCCTTAGATCTTCATAAACAATGGAGTAACCACCAAGGGGAAGGACTCCAACTTGCCTTAGAGATAAGTGATAGGTTTAAACGGCTAAGAGGGATAGAGATTAGGAGAATAGAGTGTTGAAGTCAAATCGAGAGGCATTGCTTTAGCATTTTAGTCCCCCAGCTTTCTTGCTAGAGATAGTTTAGGAGCAGCCTAAGTAAATCCCGCCGAGCATAGTGAGAGAACTAGGATTCGTTAGCAGTGTTAAGAGGTTCTAGAGGATTATCCTTCAAGAGCTGGCCAACCATTCCATAGAGAGCTTCGTATCCGAGAGAGGACCTATCTGTCATTTGATTATCTCTTCTCTGTTTGCTTGTTTGCCACAGCATTTTTTCCATCCTTCATTCTGCCTCATCATACTCACATTACAATTTGGTTACTATAGCAATTTGGAAACAGAATTGTGTTCACCTCCAATCCATGTGGAGACGAAACTCACTCATCACTTTATTACTCGTTCGACGTGTATACTTGCACCATTTGCGTACCATTTATAGTCACTGCACGAACGCAACAAGTTTTTGGCGCCGTTTCCGGGGATTGGCAATTGGTTGTCCACAGTTTTTATTTTCATTTTGCTTTCTATTTCCATGTTGTAAATATTCAACTGTTTTGTTGTTTTACTTTTCTTTTCAGGTATTCTTCTAGTTTATGACCAGAAGAAGCTAGAGTCATGGAACCAGCACCTGTTAATGCAGATGTTATGGCAAATGGCCATGGAGTGGAGGTTCGGCCACGAACCAATAGGGATCATTTGGCTCCAAGTTTGAATGATCTTCATCCTGGTATAATAGCTCCAGAAATTCAGTCAGCCCAATTCGAACTTAAACCCGTCATGTTCAACATGTTGAACAACATTTGACAATATGGTGGCCTGCCTCATGAAGATGCTAGACATCATATCCGTGCCTTCTTGGGTATTTGTGATTCTTTCAAGCAGCAAGAGGTGCATGAGGATGTGTTGAAATTAAAGCTGTTTCCGTATTCGTTAAGAGATCGTGCTAGAACATGGCTAAGTGGGGTACCGGCCGGATCAATTCAAAGTTGGACCGATTTATGCAAGAACTTTCTACTATGGCATAATCCGCTTGTAACACCCTGATTTTGGGCCTAGAAGTTTTAGAGTTAAATTGGGCCGGTCAAGAACGGTTCGAATCTTTAAGGAAGATTTAGGGAACACCTAGTTCCGGATGCTTTAAAAATATAGAAAAATATCTAAAAATCCTCATTTATTATATGAATGATTATGGTGAAATTTTTTTTACAAAATAAGGTTTGGAAATTGGACATTTCGGTGTAGTGACCAAATCGCAGTTTTTGCAAAAGTTGACTAGTGACTGTTTTGTAAAGGATTGAAACTTTGAAACTTTAAGGAGCTAATTTTACCAAAATGTTTTTAATCAGATTTCTCTTTATTTTGGGTGTTTTAATAATTATTTAATAAAGGGAATTAAAAGAGAAAATCCTATTTTGACTTTCATAACTACTTTACGATCTTTTTCTCTCTTTTCATTTTCTCTCAACTTCCACTCAGCCAAACACATTTCCTCCATCAATTAGCCTATGATTTTCATCCCTTTTGATGAGATTTCAATCTCCTATGGATTCCTAATCTTTCCCTCATCAAATCCTCTTGTTTTCACTTTGGATTTTCAAGAAAACTTGCCCAAATTAAGGAGAAATCAGCCATTAGAGGTAAGCTTCGTCCTTCTCCTCTAATGATCAGTTCTTTACTGAAATTCCCAAGTTATCAATCCTTTGTCAATGATTTTTGAGTTGCTTAAATGTTAGAAACATGAAATTGAGGTAAAACTCAAGATTCTTGGTGAGATCTTGATGATTTTCGTAACGATTGGTTAGGCTCTGTTTTGAGGTTGGTTTCTAATGTATTTTGGATGGTAATTGATGTTATAAATGAGGTTTTATCAAACAAATCCCGAATAGGTTTGGATTCCTAAGTTTTGCATGCTAGATTGGTGGTTTTTGGGGTGGTTTTGGTGTTCTGTTGTAGCTGGAGGTATAAGGATGAGTTTATGGTGATTTTTGGTGTTGATTGAGGTTTAGAAATGTTTAGAAGTGATAGATCTTGGCTGGAATTTGTTTTGGAAGAGTTTGGTGATGATTTCGGTTGTTTTAGGTAGCCGAAATGGTGCTTTTGAGTAGAGCAGCGAGTTTGTTTAGTTGGCTGATGATTTCAATGCATGATGATGCATTAATCCTCTGCTCTTATGTGTAATAAACAAGGGAGTCATCTTTGGACGCTTTTGGTTTTGATCCGGAAGTGCCAGGAGCTTAGATATCGTTTCGGCAAGCAAGCGAAATGTAATCAGTGAGTGCGAATGGTTTTAGAAGTCCTTGAGGGACAAAGAAACAAGGTTTGGGGATTTAGGATTGGTTTGAAACACCATCCTAAGTCCGGAAGTAAGTATGGCTAGATTTTCTCTCAAGTATATGGTTATTGCCTCTAAAATGCTTTTATATGCTCTTGTTTTGAGATAGACAAATTCCTACTGTTTTATGCATGATTTGTAGCATGAGATGATGCTTTGAAGAGATTTCATGAAATATCATGTAGGGGTGTTCATGGTAGGTTAACCGTACCATTTAGCTAAAACGGTTGGTTAACCGTTATAGCGGTTATTATTCGTAACTTAACCGTTATTAACCGTTAAGAAACGGTTAATCGTTAATTTTTTAAATGGTTAACCATTATAGTGGGTAACCATTAAGGAATAGATCGATTACAGCTTAACCTGTAACATATTACGATTTTCTTTTCAAATGTACATTATTTCTTTTTTAGAATAATAAATATATCTCTCCAATAAATATTATATTAATTTTTAAAAAAATTAACTTAAATAGGGAAATTTTAAACACAAACTTTATACTTAGTTAAAATAAAGTAACTATAGGTTAACTTATAGGTTAACAATTAACCGTCTTTTTTAGCGGTTCGGTTAACCGAAATCGTTTAACCTTAACAGTTAGGTTAATTAACCTATAAAATGAACGGTTATACCGGTTAACGGTTACGGTTAACGGTTACGGTTTATTTTGCACGCCCCTAATAGCATGTTGCATTGAAGAGTTTTGAGATTTTGATTTAATGCAAAACATGTATTATGATTTTGAAATGAGATGAGAAAGATTTGAGAAATGTTGCATTAAAACAGTAGGTGAGATGATGTTTTGACATAATATATTGGCATAGAAGATGAGATACTTACCGGATATAATTGATCGATCAATAGGATGAGAGTGCACTATAATCTAAAAATTCGTACGTGCTCTTTGGAATCGGGCAATGGGGGTAGTGCCATCCCGATCCAAAGTGAGAATCCGATGATGAGAGATAACATCGGGGTAGGACTTGGTGAAATACCCAAGCTTTGTGGCGGTGAGAGATACCGCCATGAGAGTCCGGTGATGAGAGATTCCACCGGGGTAGGACTTGACCTTGAGTCAAGCTAACCTGCATATCCGAGTAAAGATGAAATGTGAAATACCAATATAATATATGAAAATGTATTTGATTCACATGTACCAAATGAAAAGATGTTTTTATGCTATGAGAAATGCATATGCGAGTATGATGTGAAATGCTTTGTTTTCATTTATCATGTGAATGGCCTTGCCATGAGATTTTCATTGGTTTAATGCATGGGATAGAACAAGGGTACAAGTGTTTTCAAATGGAGATTTGCTTTGAAATGGTTTTCAAGCATGAGATGGAATGAGCATGTTGTTAAAAATGGCTTTTGAGATAGTGTTTTGAATAATGCATTGTTGTGTTGGTTTTCTTAGAGCTTGCCTCACTAAGCAATTATGCTTACGCTCTCTTTTACCAACAATGCAGATAATTGAGGTGATTTTGGGCAGCGAGAAGGTTAAGAACATCCAAGGAAGTGAAAAGCTCATGTATGGTGATGTTTTTACATACTTTAGTATTGATATTTGGCAATTGGGCTTCAAGGTTGTTTTTGGGAGATGTATTTGGAACTCTCTATGTTTGTAGCAAGTTTGTTATGGCTTTTGAAGTTCGTAAATGGTCTTATATGGTTTGGTTTGAGGTTTGAGGTCCATATTTGGTTCATGTGGTTAGGAAGCATGCATATAGACTAAATGTTCATGTGTTTGATGCCATGCTCTAGCTTAAGCCTCTTATATATGTTCTTTGATGTCTGATCATGTTGCTGGTATGTTTTGGTATGATTTGGGATATGTTTGGATGTGAAAAGAAGTGAAAAACCAGAAAATTATGCTGTTGCAGGGCAGGGTGTATCGAAACATCCTTATCTGTTTCGGAATGGGGGCCCGAAATGGCCATTGTGTTTCGGAACGGATGAAGGTGTTTCGGAACACTTTGGCTACTAGAGAGGCCTGTTTCGATACTGGTCTCGGAACGCACCCGAGTACCGAAACGGTCAACACCATTTTGATACGACCGTTTCGATACCAGGGTCAGCGTTTCGAAACGGATGACCGTTGAGCTGTGTTTTTGAATTGTTTCAAGTTCTCATGTTTTACAATTTAGTCCTGGATGTTGTGCATGAAATTGATTGAGCTTGGAATGTCCTTTTAAGCTGAAATTTTCGGAGATGCAAGTAAAAGGACTAATTACATATTGGTAAACTTAAAATTCATAATGTCCTTATATTTTCCAAAATTTACGTTTTGGTCCCTAAAAGTGTAATTCTTGCAATTGAGTCCCTGATTGATTTCCGATCGCTGTGCCCTTCTCTCATATGATTCTTGAGTAATCACATAGACTTAATGTGCATCTAGAAAAGATCAAAAGGAAAAAGGGTCGTTAATCAAGGTTGACCTTCGGGTTGACTTTGGTTTTCCCCATGTAATCTTCGTAGTTCGGGTCAAGCGTCTAGGCCGGGTTAAGGGGGTTACAACGCCAGTGATGAACACCCATTCGAGGAATGATATCGCTTCCTTTCGTCAGTCTGATGACGAATCAATTTGTGAATGCTGGGACCGATTTAAGGGATTGCTGAGGAAATGCTTTCACCATGGGTATCATGAGTGGACTCAGGAGGTTATGTTCTATAATGGTGTCAATGCTACCACAAGGATGTTGATCGATTCTGCAACAAATGGGACACTGTTAGACAAGTCACCGGAAGAAGCATTTGACATCCTCGACAAGGTAGCCAACAACGATTATCAGTTCCCAACAGGAAGGCTTGGAACGGGGAGGAAAAGACAAGCTGCCAAGGAGAGTGAAGTTGACAACTCAATACTAAATCAGTTGGCCAACATCATAGATTTGCTCAAGAATCTCCAGCGTTCCAACGAGGTGAAGGAAGTTAAGGCAGTAAGGTCATGCCTAAGATGTGATGGCAATCACAATCTTAATGATTGCCCTGATAATCCAGAATCTGCCAACTATGTGAGGAACTATAACCATAGCAACAACAGCCCAGGATGGTGTCAACACCCAAACATGAGTTGGGATAATCATGTGTACAACAACATTTCAGCCAATCAAATGTCACAACATAATCCGCAAGAGGTACACCAATCCTGCCAGAATAAGCCATGGAAAAACCAGAAAGGAGCAGCACCTTCAAGCAGTTCATTGGAGTCTACTTTTAAGGAGTTCATGGCTATGACAAAGGATTTCATGGGAACCACTAAAGTTATGCTACAGGATCAAGCAGCACACATCAAAAATCAGGGAGTCCTTCTACAAAATCATAGCGCATCCTTACAAGCTTTAGAAACTCAAGTGGGTCAAATAGTTCAAACCTTGCACATGCGACCACAAGGAAGTCTTCCTAGTGACACTGAAGCCACTAAGAACCATGGCAAGGAACAATGCAGTGCACTCACACTACAGAGTAGCATTGATATTAACCAAGGTGATAAGTTTGGGAGTGAAAAGGGCGAAGTCCAACCCAGCTTACTACATCAATTCCGGCCAAACTACCTCTACGATTCTCTCAAAAACTCAAAAAGCAAGAAGATCTTCAATTTGGAAGGAATATCATTACAAAGAAGAGAAAGGTGGAAAAGCACGAGATGGTTGCTATAGCAAAGGATTGCTACTACATTTGGAGAAAACGCCTACCAAAAAGAAAAGACCCAGCAAGCTTTATTACCCCCTGCTCTATCAGAGATAAGTTTGTTGGAAGAGCGTTGTGTGATTTGGGATCGAGTGTAAACCTGATGCCTAAATCCATATTTCAGAAACTAGGGTTAAGGGATGTCAAGACTACTGGGGTTGCGCTACAGCTCGCTGATCACTCTAAAGTCCGACCAGAAGGAACAATTGAGAATGTCATAGTAAAAGTTGATCATTTGGCTTTCCTGGCTGATTTCTTGATCCTGGATTGTGAAGAAAACAGAGATGCCCCTATTATTCTAGGAAGGCCATTTCTAGCTACAGGGCGAGCCTTGATTGACTGTGAGAAGGATGAAGTCACACTGAGAATGGGTGAAGAAACACTTACCTTCACTATACATAACACCCTTCATGAGAGGTCAATGGAAGATAGGCACTGCAATACTATAGCATGGGATTAGCTACAAGAACTTTGCTGTAGCATCAACATTCAGAAGAAAGCCTTTGCTGGACCAGTTTAAGAGAAAGAATTTAAGGACCTGACTGTGGAAGGGAACCCAAATACTGAAAATCACTCAAACGAAGTGGGGCTAGCCACATCTCACCTCAGCCTTCCAGACCCTTGATAGTATGCCTCATAACTTTTTCTTTTTTGCTTTAGCATTTTCAATTAAACAGTAGCTAGTCTGTTTTTGTGTGTTTTACCTTTGTTCTCATCTTAAATTGTCCTTTCTTTTAATTTATTATTCTGCAAATTCCGTATCATAGTACATGTCCTCTGTAGTGTTGATCAGTCGTGTATGTGGTACTTCAAAAAGGGATTTATTCTATTGGTTGATAAAGGAGATCAGATTTTGTAGGGAACAAAATTTGTCTTGACTTGGGAGTTGAAGCGACATAGGATAAGGAGGGGAATAGAAAGGGCGTTATAAAAAAAGGGGAATTACTAGAGAGAATAAACCCTATCCACATATAACCTAGTTCTCTCTCCTACTTTTTCTTCAAAATTTAAGAACCCTTTTCTCTCTCCTGACAAAAGACGCTCCCATCACCCTCAACCTTTTCTCCTCATTAAGGAGAGTCAGAGGTTAGTCGTTTCCCAAGGAAACTTCCCACACGTTTCCCCCCACTCTCCTCTCCAACCGTCCTCAAGCTTCATCTTCTTCACTCAAACTCAACCCATTCAACTCTTCTCTCTACTTTCTTCTCAACACAAAAATTTGTTTCCTTAGAAAGACCAAAAGACCTACCTCCAAACCTCCAACAATGGTCCGCTGCAAAAATGTCTCTGGTGCTGCCTCTAGTTCTCAGAACCCACCATCCCTCAAGATCAAACTCTTTTACGATGAAGCAGCCCATGAAAGATAGTCTAAAAGATAGAAAGCTACTGCCAGAGCAAGGACTCCGATTCCCTGCGGAAAATGAAGAGAACTTCGAGTCAGCCTTGCTCGATGCCATAGCCACGCACAACTGGAGAAAGCAAGTCGAACACCCTCAAGGAATATGTGTCCCATTAGTGAAGGAGTTCTATGCGCACTTGACTAGCCCAACACAGTCAAGTGTCCACGTTAGAGGTGAACAAGTGAAATTCACTGCTGCAGTATTGAATAAATTTTACGGCCTAAAAAACGTAGTGGATGAGAATGGTAGTTTCACTGTTGGGCTAGACGACAAAGCGCAAGAAGAAATCGGAAAGGAATTGTGTTTTCAAGGGACAGAACTCAACCGGAACACCATGACAGTGGAGAGGGGGAGGCTAAAGCCTGAAGCAAAATTATGGAATCATCTGCTCCGAACGAGACTGATGCCCACATTGCATACAACCACGATACATCTATCTCGTCTGCTGATTATTCATTCCATAATTAATGGTCGACAAATCGATGTAGGGAAATTGGTGGTGGATGAAGTCTATTCATGCCTTAAGAGGAGCAAAAGTCCTTTGATTTTCCCAAATCTGATAACCGCCCTCTGCCAAAGGAAGGAAGTGTTTGAAAACCTAGCTAAGGACGAGCGCATGGAGGGTAAAAAGGGGTTGACACCTGCCCAGATTCCTCAGTTGAAGGGCTTTGATGAGGATGCTCCAAGTGAGACCCTGGAGGGAGGAGCCAAAAGCTTTTCCGCAGTAAGAATCGCAATTTTGGTTGCTAAAGCAACCCACCTGGCCACAGAGCTTCACAGTTTGAGGGTGCAGCTAAGCACCTATTTTAAATACGCCAACCAAAGGGATGTGGCTATCTAACAGTGCTTCTCCGAGGTCTTACCAGGAATTGCAATCTCGTTTCCCCCATTTCCAAAGGAGCTCCTCGTCACTCCTGAACCGCAAGACCAGAATGCCGCATCAAGCACGCCCCAACCAGCCCAAAAGAGAAAGTTGACAGCTAGGAAGAAAGTCAACCCAACGCCTGCCCCAGAGCCAGCTACTAGAGACCCCTCTGCTCAAAAGTCACAGCAAATCGATCTAGCTTCCACACCTACTAGGAAGAGAACACGAAGCACAAAACCTGCTACAGCATCATCGCAGCCACCTGAGTCGCAAAAGGAGCCAACCACCACTTTGAGTGACGATGATCAGCCTATGGCTGAGGCTTCCCCCACCACTGGAACCAATTCCGTTGTGCCCCCATATGAGGATGCTACAACATCCAAGCCAAAACGTTGCAAACGCACAGTAGGACATACTGTCAAACCAACAGATCCGACCCCTGCCCTATCTGATAACAGTGCAACCTCAACAGTTCCAATGGCGCACGATGACCACTCCACAGATGACACCAGTGACAATTGACCTCAGCACCCATGAGGTACATTTTTTTAGTTTTCGTTCTTTTTAGTTTATTTTTGCATCAGCATTTTGCATAACATTTTTTACATGCATCGAGGATGACGCATCTCCAAGTTTGGGGGTGTTTCGCCTTCGCTTAGTTTAGGACCATAGCATTTGCATCGTAAGAGTGGATAAAAGTTTTGTTATGGCATTCTGTTTAGCTAGGAAGAAATATGCAAATGTGTTGATGATGCTTAGTGATGATCATTTGAAAGGCCTGAACTGAAAATTTTAAAAAAAATTACAATTGCATGAGACTTAAGGAACTATCTTAGGAGTGAGTTTGCTATAGAAAATAATTTTAGACACAGATTGCTCTCTGCTTGATAGGTTTAGAAAAACTTTCTAGGAAGGACTTTAGTAATGCCTTGCATGAAAGAATGAAAAATGAGCTTAAAAGAAAAAAAGAAGACTCCCCTATGCCTAAAAACTGAACATTGAATAAATGCTATAGCATAACTGTAGAAGGACACTCCGCTGTGCAGTCTTCAGGCCTACTGTTAAAAAAAAGATAAGTGGCAATGAAAAGCACATGAGTGAATGAAAGTTGTCACGGGATGACTCTACCTACTAGCTTGGGGGTGAGAGGTATGCTCCATACTCATCTAGAGTTAAGGACGGTAGGTGTGATGAGCTGACACCCTTCGCAACAATACCTCTTTCATTTTTGTAGGAATCTGTAATACTTAAAGATTCATTGCTAAGGCATTATTATTAAGCTTCCTTGAAAAATTTTCTTCGCATATCATGCATAGATCGAAAGTAATCTTGCACACACACTCACTAGCAGCTTGTTCTTAAGAGAAATTCTTGCTAGTCTCAAATAAATGTTGTTGATACTGAATGCCTATTTTTTCTGAAAGCTGGAACACTGCTGTAGTATTAACTCCTTGCTAAATCTTTTCCATAGCATCCCTTTTGTTTATTTTTACTCATTGCTTGAGGACAAGCAATAGCTTAAGTTTGGGGGTATGATAGCTACGCTATTACCTCTATATTTATGCCTCTTTGCTATAGCAATTGCTTGTCTTCGGGTGCATTACATTACATGTAGACTGCATTTTTAGTATATTATGGGTGCTTTTCAATTTATTGCTCGTGTGGAGTTGGTGCTGCGGGAAAGGTGGTTTTTGGTTGTTTGTGTGCAAGATGACATAACAGAATGCGAGGGAAGAAGCAAGGAACAAAATGCTATAGCAAAGGAGGAGAAAGATGGCTAGCTGGCGCAAGAAAGTACAAGCACATGAAGTGCAGGAAAGGACGCCTGACACTGTCAGACATCTTTATGCAGCAGCCGCACTCCATCTGCAGACCGTCCTTTTTGTCCCCTGGTGGACAGAGCTTGTCGGAGCATATTCTTTGGGATCCCCAACGAAATACCAAGGCACCAAAACCCTAGAAGATCACCCTCTCACTATATAAAGGCTTAATCACTTCAAGGCAAAAAAGTGAGGATGGACGAGAGAAAAGTGTGCGAAAGGAAGCACAACAGATGGGAGGAGCACTTCATCGTTGACCAGACTTGGTGTCCTTCATCGGGAAGCCCGAGGCGTGGCCTCACCGTCCTCTTCCGAGGCGGTGAGCCTAAGGCGGTCATGGCAGTCCACCGGCGAACTTGGAGTTTATCTTTCCTTTTTGCTATAGCATTTATTTATCTGGAGGGTTGTATGAGAATGATACGTTTGAATATTGCCCAGCCATGAACTGTCTTAGATGGCTTGGGTTTTGCTGGATGATACTCTTGTTATTTTCTTAATCTCATGTTGATGTTTACCGTTCTCTCTTGAGCTTTGCTTTGTTTATGTTATGCTTAATTTCCTTGAAGTTGTAAGAGCTTAGGGTTGTAAATGCTTCGAAAGTTAGGCCCTACCTTAAGCGCCATCAAGAGTTAGCCTTTCTTTAGGAACAACCTAGGGTTGTAAGAGATTAGGGATGTTTGCGCCTCGAGAGATAGGCCATTCCTTATGATGCCTTCGAAAGATGGTCGTTCCCTAGGTGCATATAGGGGTAGTGATTAAGAGAGTAAGCCTTAGCCAATAGTGATAGTTAGAGTAGTGTGTGACAACCTTCGAGAGAGGGTCATTGCTTTAGCATTAGCTTGGGGGGTGATCGAAAGAACTAGCCTTAGATCTTCATAAACAATGGAGTAACCACCAAGGGGAAGGACTCCAACCTGCCTTAGAGATAAGTGATGTGTTTAAACGTCTAAGAGGGATAGAGATTAGGAGAATAGAGTGTTGAAGTCAAGCCGAGAGGTATTGCTTTAGCATTTTAGTCCCCCAGGTTTCTTGCTAGAGATAGTTTAGGAGCAGCCTAAGTAAATCCCGCCGAGGATAATGATTGAACTAGGATTCGTTAGCAGTGTTAAGAGGTTCTAGAGGATTATCCTTCAGGAGCTGGCCATCCATTCCATAGAGAGCTTCGTATCCGAGAGAGGACCTATCTTTCATTTGATTATCTCTTCTCTGTTTGCTTGTTTGCAGCAACATTTTTTCCATCCTTCATTCTGCCTCAGCATACTCACATTACAATTTGGTTACTATAGTAATTTAGAAACATAATTGTGTTCACCTGCAATCCCTATGGAGACGATACTCACTCATCACTTTATTACTCGTTCGACGTGTATACTTGCACCATTTGCGTACCATTTATAGTCACTGCACAAACGCAACACCGCCCAAAGAGAAGAACCTCCCCAACCCCTATACAGCTCTACGACCTCATCTCTTCCTCCGAATCAAAGAAGGAAGAGGAGACCACTGCTGCCTCCCCAATAGCCAAGACCACTACTGCCAAGGACCCCAGCTACTCTTACATGGAGATTTCAGACTCCTTTGACGATGAACCGGCCGAGGTAGCATGGAAGGGAAAGCAGCCAACAACAGATCCCATGGGTGGATAAGCCGAACGACAAACCAAGAAGTCCACCCCCAGCCGCATCCAGCCGCCGCGTAGCAACAAAAA
Organism: Hibiscus trionum; assembly: GCA_030270665.1. NCBI lineage: Eukaryota > Viridiplantae > Streptophyta > Magnoliopsida > Malvales > Malvaceae > Hibiscus > Hibiscus trionum. Next base: position 6,194,930 of record BSYR01000053.1, read on the forward strand.
GAGCCCGACAGATAGACCATCTGCTACGCGTCGCCTCGTTCTGCCACAGTCCTCAGAATCTTCATTTTACGCGGCAACAACAGAGGGGAATTCCCCTAGTTTATAGCACCGTTTTCTTTTCTTTTAATTTTTCTGTTTTGTTTTGTTTTATTTTCTTTTTATGTTTTATTTTTTCTGTTTTTAATTTTTCTTTTTTAATTTTTGTGTTTTGTGTTTTTATTTTTTAGAGGCATTGAGGACAATGCAAACCTTGAGTTTGGGGGGGGGGGGGGAATTAGTCCTCTTTGTTTTAGATTCATAGCATCTAGTAGCATTTGTAAATTATGCCCCTAGTACTTAATGAAATAGAATATTTAGTTCAAAACTTGTGCCTATGATAGCTTAGCCGATTACTTATTCGCACCATTCTAAAAAAAATTCTAACCTAACCTTGGGAAGAAGCATGAAAATACTTAGAAATTTTTTCTTTGTGCCGATTATCTTTACACTTATCTGTTAAATGCTAAATTTTTGCTTAAGTTCTAAGTTTAACATTGCCTGCCTTCATTAATAAAAGTTTCTTGATTGAACACAGGTTTGCCGCCACGGCAGCACAGGGCATCACAACAAAGAAAAGATTAAATACCCTAGAGGTGCCCAAAACAGGCTCTAGGAATGATCATGAGTAAGGACACTCTGCTGCTATCAAAGTCCATGAATCTAAACCAAGTGACAGACAAATTAGCAAGAGTGAATGAATGTCTTCACATGATGACTCTATTCAAAGGATTCAGAGTTTCGTAGAGTGCACCTAGCATAGCTTCAAACCCAGAGAATAGTTGTGATGAGCTGAAGCCCTTAAAACCATGATCAGAGAAGAAAAGTGCCCAACTGTACTGCCAAGGCAGCTGCTCTTCGAAGTGATTTAATTATTTTAGGCATACATTGTTAACTTGGTAAATTTAGCTTGTTTAGCATTGACACAGACCTGCACACACTGCACTGGCATTAAGAAAACTAATCTGAGTTATTTCAAGTTATTCCCTATCATTAACATTATATAGGTGCCACGGCCTTGAGGCAAGAAATCAAGTTGAATAGCTATCATTCTATTAATTTTGTGCTAAGGGCAGTTTTACTAGTTAGGTTGCATTGCTTGAGGACAAGCAATAGTTCGAGTTTGGGGTGTGTAATGTGTCCAGGAGTTCTATATTTTGTACACATTCCTATCCTTATTATTGATGTTCTTGAGCACATTTAGGCATATTTAGGTGCATTGCATGCATTATAACAACATCTTCTTATTTTACCATGCTCGTATTGAATAACTTATGATTGGTGAAGAAAAGTTACTGTTTCAGTTTAGTTTTTGTTTTCAAGTGCTATAACTAGGAGAGGACATGACAGGACAAGGCAAGAAAGCAGGAGTTACACCGACTTAGCCAAGATGGGTTACGATTTCAAGAGGACAATTTCCTAAGCCCAATGAGCCCAGTCTTGCACCTTCTTGAAGCCTGTAGAAGCCGATAGAGTTAATTCAAGATCTATAAGTAGGAGCACTTATCCTTACTTGCTGAAGAAGGAAACGTCCAAAGAGTCTTTATTTAAAGCATAAAGGAGTCTATATTCAATGTAATTTACTTTTAGGACTCCTACTTCAAGAAGGACTCAACTTAGGTCAAGAGCCCTATATATACCCAATGTATGTAAGGGTATAGGGGCATGCCATATCTCGCATATCGAGTGGGTAGATGGGGAGATAACTAGATAGGTTGGAGTGTTGGGGGTCGTGGCTTAACTTTCCTAGGGTTTAGGCGCGTGTATGTGAAGTAATTTGGGAAACGGTTGTATAGTTTTGAGATGTTTTCAATAAAGTTCTGGGTTTGCTTAATCTATCTTCTTCGTTCCGTCAATCTTTGTACACCAGTCGTTTGAAGAGAAAATCTATTTGTCGGGCACGTAAGTGCAAGGCTCACGAAAGGGTTATGCACGGTCACAACGGGAGGCGCGACTAACTTGGTTCCACACTAGTCTACAAGTTTTAGCGGCTAAAAGGGATTACTAACTGAGTTGATTAATTTGGTCCCATAGTATCTGCCGCGTGACAGGCGGGGATACTCAAGTTAAGCAATCTCAAGCTTCCTAACCTAGAAATAGGAGGGATCACTATCGACTATTCGGCCGAACTTAGAATGACTGCTAGACTTGCTGCCAGGACTTCTTTCTGTTCTACCGGCCGAGACAGTACACACCCCTGCAGAGGTAGTAACCTGCTGCGGCCGCGTGACAGGGTCGTAGTTTTCCGCCCGCCATACCCGCTGAGGCAGCAATTCATGGAAGTGCAAAGCATACTCAAGTCCTTACAATGCAGTCCACAAGCTACTAAGCTGCACTTGTCTTACCCAGCTTATCGCTCAAACTCTCCCTATCATTCCTCTCATCACTATATTTATCTTTACTTGTGTTTTTATATTTCCACATCATGAGATTTAATGGCGCTTTTACTAAATCTTTGTGCAGGAAACCATTCATAGTAGCTATTCCAATCCCTGTGGAGACGATATCTTTTATACTATAACTTGACAAAGTGTGCACTTGCGCTCACAAATAGAGAACACCCAATCGCTCTACAGAAGGTGAGTAGAATCCATCATCACAACATCACAAAGGACCTCGTCCATGTAGTTTCAAATTGAAAACGGTACAACAACTTGTCTCGTCACTTTAAGTTCTCCACCGCCATTCAATCACTGCAATTTGTACGGATTGGATGCTTTGTCGTCTTTAGACCTATCATGTCAACCATCACTGAACTAGCAACATTAGTACAACTATCTCTATCAATAATCACAACACATACCTTATCTTGAACCTTGCATCGTGTGTGAAAGATATTTTCACGTTGTTGCTTGTCCTGAACCTGTTGCACATTCAAACTACGTTTTACAACCATGATTTCCATTACCTGACCAATTTCAGCAACTTCTAGGTCATTCTCTTCATCATTTGCAATAGGGGTTTCTTGTGCATCTTCCTCAGAATCTGACTCGATCTCTCCATCTTCTCGCATCAACATAACTCTCCGATTAGGACAATGGCTAGCAACATGTTCTCGACCAAGGCACTTAAAGCACTGGATATCTCTCGATCGTTCTTTTACCACCACTTACTATTTGCCACACCCATTATCAGCAACAGGAGGCTTTGGTGTGCTGGATTCGCCTTGCTCTCGAATTCGAAGTGGCGTTTGCGATGCTTGTTTCTTGGTATTGTTAGGAGTATGTAATGGATTTGAAAAAGATTTAAAAGAAGGGTTACCTCGATTTGAAGACTTCCTGCGCTGCTGTCGTTCAACCTTTATTGCCATCTGCACCATGTCATCAACCTTGACATAATGCTGTAACTCAACAGCGTTGGCAATCTCGATGTTCAACCCTGCTAGAAAACGTGCCATGATAGCTTCTCGATCTTCCTCGATATTCACATGCATCATATCCATTTCCATATCCTTGAAATAATCCTCAACGCTCCTATTTCCCTGTTTCAAATTTTGCAACTTTTGAAACAAATCACAATGATAGTGAATAGGAACAAACCTTTTACGCATTAGTCGCTTCATCTCGATCCATGTTGCAACTGGGTCGTCACCAGTACGTCTACGGCTAAGCAGTAACTTGTACCACCATATCAAGGCATAATTAACAAACTCTGTTGCTGCTAATCGAACCTTCTTCTGTTCCGAGTAATTACAACACTCGAAAATGTGCTCCACTCTGCTTTCCCAAGCCAAGTATGCATCAAGATCTGAACCTCCCTGAAAAGAAGGAATAGCAACCTTAATGTTAGTCAAATTATCGTCTACCTGTTGCACACGTCCTTGTCTAGGAGTATGCTGCCTCGGTGACTGTTCGACTTCATTTTCGTTCAATACTTCATTAACAGAGTTGGATCCTCCGTAAAACCTATCCATCCTCGAATTTAATGGCTCTAAGGCGGTAGCCACTACTCGTTGCATCATTCTCTCTAAGGCTTGCATTTGAGGAATCGGTGGATCCTGGTCAACCGTGTGATCATCAGAACCTGCCATAATTAACAACAAAAAAACAAAAGAAAATAATATTATAGGTTAGTAAAACAAACAAAAAGGACCTCACAGCACACACAGTTAAAGTCTCGCATATGTCACTCCAAAGAACAATGCACTCAAAAATTAACACTCAACGCTCGTGTTTCACTCGGGAGAATACTTGAATCGCTCTTTTTGTCTCCCCTTCTGCTCTCATAACGCTCAATGCCTTTTCCCTTACACTTTCTCGTAATCAACTCTTTAAAGAACTAATTCAATGTCTCGAAACTTGTTACAACGGTGTTGGCTACAAGGAAACAACGGTTAAGGAAACAAAGAAAAAGAAAAAAAAAAGGTGACACAAGAAGAAAGAAAATAAGACTGAAAATTAAAGAAAAGATGAAAAGGATAATGACACGAAAAGAAAAAGAAAAAAAGAAAAAGAAAGAAAGAAAGAAAAAAAGGAACCAAAAGATGAAAAATGAAGAGTTTAGAGAACCTTACTACGAAGACGTGCTTACAATCTTCCTATTTCGAACAAACAAGCATAGTTCGCTTCGGTTTATTTTTGAGCACATCAAAGTTACATAACAAACAAACTCGTACAAATTTCATCATTTACAATAGAAACACAAAAATAATAATACATATATATATATATATATATCTATAAATACTTTCGAATCTAAAATGTTTTTTTTTATATTCTAATTTTTTTTATTCGAATATGTTTTTTTGTTCGAATCTGTTTTTTATTCGAATCTGTTTTTTTCGAATCTATTTTTTTAATTCGAATGCATTTTTTCTTTTTTTTGACTCGAATTTGCAGAAACTTACAATGAATCCAACAACCTAGGCTCTGATTACCGCATAATAAGGGGCAATTTGCCGAAACACACTATCCTCATTTGTTACGGATCTAAGAATATTGTAGGCACGTTCCTGCAATAAAAACGACAAGGAAACAACAAAAATTATATGACATATTTTTGTTAATGAGGAACTTAAAGATGAACAAAAATAAGAATAATAATAATATAGGGTAAGATGATAATTTTGGCATTTTGGAAAGACTTCAAACGATGGTGAAGAAGGCTTCAAAAACGACCGATGTTGGAAACACTAAACTCGAAAGAACCTGCACAATCTACTGAGCAAACCCGAATCGAATCTGTTTAACGTCGTAGGACTTGGACTCGCTAAATAGCAATTTAGGAACCCAAAGTATCAATGACAAACAAACAATTTTGAGTGTCGAATAGTTCTAAAAAGAACCGAAAAAGAGAAAAACTCTCAAATATATTTTATTCATAAAATGTCTAACCCTTCAAAGGGTTTCGGTTCACATATAAATAGTATACATAAGTAGTTGTGACATTGAACTTATGGCTATTATTTGGCCATTCAAAAATTAAAATAAAACTAAAAAATAACTCCTTAAGGGCGGCAAATGATTCCAGCCATGCTTTTAAGTTTGTGCGCCCAAAAGAAATAAGCACATGTTTAATGTGATGTGCATTTGAATGTCAAAGGAAAAAGCACATCCTTTGTTCTTATCCACAAGCTTTGCCGCACCAAATGAGAGTCTTCTAAGGCTCGGCTGCCTTGGCCATGCACACGTACAATTGGTCATTTGGCTACCGTGCATGGACTGCTGCACACACATATAAAACACTAGTATAAGTTACATGCATTCACTTCCAAATTCACGTACACACATCATCATTCCATATTAAATTGTTCCAAACATATGTGTCATATTATATACATACTTAAATACACCTAATAAGTAATATAACCTAATCATGTCACATATTAATTATGCAACACATTAAAAGTCCTATCGTCTATCAAATGATTCAGAAATATTAGCACAAGTAAAGAAAAGAGCTTCCCTGAAATGTTGCGCCCGAGATCGTGTAATTGGTCCTAACGGTAAGACCTCCGGATTAGCATCAAGCGCTGGTGAATATGTGCTCACATCAACTTGTAAGCCAATATAATTGATGATGTATTATGGAATGGATTATGATGCATAATGTCTAAAATGCATGTTTTACTCTTTAAGCTTTGCATATGGTAACTATGCACGGGAATGCTTAAATTGAGTGTTGAAAAAGGGGTTTTTACTGTTGAAACCATAATACATGTTGTTGAGGTTTATATGTTGATTTTTAATTAAGGTAAGTGCATGGTTTTGAAGGCATGATGATTTTCAAACGATTTTTTGAGGTATTTGAAATGAGATTTCAATGAGTGCTTGGAAAATGGTTTTAATGCATTGATGGTGTTTTGTTTTTGAGCACTCCTCACTAAGGCTTGTGTGCTTACACTCTTATTTTGTCCATCAATGCAGATAATTGAGGTTTCAGAGGCAACAACTCGCAAGGGATCACAAGAGACTTCGCTTAAGAATGTGTGTTTCGGGTGATGTGTATGAACACCCCTTTTGAGCATGTTTGCTTTATGGTTTTAAACTTCTAAAAGGCCTTTATTTGATGGATTGTGCTTTGGTTTGAGTTTAGACTATTGAGTGGCTTATTTGCATAGGAAGCATGCCTATAGATTTAAATGTTGCATATCTCTATGCCAAGTTGATAATATTGCTATGTTTGATTGAGGATTGATGTTTAAATATGTTGAATGCATGTTGGAAGCATATTGGATTGCTTTTAGATGGGTTAAAGTATGAAAAACCAGCAAAATGTGTCATTACAGGTCCAGGCGTACCGATACTCGAGAATCAGTATCGGTACAATAAGGCCATTTTGGGCTTAGTGTATCAGTACGGTGGAAAGGGTACCGATACAATCTTAGCGGAAATGAAGGGGCGTATCGATACACAGGGGCGTATCGATACACAGGGGCATACCGATACGGGTTTTAGGCACTGGTTTTTGGTGTATCGGTACGGTTTGAGAGGGTATCGATACAAGCCTTTTATCTTTGAATCTTGGTGATGTGTTGTCGTGGGCGTATCGATACTGACTCTAAGGGTATCAATACGGCTAGCTTGTAAGTTAGTTAAAAGTATCTTTGAATATACTGTTTCTTTACGTTTTAGTCCCTAAATGTTATATATGTAATTAAATGAGATTGGATGATTTTTAGAGCTGATTTTGACAAAGTGGCATGTAACATGATTAATTAAAGGATGGTAATCTAAAATTGGAGGAAACCTTTATAATTTATCAAATTTATAAAATGGTCCATAAAACGTAAAGGTTTGTAATCGAATCTCAAATCGATGTCTGATCTAGTTAATATTTGTTTCGCTGCGATGTTAAACAGTTAGGATAAAAACGAGCATCTAGACAAGATAAAACGAAAAAAATTAGGGTTGTTTATTGGAGTAAACTTCTCGGTTTACTTCAATATTCCCTGTATGATCCGTTCGGTTCGGTCTATTGTCCAAACTGGGTCGAGGGGGTTACATTTGGTTGTATCAGAGCCATGTTTACGAAAATTGGAATGATGGTAAGTTATGGGTAAGTTGATGTTGTTGGTAATGCTTAAAGTGTTACTAAGGGAAAAGCCTATATCCCACATTGGTTGGGAAAAAGGCTAGTGAAGGGTATTTATACCCATGTTCCCCCCTCCCTTGTTGAGTGGGAAAGAACTAGGAACATCCTCGCGTGCCACCGCCGTTCGGCCGGCTCGGCTCGGGCTCGGGTAACATGTGTCTTCGACACGTACGCGCGCAGATATTATCTTTTTGGAGAAAATTCTTAAGGAATTTTCTTAGGAACAAAATATCATGTGAAAGAATTTCTCTACTTATTTATAGGCTTTGGAAATCTGTTCGAATTCGAAATTTATTTTTTGATTAATTTTGAATTTGAACGTTTTGATCCAGTGCTATTTTGAACGATCTATTTATTAGAATTTACAGTCTGTTCTAGTGTTGAATTTAGACTGTGTTTCCAGTTAGATTCAAGTGTTAACATCATCTGTTTATTCCAGGTTTAATATGTTGTTATGGAGAGCTGTTACTGCAGCTGTTACAACATATTAATATTGCAGTTATACAAATATAATTCTGTAATAATTTGGACAGTGTAAAGACATTTCTGTCCATGCAAACCAGCCTATAAATAGAGGTCCTTCATGCAACATTTGGATGCATCAAACACACAACAAACACTCTAAAAAGCTCTCTGATTTCCTCCATCGTTTGAAGTAGCAGTACCGCCGTTGTTCACACCAGAGTCGAGTGTACGATTCTTGGAGCGTCCGTGTCCACCTCGGGGGACATTCTGCCTGTGATGCGACTACACTGTTCGGGGAAAATTTGTTTCTAGGGCAGTGGCCAACATACCACGACACGGTTCATTCTATCTTTGTTTCTATTTTTATTATTTCCAGTCAGTGCTAATCAACCCATTTTGTAGTCATTTACATCAACAATTTAGAAACAAATCTATCTACGATTCTGCAAAATGGCTTCCTCGTCTGCACTACTTAGAAAGCTCATCCTAGACCTCTCTAAGCTTGATGCGTTGGATGGTAGCAATTATCGAAGGTGGTCCCAACGCATCCTAATTTTCTTCGAGCAGTTGGACCTTGACTACGTGCTGCTCACTGAACCACCATCCCTGCCTGCCACTACCGTTGCTGTCCCTGCCGAGAACTAAGGGCAAAATGATGCTGCAACCGATGCTCTTGCTGCCGCCACCTTTGCCAAGTATGAGAAGGGTAATAAGACAGAACGTGGACATCTCCTAAGTCACATGTCCAACAAACTTTTTGACATGTACCTTAAGGAGAGGAGTGCAAAGGTGATATGAGATTCATTGGATACAAAGTATGGCACCAATGACGCGGGGATCAAAAACCACCATAAAATCGTCCTAAAAATAACATCAATTACCTTAAAATCGTCCTCAATCAACACTAAAAATCACCATAAAATTGTCCTTATATCTCCAGCTACAACAGAGCACCAAAACCACCCCAAAAACCACTAATCTAGCATGCAAAACTTAGGAATCCAAACCTATTCGGGATTTGTTTGATAAAACCTCATTTATAACATCAATTACCATCCAAAATAGATTAGAAATCAACCTCAAAGCAGAGCCTAACCAATAGTTAGGAAAACCATCAAGATCTCTCCAAGAATCTTGAGTTTTAACACAATTTCATGTTTCTACATTAAAGCAACTCAAAAATCATTAACAAAGGATTGATAACTTGGGAATTTCAGTAAAGAACTGATCATTAGAGGAGAAGGACGAAGCTTACCTCTAATGGCTGATTTCTCCTTAATTTGGAAAAGTTTTCTTGAAAATCCAAAGTGAAAACAAAAGGATTTGATGAGGAAAAGATTAGGAATCCATAGGAGAATGAAATCTCATCAAAAGTGATGAAAATCAGAGGTTAATTGATGAAACGAAATGTGTTTGGCTGAGTGGAAGTTGAGAGAAAATGAAAAGAGGGAAAAAGATCGTAAAGTAGTTATGAAAGTCAAAATAGGATATTCTCTTTTAATTCCCTTTATTAAATCATTATTAAAACACCCAAAATTAAAGAGAAATCTGATAAAAACATTTTGGTAAAATTAGCTCCTTAAAGATTCAAAGTTTCAATCCTTTACAAAACAGTCACTAGTCAACTTTTGTAAACTCTACGATTTGGTCACTACACCGAAATGTAGCATTTCCAAATCATATTTTGTAAAATTGTTTTCACCATAATCATTCATATAATAAATGAGTATTTTTAGATATTTTTCCATATTTTTAAAGCATCCCGAACTAGGTGTTCCCTAAATCTCCCTTAAAGATTCGAACCGTTCTCGACCGGCCCGATTCAAACTCTAAAACATCTAGGCCCAAAATCAGGGCATTACAACTCTCCCCCTCTTAAGAAATTTCGTCCTCAAAATTTACCTGGAGGAAAAAGGTAAGGAATTGCTTCTTCATGTCTTCCTTCCTTTCCTACGTGGCTTCATCAACACCATGATGTCTCCACAAGACTTTGACCAGCTCGATGGTTTTACCTCAGAGAAACTTACTATCCGAATCTAGAATCTCAACAGGTTCTTCATCATAGGTCAAGTCTGGATTCAACTCAACCTCTTCCACAGGCATAACATGCGACGGATTCGATCTATACCTCCGAATCATGGATACATGAAACACATTATGTATCTTTTCTAACTCTTGAGGTAGACTCAACTTGTAGGCAACAGGACCCACACGTTCTATCACCTCGTATGGTCCAATGAACCTAGGGCTCAACTTGCCATTCCGGCCAAATCTCATCACCTTCTTCCTAGGTGAAACTTTCAAAAACACACGCTCGCCCACAACAAATTCTATCTCATTACGCTTCAAATCCGCGTAAGACTTTTGCCGATCCGATGCTTCCTTCAACCGCTCACAAATGAGCATCACCTTCTCAGTGGTTCCTTTTAACAAAGCTGACATCGAGACCAACTTTTGTCCCGTTTCAGCCCAACAAAGAGGAGTTCTGCACCTCCTCCCGTATAAAGCTTCATAAGGTGCCATTTGAATACTTTCCTGGTAACTGTTATTATAAGCAAACTACAAAAAAGGCAAGTGCTTCTCCCAAGAGCCTTGAAATTCAATAACACAACACCTCAACATATCCTCAAGCACTTGGATAACACGCTCCGACTGTCCATCCGTCTGCGGATGATAAGAAGTACTGAAATTCAGCCGCGTACCCAATGTTTGATGCAAACACTCCCAAAACCTTGCGGTGAACCTCAGATCTCTATCCGACACTATAGATTTTGGCACTCCATGCAACCGTACAATCTCAACAATGTACAACTCCGCAATCTTATCCAAGGTATACGTAGTATGCACGAGCAAGAAATGCGCACACTTCGTAAGGTGATCCACAATCACCCAAACAGAATTCTTCTTTGATGGCGATAAAGGCAAACCAGACACAAAGTCCATGGTGATCCTCTCCCACTTCCATTCAGGAATCCTTAACGGCTGCAACAACCCTGAATGAAATTGATGTTTAGCCTTAACCCGCTGACAAACCATGCATTTGCTAACATCCTCAGCGACATCTTTCTTCAATCCCACCCAATAGTACTCATCCTTCAGATCACGATACATCTTTGTACTACCAGGGTGCATAGCGAAAGGACTACTATGAGCTTCAGTCAGAATAGTGCGCCTCAATTCAACATCATTCGGCACCACTATCCGACTCCAAAACATAAAACACCATCATCATTGAAGTAGAAATCCGATGGCCTACCTTCTGCAATATCCTGAACATGTGGCACCAAAGAATCATCCAACAGTTGTTTATCCTTAATCAACTGAACTAGAGATGGTTTCACTTGCAATTCAGCAACAAGACCACCATTCTGCGATATGCTCAAGCTAGCAAACATCGCCCTTAATTCCACCGCCACCTTCCTGCTCAAAGCATCAGCCACAACATTGGCCTTCCCCGGATGATACTCGATCGTTAGATCGTAATCCTTAAGCAACTCCACCCAAAGTCGGCCACAACATCAGGTACTTCAAACTTTTATGATCCGTGTACACAATACACTTCTCACCATAGAGATAATGTCTCTAGATCTTTAGAGCAAAAACCACTGCAACCAACTCAATGTCATGCGTAGGGTAATTGCGCTCATGCACTTTCAACTGTTGCGATGCATAAGCCACTACCCTACCCTCTTGCATCAACACACACCCCAAACCAACATAGGATGCGTCACTATACACTACAAACTCTTTTCTTGATTCAGATTGAACCAAGATAGGAGCTTGCGTCAAAGCTGCCTTTAGCTTATCAAAAGCTTGTTGTCTCACTTCCGTCCATTCATACTTAACATCCTTTTGTAACAACTTCGTCAAAGGGGCAGCAGTCTTAGAAAATCCCTCCACGAACCTCCGGTAGTAACTTGCCAACCCAAGGAAACTACGAAATTCATGAACAGACCTAAGAGGCTTGCAATTCACCACTGCCTCAATCTTCTGAGGATCAACTCGAATCCCTTCAGTCAAAACCACATGGCCAAGAAAAACAACTTCCTTTAGCCAGAACTCACATTTGCTCAGCTTAGCATAAAGTTGATTCTCTAACAACGCTTGCAAAATGATCCTCAAATGACCCTCATGCTCCTCCTAAGTACGATAATACACAAGGATATCATCAATGAACACCACAACGAACTTATCTAAGAATTCATGGAACACCCTGTTCATCATGTCCATGAATGCAACAGGAGCATTCGTCAGTCCGAACGGCATCACCAGAAATTCATAATGCCCATATCTCGTGCGAAAGGCTATTTTCGGCACATCCTTCACCTTTAACTGATAGTATCATGACCTCAAATCTATCTTTGAAAACACAGCCGCTCCTCGAAACTGATCAAAAAGATCATCAATTCTCGGCAAAGGATACTTGTTCTTGATGGTCAACTTATTAAGCTGACGATAATTAATGCACATCCTCATCGTGCCATTCTTCTTTTTAACAAACAAGACCGGTGCACCCCAAGGTGACACACTAGGCCGAATAAATCCTCGGTCAAGCAACTCTTGAAGTTGCGTTTTCAACTCCTTCAACTCCCTGGGTGCCATGCGATAGGGAGCAATGGACACCGGAGTTGTGTTTTCATACAACTCAATTCCAAATTCAACCTCCCGACTAGGCGGCAAACCAGGTAATTCCTCTAGAAACACTCCAGGGAATTCACACACGGTCCTTATATCCTGTACGCGAACCTCCTTTGTACTAGGATTCATAACAAAGGCTAGATAAACCTCACATCCTTGACGCAACATCCGGCTTGCCTCAAGCGTCGACACCACATTAGATAGAAACTTCACATTTTCTCCCACCACCACAACCTCATAATCATCCGCAAGTTTTAGCGAAACTCGCTTGCTTTCAAAATCCACAACGGCTCAATGCTCAACAAGCTAATCCATACCAAGAATTACATCAAATCCATAGAATGGTAACTCCATAAGATCAACAAGAAACACATGATCTTGCACCTTTAAGGGGCATCTCCTATACAATCTTCTTGCTGCAATCGTCTCACCAAAGGAACTAGTCACACGCATACCCACATCCAAAGACTCAACATGCAAACCAAGCATTTGAGCATGTTCACGCAATATGTACGAGTGTGTAGATCCATAATCAATCAAAGAAAGTAATGACAAGGATTGCAAAGTAAAGGTACCTGCAATCACGTCCATGTCATTCCTCCCTTCTCGATGGGCATACACTCGAGCCTGGCCACCACCTTCAGGCTGAACAGACACCACATGTGCTACATTCCTTCCACCTTCATCTCTATACTGGAAGTTACCATTGCCGCGCCCACGACCACTCTGTGGCTCAACTGCTCTCACCGGAGCCTGACCTTCTCTCAACGGCTGGGGACAATCTTTCTTCATGTGCCCACGATTACCACAGTTTCAGCATGTACCAAGATTTCCCCAACATTCACCAGTGTGCCTCCTACCACACCGATTGCACTTAGGAGTCCGCATGAAAGCATTTGGTCCTTCCTGACCTCTCCCAGGGTTACCACCCCCAGGTATAGCATCGACATGTGACCTTCTATCCTTATGCCTCTTGTAGCGATCTCTACCAAGGTCACGCTCCGCAGCTCGCTTCCCTGAGCTAGATCCTCCCGCTCGACTTGCCAGACCAAGATTCAGCTCAATGTCCTTGGCTCTAGTGACAAAGACATCAAAATCAGTATAGTCTGCTGTGAGCATATAGGTTTTCACATCAGCCACCAGCCCATAACAGAATCGTTCACATCTTTCACGCTCGCTAGGAATCAGCTCATGTGCATATTGGCTAAGGCGTACAAATTGCACCTCATATTCCACCACCATCATACTCCCTTGCACAAGGGACATGAATTCCCTCTTTTTCTCATCAAGGTAACGAACTCCCAAGTACTTTCGCTTGAATGCATTCAAGAAGAATGTCCAAGTCACATCATCATCATCCATCCTCGATATTGTGGTTGTCCACCACGTATATGCATCACCATGCAACAGGGAAATAATACATCCCAACTTCTGAACATTATTACAGTTCAGCTGCCCGAGAATCCTCTTGGTACTCTCTAGCCAAGACTCAGAACCTTCCAGGGTTAACACTCTGAACTCAGTCCCTCCCAGATTACGGAGTCGCTCCAACGGCAACCTCACATTAGCACCATCATGTGGTGCACCTCCACGAGCTCCAGGTACTGCTGCCTGAAAAGCTCCAGCAATAGCTTGTATGAACACAGACATGTCAGGAGCAGCTTGTCCCTGAACTCCCTCGGGTCCAGCAACCCCAGCACCAGCTCCCGTAGCACCAACCCCAGCTCCACCACCACCGGGTGGTCCACCAGGGGGAGGAGGAGGTAGATCCTCAACATTATGAACATTCTCATTCTCGGTCGTAGCACGGGTATTAATTCTAAGCTCTCTACGTGGCCCCATAAGAAGACAATGCACTGACAAAATACAATAAATTCAATTAGGCATAATAAGGCAAGTAATCCAAGTACTCAAGCTCATTTTTGAAAACAATCCTTCCTAATAGTAATGATATGGCAATGGGATCCCTAACTATACCCCAAACACAGCATAGCATCACAAATTCATCTCAATAGAACCAAACATCAACAATCATGCATCATACTTTAACCGAAAAGTCACAATCATTCATAATCACACACATTAACCACTTACCAAGCCCCAAATATTCGTTAACCTGGCTCTGATACCAACAAATGTAACCCTCTTAGCCTGGCCCAGACGCTTGACCCGAACTACGAAGATTACACGAGGAAAACCAAAGTCAACCCGAATGTCAACCTTGATTAATGACCCTTTTTTATTTCTCTTCTAGATGCATTGTTAACCTACGTGATCGCTCAAGATCACAGGAAGGAAAAGGCACAACGCTCGGAAGTCTTTTAGGGACCAAAACATAATTTTTGCAAATTAAGAAGACTTTGCAGATTTTAAGTTTACCAATGTGGAATTAGTCATATTTCATGCATCTCTGTCAAAAATCAACTTAATTAGACATTCCAAACTCAACCAATTGCATGCACAAACCTCAAGGAGTAAAATGTAAGAAGCAAGAACTTGAAACAATTCAAATTGCAGTCCAATGGTCGGGTGTTTCGAAACGCTGACCCTTGTATCGAAACAGCCGTATCGAAACGGAGTTGACCGTTTCTGGTTTTTCACATCCTTACACATTCAAACACATCACAAATCATACCATATAACATTAACAACATGATTAAACATTAGAGATCACTATTATGAGGTTTAAGCTAAAGCATGGCATCAAGCATATGATCATTGAGTCTAAAGGCATGTTCCCTAGTCATATAATCCATATAAGAACCTCAAGCCTCAAACCAAACCAAAAAGGACAGTTACAATCTTCAAAAACCATATTAAACTTGCAACAACCATAGGGAGTTCAAAACACATCTCCAGAAACCAACCATAGGTCCCCTTTGCCAGATATCAATACTAAAGCATACGAAAACATCACCATACATGAGCTTCTCACTTCCTTGGATGTCTTTAGCCTTCTTGCTGCCCGAAAACGTCTCAATTATCTGCATTGTTGGTAAAAGAGAGCGTAAGCACATTTGCTTAGTGAGGCAAGCTCTAAGAAAAACCAACACAATAATGTGTCTTTAAAACTATTTCTCAAAACCATTTTCTACAACATGATCTTGCTATCTCATGCTTGAAACCCATTTCAAAGCAACTCTCCATTTGAAAACACGTGTACCTTTACTCTATCTCATGTATTAAACCAATGCAAATCTCATGGCAAAGCCAAACACATGCTTAATGAAAACAAAAGCATTTCATATGCAAATCTCATATGCATTTCTCATAGCATAATCATCTTAATATTTGGTACATGTGAATCAAATACATTTTCATATATTATATTGGCATTTCACATATCATCTTTACTCGGATATGCGGATTAGCTTGACTCAAGGTCAAGTCCTACCCCGATGGAATCTCTCATCACCGGACTCTCATGGCAGTATCTCTCATCGCCATAAAGCTTGGGTATTTCACCAAGTCCTACCCCGATGGTATCTCTCATCATCGGATTCTCACTTTGGATCGGGGTGACACTACCCCCATTGCCCGACTCCAAAGAGCACGTACGAATTTTTAGATTATAGTGCACTCTCATCCTATTGATCGATCAATTATATCCGGTAAGTATCTCATCTTCTATGCCAATATATTATGTTAAAAACATCATCCCACCTATTGTTTTAAGCCTATGTGATTACTTAAGAATCATAGGAGAGAAAGGCACATCAATCATAATTCAATTAGGGTTTTGATTGTAAGAATTACACTTTTAGGGACTAAAATGTAAATTATGGAAATTATAAGGACTTTACAGATTTTAAGCTTACCAATATGTAATTATTCATTTTACATGCACCTCTGTCAAATATCAACATAAAAGGACATTCCAAGCTCAATCAAATGCAACCCTAACATTCAGGACTAAAATGTAAGATATGAGAACTTGAAACAATTCAAAAATACAGGCCAACGGTCAACCGTTTCGAAACGCTGACCCTGGTATCGAATCGGTCGTATCGAAATGGAGCTGACTGTTTCAGTACTCGGGTGCGTTCCGAGACCAATATCGAAACAGGCCTCTCCAGTAGCTAAAGTGTTCTGAAACACCTTCACCTGTTCCGAAACACGATGGCCATTTCAGGCTCCTGTTTCGAAACAGACAAGGGTGTTTCGATACACCCTGCCATGCAACCTTACAATTTTCTGGTTTTTCACATCTTTTCACATTCAAACATATCCCAAATCATACCATAACATACCAACAACATGATTAGACCTTATAGAACATATTTAAGAAGCTTAAGCTAAAGCATGGCATCAAACACATGATCATTTAGTCTATAGGCAAGCTTCCTAACCACAAAACCAAATAAGACCTCAAACCTCAAACCAAACCAAATAGGACCACTTACAAACTTCAAAAGCCATATCAAACTTGCTACAAAAATAAGGAGTTCAAAATACATATCCCAAAAACAACCTTGAAGCCTCATTGCCAAATATCAATACTAAAGTATGTAAAAACATCACCATACATGAGATTTTCACTTCCTTGGATGTTCTTAACCTTCTCGCTGCCCAAATTCGTCTCAATTATCTGCATTGTTGGTAAAAGAGAGCATAAGCATATTTGCTTAGTGAGGCAAACTCTAAAGAAAATCAACACAACAATGCATTATTGTTGAAACCATTTCAAAGAAAATCTCGATTTGAAAACACATGTACCTCTATTCTATCCCATGCATTTAAGCCAATGCAAATCTCATGGCAAAACCATACACATGCTTATGAAAACTAAAGCATTTCATATACAAATCTCATATTCATTTCTCATAGCAAAATAATCTTAATATTTGGTACATGTGAATCAAATACATTTTCATATATTATATTGGCATTTCACATTTCATCTTTACTCGGATATGCAGATTAGCTTGACTCAAGGTCAAGTCCTACCCTGGTGGAATCTCTCATCACCGGACTCTCATGGCAGTATCTCTCATCGCCATAAAGCTTGGGTATTTCACCAAGTCCTACCCCGATGGTATCTCTCATCATCGGATTCTCACTTTGGATTGAGATGGCACTACCCCCATTGCCCGACTCCAAAGAGCACGTACGAATTTTCAGATTATAGTGCACTCTCATCCTATTGATCGATCAATTATATCCGGTAAGTATCTCATCTTCTATGCCAATATATTATGTTAAAAACATCATCCCACCTACTGTTTTTATGCAACATTTCTCAAGTCTTTCTCATCTCATTTCAAAATCATATCTCGTTCTTTGCATTAAGTCAAATCTCAAAAACTCTCTAATGCAACATGTTATCTCATGAAATCTCTACAAAGTATCATCTCATGCTACAAATCATGCATAAAACAGTAGGAATTTGTCTATCTCAAAACAAGAGCATGTAAAAGCATTTAGGGGCATCAACCACATATTAGAGAGCAAATCTAGCCATACTTACTTCCGGACATAGGATGGTGTTTCAAACCAATCCTAAATCCCAAAACCTTGTTTCTTTGTTCCTCAAGGACTTCTAAAACAATTCGCACTCACCGATTACGTTTCGCTTGCTCGCCGAAACGATATCTAAGCTCCCGCCACTTTCGGATCATCACCAAAAGCTTCCGAAGATGTCTCCCCTATTCATTATACACAAGAGCAGAGGATTAATGCCTCGTAATGCATTGAAATCACCAGCCAACTAAACAAACTCGCTGCTCTACTCAAAAGCACCATTTCGGCTACCCAAAACAACTAAAATCATCTCCAAACTCTTCCAAAACAAAGCCCAGCCAAGATCTTTCACTTCTAATCATTTCTAAACCTCAATCAACACTAAAAATCACCATAAACTCGTCTTTATATCTCCAGCTACAACAGAGCATCAAAACCACCCCAAAAACCACCAATCTAGCAGGCAAAACTTAGGAATCCAAACCTATTCGGGATTTGTTTGATAAAACCTCATTTATAACATCAATTAACATCCAAAATACATTAGAAATCAACCTCAAAATAGAGCATAAACAATAGTTACGAAAATCATCAAGATCTCTCCAAGAATCTTGAGTTTTAACACAATTTCATGTTTCTAACATTAAAGCAACTCAAAGATCATTAACAAAGGATTGATAACTTGAGAATTTCAGTAAAGAACTGATCATTAGAGGAGAAGGACGAAGCTTACCTCTAATGACTGATTTCTCCTTAATTTGGACAAGTTTTCTTGAAAATCCAAAGTGAAAACAAAATGATTTGATGAGGAAAAGATTATTAATCCATAGGAGAATGAAATATCATCAAAAGAGATGAAAATCAGAGGTTAATTGATGAACGAAATGTGTTTGGCTGAGTGGAAGTTGAGAGAAAATAAAAAGAGGGAAAAGATCGTAAAGTAGTTATGAAAGTCAAAATAGGATTTTCTCTTTTAATTCCCTTTATTAAATCATTATTAAAACACCCAAAATTAAAGAGAAATCTGATAAAAACATTTTGGTAAAATTAGCTCCTTAAAGATTCAAAGTTTCAATCCTTTACAAAACAATCACTAGTCAACTTTTGCAAACACTGCGATTTGATCACTACACCGAAATGTAGCATTTCCAAATCATATTTTATAAAATTGTTTTCATCATAATCATTCATATAATAAATGAGGATTTTTAGATATTTTTCCATATTTTTAAAGCATCCCGAACTAGGTGTTCCCTAAATCTCCCTTAAAGATTCGAACCGTTCTCGACCGGCCCGATTCAAACTCTAAAACATCTAGGCCCAAAATCAGGGCGTTACACAGAAGGCATGCAGATGTGTGAGGTTCTGCAAGCAAATGTCCTGATCGATAAGTTGCCAAAGTCCTGGTCTGATTATCGCAACTCCCTCAAGCACAAGAAAATGGACATACCACTTCAGGAGCTAATCGGTCACATGAAAATCGAAGAGGCCAACCGTTTGTAAGATAAGGTTACTAATAATGTAACCCCCGTAGCCCGGCCTAGACGGTTGACCCGAACTACGAAGATTACACGGGGAAAACCAAAGTCAACCCGAAAGTCAACCTTGATTAACGACCCTTTTTTTCTTTTTAAACTTATCTAGATGCACATTAACCTTAGGTGTGATCACACAGACAACATACTCAAAGATCACAATCATCAGAGATCAAACAGGGACCCAATTGAACAAATTACAACTTTAGGGACCAAATTGTAATCTCTGATAATTAAAAGGACTTAACCCAAATGAAAGTTACCATCTTGAAATTAATCAGGTTTCATGCTTCTCAGCCAAATTTCAGCTCAAACGGACATCCCAAACTCATACAATTGCACAAACAAGATTCAGGACCAAAATGCAAACATTTTGAAACACATAACCGCCACTGTCAGCCCCCAACGGTCAACCGTTCCGAAACGGGAGACAGCCCGTTCCGAAACGCGGGGCCGTTCCGAAACAGGCATAGCCCGTTTCGAAACGGGGGTCTGGCAGTAGCTAAACCGTTCCGAAACGGTAGCACCCGTTTCGGACGCCTGGGTTCATGCAGGGCACCCGTTCCGAAACGGTGCAACCTGTTCCGAAACGCCTAGCCCAGATTGCTGCATTTTGCTCACTCAAACACACAATTGACTATCCAAACATGCTCCAAAAGCCACCAAACTTTGCCAACATGCAATTCAACATAAAAGAGACATGCTTGCATCAACAATTCATCAGAAACACATCATATGCAAAAAGCCCCAATTCTATAGGCATGCTTCCTACACAAGCAACCATTTAAGCACAAACCTTCCAAAACAATCTCAATTAAGCCAAATCATGATCCAACAACATTAACAACATTAAAACATTCTTGAACAACATAAACGATCATAAACACAACAATCCCAAGAGATTCTACCCCCATTGCCTTTATTAACTATAGCTATTCACCGAGACATACATCTCACTTGGAGTCCACCTTGAATCCCTTGCTCCTTGCTGTCCAAACTTCAAAGATCTGCATTGATGGACAAAAAGAGCGTAAGCACATAATGCTTAGTG
The DNA here is from genome assembly GCA_030270665.1 of Hibiscus trionum. NCBI lineage: Eukaryota > Viridiplantae > Streptophyta > Magnoliopsida > Malvales > Malvaceae > Hibiscus > Hibiscus trionum. The sequence continues at coordinate 6,215,648 of BSYR01000053.1, forward strand.
AAGAATGCTCAAAACCAAAACACCATCAATGCAGCGGGTCATAAAACACTTGTAAAACAAACCCGATTTGTTTACCAAAACCATGTTTGAAATCCTTTTCAACCACAAGCATCAACCATGCATAAACACCATATGCAAAGCTAAAACAAAACCATGGAAAACACTTCCATTTTACAACATACCTTTCTTAACCTTGAAATCCATTTCAAACAAGAAACCTTTAAAACCATTTCACAAGCCAACCAACACTTGCATTACACCAAGGCAACATATAAACCATACAACATATTCACATGCCTTTCAAAACAAGTCCTACAAGACTTCAATGCATTAAAGATATTCATGCTCACATACATCGTTTACCAAATGATAATCAACACTTGTTCAACCTAACAAGTAAACATGCATTCACATGCATCATACACCTTTCATGCAACAATGCATCTTTTCAAGCAACTCATGCTTCACATGCAACCATGCATCATTTCAAGCATCTCATGCTTCACATGCAACCATGCATCATTTCAAGCATCTCAAGCTTCTTAATATTTTAGAATATCATATTGGCCTTCAAGTGATCAATCACATCCACTTTTCAACTCAACACCCGATCGGATACGCGGATTCCGAGCGTTGTCCCTACGCTCCCTACACCCTACCCAATCCAAGGTCCTCGAATGGGCAACACCTCCATTATGACCTTACAAGCCTAAAGTTCCCATGCATGGACTTTTAAACACCATACAACCTTAGCTTTTCCCGAGGTTCCCATGTATGGACAACCATACAACCTCAACATGCACAAGGTTCTCCCGTATGGACTTTTAACCACCATACAACCCTTGCATAACCGATTGGTAGTTGTAGAAATCACTAACGAGATCCGGGACACCCTATACAAGACCCACACATGGACTTAAAACCGCCATTGTGATCTCAACAAGCACAAGGTCTTCACATATGGACTTTAAAACACCATATAACCTTTGCTTAACCAAGGTCCTCGAATGGGCAACACCTCCATTATGACCTCAAATAACCAAGGTCCTCGAGTGGGCAACACCTCCACTATGACCTCATCTCGTTAGGAAACTTGAAGGGAGCTTATCCGGTCCACTCTTGACCACTCCACCTCCAAGGCGACTTTATTCACGGTGCACCCAATCCTATAGCCGGCTAACTATATCCGATCAAAGAACCAAGAACCACTTACATCACTTGCCAATATAACCATCTTACCACATTAATCCAATGTTTCACATGCATAATCAATATGCAAAACCATTTCATAATAAACCAATGATTCTCATGCATAATCAGTATGCAAAACCATCATTCAACGACATTAATTCACTGTTTTAAAGCATTAAACAAAGCCATTGAACAACATGCAACATCATGCATCAAAACCACATATTCAATGTATAAAACCAAGGATCTCTCACCTTGAGCATCCTTCACATATGGCTTTCAAAACCAGCATTAAACCATGCTAAAATATGCTTTCAAAACAGATTTAAACCATGCAAATCACATGCATTTCAATCATCAACCACAATTGCTTAAAAAGCCAAATCATATCACAAATCAAGTAAGAAATCCATTTACTTACTCTTGAGCTTAGCAAAGTTGTTTAGACTTAAACTAAGCTCCCAAAACCTTCAAACCTTTGTTTAAAAGCCGAAAACCCAACTTCACTCACCGATAACCAAAACAAGACTAGCCAACAAGCCTTCCAAGCATCCGAAACCTTCCGCAACACCTCTAAAGCTCAAGGATCAAACTCCCCTGTTTCAAGCACACAAAAACAGCACATTAATGCATCATTATGCATTAAGAACAGCAGCCACACAACCAAACTCGCTGCTCAACACAAATCCAACAATTCGGCCACCAAACACAACCGAAATCACCTCCAAACATTACCAAAACTTAACCCAGCCAAGATCCATCACTTCTAACCATTTTTATACATCAATTAACATCCAAAATGAATACAAACACATCCTTATACCTCCAGGTATAACAGATCACCAAAAACACTCCAAAAACAACCAAAAACTCAAGCAAAACTTAGGAAATTCAACCTATCCGGGATTGCATTAGTTAAACATCAATTTCTAATCAAATTAGCATTCATTTAACATCATTTTGACACTTCAAAACACTGCCCAAACAGATCACACGAAAATTCCACCAAAATCACCAAATCTTGCATTTTAGCCAAAAATCAAGATCTCATTTGAAAAACCATTAACAAATCTTAAATCAAGGATTGAGAACTTGGGAATTTCAGTAAAGAACTGATAGTTTAGAGGAGAGAGACGTTCTTACCTCCAAACTTGAATTTCTCCTTTTTAGAGCCAAAAAGCTTGATGAAACAACTTGCAAATTGTGAGGTTTTGTTGATGAGATGATTAGGAATCAAATGAGAGTTGAAATGAGAGATTTAGATGCCAAAATCAGAGAAAGAAATCTGGAGAATTTTGTTTGGGTTGAGAGAAAATGAGAGAAAAGGAAAATGGAGAGAAAATGAAAAAGTAGTTAGGAAATTGGTTAAAATGATTTCCCTCCTTTTCTTAATCTTTAAAATCAGAATAAAACCTTAAAATATCTTAGAAAAATCTGGAGAAATTCTTATTGGAATAATAGCTCCTTAAAGATTCAAAGTTTCAATCCTTTATAAAACTGTCCCGCAACTTTCATAAATTACATTTTGGTCACTAGCCAAAATGTCAACCTTCCAAACCTCATTTTCCAAAATTGATTTCACAGTTCACTTTTATATAATAAAAGATGATTTTAGAACATTTTTCCATATTTTTAATGCAACCCGAACTAGGCTTTCCTAAATTCACTCTTATATATTCGATCAGCACTTTGACCGAACCGGTCAACGCCCAAAACTTCCGAGCCCAAAACCGGGGTGTTACATCTCTCCCCTCCTTAGGAAATTTCGTCCTCGAAATTTAACCGGCGAAAGAAAACCACAACCTTCCCAAACCAACACACAAGGCATCACAAAAGCCTCAACCAACACTGAACACCTTCCACACAAAACCTCCACCAACCCTAGCACCACCACATGCTATTCACAAAATCCAGAATACACAAAGATAGCCACAACTTAACCTTTCACATAACCGGACTGTACACAGTCCCAACATCATCCTGAAGAACTTCATCTCCTACAGCAGACACCACTGCAACACACCATACCCAAAACCTGTTTACACAAAGACAACAGCCAACCCAAACCAGCCACTAAGCAACCTTCTCTGCTCCTAAAACCCCTTGCAAACTCCCAAACCTCTTCCAAGAATCACCCAACAAGCAAAAATCCTTAAGCATCAACTGCTTACTCAAACCCCTCAACGAAAACTGATAAAACCTCACAACTGCTGCTAACATTACCATAACAGCTCATCAGGGATACTCACCCAGATTCCAAGAATTACATCACAATCCCAACTTGACTCCGTCAGCCGTTCCACACACCACCAACCAATTTTCGCAAGAACCCAAACAACCAACAAAAACTTCAATCTTTCATTGACCTTCCTCCTCAAACTTCAACCATAACACTTACCATACTAAAACATCGCCCAGCTTAAACATACAAACCATCTTCTTAACTCCTCAAAGGTTACTAAGAACCAGCACTTACAAACATAACTCTTCCACAACAACTTAAAAGCCAAGCTACTCCAGCACTTGGGAACACAACCACTAAGCTGCAACATCACTTAGCACCAAGGAACTACCCCTTCCACTTAGCTATTCAAACCACTAAACCGATTCTAAACTCAACCGATACCATCCAACACCAAACCACTAAACTCCTTAAGCATCAAACACTATTCTTCTACCAGCAGCTACACCACTCTCACTTTCACTAGCAACTAGCTTGATATACCCCACTACTAACTCTCACCCAGCACCAAAACAACCTCTAAAAAAACCCAACATCCAACCTAATCCAACACACTAACAGATTCGATTAGTTATTAGCGAGTGTGAACATCGTATGCATGATCACCAACATGCCCTATCAATGCCTGATGTACATGTATGCAAAACCTCTAATGTCATGCCACATGTATGCATGGACCAACATATATAATATAGTATATAACAATGATTTTTACTGTGCATGAATGCCAATTCACACCCTCCAATAACATCCTCAAATCCGTCTAAGAACAACCTCCTACCTCACTTCTAACTTATCTAACTCCATCATACCAACAATTATTAACCACAAGATACTTATCAAGCCTTCTTCACACCCAAGACATTTCCAAACTACAACTATTACCCCAACATGCTATCAACAAGACTAGACTTATCACGCAAGGAAAACCAACAGAAACCCAAACTAAGGCAACTAGAGAAAAGATTACTAAACAAGGTTACCTGGAAACACAACACCTCCCTGAAGCTTCATCAGACGAGCTCTCTTCCTTGCAGAACCATCATCCTCCTGCCACACCACTGCAGCACCAGCTAACACACTAGGGTCATCACCAACTCCTTGCGGTAAAGAACCTTGGCTGTTCCGAGCCAACATCAAACAATCACGCCTCATGTGTCCAGCAGACCCACATTTCCAGCAATTCTCCTTTCCCACACTCTTCACAACTTTCCGCTCCTTCTGCCACCTCTGAACCTTGCCTCGGCCGTACCCACGACCTTTCTGAAACTCTTTGGCTAACACCAAAGCTAACTTCGCTCCATGAGGACAATCACGCTTAACATGTACTTTGGAACCACAATTCCAACAAACACCTGCGCCCCAACAATTTCCAACATGTTGCCTTCCACAACGGTCACATACTGGTGGCTGAACTTCCACTCATTGCTCAAGCAATACTTGCTCAACAACAGCACTACCCGCGCCTTGCTTAACCCTTAGGAACTTCCTTCCCAGATACCTTTCATAAAAAGCAGATACAAAGAAATCCCAATCAATATCATGGATATGTGACGCAACTGCCACAGATGTCCACCAGGCACACGCATCTTCCAACATCAAAGAAACAACACTCCCCAGCTTACAGGCATAATCACAGCCTTCCCGATCCAAAATCTGAACCACATTGGCCAACCAGGCCTCAAACATCTCCGGGGAAGTACCATGATACTCCACAACACCCAAATCAAGCAAACACTGCTTCGGCAAACCCTCACATTTACCCAGCACATCCACTGACTTTACCTTTACCGTAGCCTGAGATGTTCCCAACACCTCCTGCTCAACAGATGATGAACTCTTCACCACAGAACCAGCTTCTTTCCCTTGCCTTACCACCTCAACACTGGGCACAGAAGACTGAGACAAAACACCTCTACCAAAGGGTGAATTCCTTGCCTTAACAACCTGCCCCAAGGCAGCAACCATCACACTCAACCGCCAATCCTCCATTGACTTTGCCATACCACTAACAACAACAAACATACAGTCACAACAAACAAACAAACCAGTTAGACCAGCATTAGCAAGGATTCAAATTCCAACTCCAAAATAACACAATAGCTATATTAATAAGGCAATGGGTATCCCGAATCCTCCCCTTTACATGACACAACAGTCAAAACAACATGGATATCACAACATCAAGCATATCAAACAGCATACTTTGATCATGCTTACATCAAACAGCATTCACTTGCCACAGCATACTAGCAACATAACATACACCTTACACTTTCATCAAGCATAACACAAGCATAAGACCAGCTCACAACATCAGCACATATCCACATTAGCTCAACCAAGATTCATAACCATAAAACATGCTTGAAAACATCAGCAACATGCTCAGAAACATCAGCAATTTACTCAGATACATCAGCATCATGCCCAGAAACACGTGTTTCAACAAACATTCAACCACACATCAGGGTAAACAACAAGCACACATCACAACAACTTACCGTTTCCCCAAGCATTCGCAACACAGCTCTGATACCACCAAATGTAACCCCCGTAGCCCGGCCTAGACGGTTGACCCGAACTACGAAGATTACACGGGGAAAACCAAAGTCAACCCGAAAGTCAACCTTGATTAACGACCCTTTTTTTTCTTTTTAAACTTATCTAGATGCACATTAACCTTAGGTGTGATCACACAGACAACATACTCAAAGATCACAATCATCAGAGATCAAACAGGGACCCAATTGAACAAATTACAACTTTAGGGACCAAATTGTAATCTCTGATAATTAAAAGGACTTAACCCAAATGAAAGTTACCATCTTGAAATTAATCAGGTTTCATGCTTCTCAGCCAAATTTCAGCTCAAACGGACATCCCAAACTCATACAATTGCACAAACAAGATTCAGGACCAAAATGCAAACATTTTGAAACACATAACCGCCACTGTCAGCCCCCAACGGTCAACCGTTCCGAAACGGGAGACAGCCCGTTCCGAAACGCGGGGCCGTTCCGAAACAGGCATAGCCCGTTTCGAAACGGGGGTCTGGCAGTAGCTAAACCGTTCCGAAACGGTAGCACCCGTTTCGGACGCCTGGGTTCATACAGGGCACCCGTTCCGAAACGGTGCAACCTGTTCCGAAACGCCTAGCCCAGATTGCTGCATTTTGCTCACTCAAACACACAATTGACTATCCAAACATGCTCCAAAAGCCACCAAACTTTGCCAACATGCAATTCAACATAAAAGAGACATGCTTGCATCAACAATTCATCAGAAACACATCATATGCAAAAAGCCCCAATTCTATAGGCATGCTTCCTACACAAGCAACCATTTAAGCACAAACCTTCCAAAACAATCTCAATTAAGCCAAATCATGATCCAACAACATTAACAACATTAAAACATTCTTGAACAACATAAACGATCATAAACACAACAATCCCAAGAGATTCTACCCCCATTGCCTTTATTAACTATAGCTATTCACCGAGACATACATCTCACTTGGAGTCCACCTTGAATCCCTTGCTCCTTGCTGTCCAAACTTCAAAGATCTGCATTGATGGACAAAAAGAGCGTAAGCACATAATGCTTAGTGAAGAATGCTCAAAACCAAAACACCATCAATGCAGCGGGTCATAAAACACTTGTAAAACAAACCCGATTTGTTTACCAAAACCATGTTTGAAATCCTTTTCAACCACAAGCATCAACCATGCATAAACACCATATGCAAAGCTAAAACGAAACCATGGAAAACACTTCCATTTTACAACATACCTTTCTTAACCTTGAAATCCATTTCAAACAAGAAACCTTTAAAACCATTTCACAAGCCAACCAACACTTGCATTACACCAAGGCAACATATAAACCATACAACATATTCACATGCCTTTCAAAACAAGTCCTACAAGACTTCAATGCATTAAAGATATTCATGCTCACATACATCGTTTACCAAATGATAATCAACACTTGTTCAACCTAACAAGTAAACATGCATTCACATGCATCATACACCTTTCATGCAACAATGCATCTTTTCAAGCAACTCATGCTTCACATGCAACCATGCATCATTTCAAGCATCTCATGCTTCACATGCAACCATGCATCATTTCAAGCATCTCAAGCTTCTTAATATTTTAGAATATCATATTGGCCTTCAAGTGATCAATCACATCCACTTTTCAACTCAACACCCGATCGGATACGCGGATTCCGAGCGTTGTCCCTACGCTCCCTACACCCTACCCAATCCAAGGTCCTCGAATGGGCAACACCTCCATTATGACCTTACAAGCCTAAAGTTCCCATGCATGGACTTTTAAACACCATACAACCTTAGCTTTTCCCGAGGTTCCCATGTATGGACAACCATACAACCTCAACATGCACAAGGTTCTCCCGTATGGACTTTTAACCACCATACAACCCTTGCATAACCGATTGGTAGTTGTAGAAATCACTAACGAGATCCGGGACACCCTATACAAGACCCACACATGGACTTAAAACCGCCATTGTGATCTCAACAAGCACAAGGTCTTCACATATGGACTTTTAAACACCATATAACCTTTGCTTAAACAAGGTCCTCGAATGGGCAACACCTCCATTATGACCTCAAATAACCAAGGTCCTCGAGTGGGCAACACCTCCACTATGACCTCATCTCGTTAGGAAACTTGAAGGGAGCTTATCCGGTCCACTCTTGACCACTCCACCTCCAAGGCGACTTTATTCACGGTGCACCCAATCCTATAGCCGACTAACTATATCCGATCAAAGAACCAAGAACCACTTACATCACTTGCCAATATAACCATCTTACCACATTAATCCAATGTTTCACATGCATAATCAATATGCAAAACCATTTCATAATAAACCAATGATTCTCATGCATAATCAGTATGCAAAACCATCATTCAACGACATTAATTCACTGTTTTAAAGCATTAAACAAAGCCATTGAACAACATGCAACATCATGCATCAAAACCACATATTCAATGTATAAAACCAAGGATCTCTCACCTTGAGCATCCTTCACATATGGCTTTCAAAACCAGCATTAAACCATGCTAAAATATGCTTTCAAAACAGATTTAAACCATGCAAATCACATGCATTTCAATCATCAACCACAATTGCTTAAAAAGCCAAATCATATCACAAATCAAGTAAGAAATCCATTTACTTACTCTTGAGCTTAGCAAAGTTGTTTAGACTTAAACTAAGCTCCCAAAACCTTCAAACCTTTGTTTAAAAGCCGAAAACCCAACTTCACTCACCGATAACCAAAACAAGACTAGCCAACAAGCCTTCCAAGCATCCGAAACCTTCCGCAACACCTCTAAAGCTCAAGGATCAAACTCCCCTGTTTCAAGCACACAAAAACAGCACATTAATGCATCATTATGCATTAAGAACAGCAGCCACACAACCAAACTCGCTGCTCAACACAAATCCAACAATTCGGCCACCAAACACAACCGAAATCACCTCCAAACAATACCAAAACTTAACCCAGCCAAGATCCATCACTTCTAACCATTTTTATACATCAATTAACATCCAAAATGAATACAAACACATCCTTATACCTCCAGGTATAACAGATCACCAAAAACACTCCAAAAACAACCAAAAACTCAAGCAAAACTTAGGAAATTCAACCTATCCGGGATTGCATTAGTTAAACATCAATTTCTAATCAACTTAGCATTCATTTAACATCATTTTGACACTTCAAAACACTGCCCAAACAGATCACACGAAAATTCCACCAAAATCACCAAATCTTGCATTTTAGCCAAAAATCAAGATCTCATTTGAAAAACCATTAACAAATCTTAAATCAAGGATTGAGAACTTGGGAATTTCAGTAAAGAACTGATAGTTTAGAGGAGAGAGACGTTCTTACCTCCAAACTTGAATTTCTCCTTTTTAGAGCCAAAAAGCTTGATGAAACAACTTGCAAATTGTGAGGTTTTGTTGATGAGATGATTAGGAATCAAATGAGAGTTGAAATGAGAGATTTAGATGCCAAAATCAGAGAAAGAAATCTGGAGAATTTTGTTTGGGTTGAGAGAAAATGAGAGAAAAGGAAAATGGAGAGAAAATGAAAAAGTAGTTAGGAAATTGGTTAAAATGATTTCCCTCCTTTTCTTAATCTTTAAAATCAGAATAAAACCTTAAAATATCTTAGAAAAATCTGGAGAAATTCTTATTGGAATAATAGCTCCTTAAAGATTCAAAGTTTCAATCCTTTATAAAACTGTCCCGCAACTTTCAAAAATTACATTTTGGTCACTAGCCAAAATGTCAACCTTCCAAACCTCATTTTCCAAAATTGATTTCACAGTTCACTTTTATATAATAAAAGATGATTTTAGAACATTTTTCCATATTTTTAATGCAACCCGAACTAGGCTTTCCTAAATTCACTCTTATATATTCGATCAGCACTTTGACCGAACCGGTCAACGCCCAAAACTTCCGAGCCCAAAACCGGGGTGTTACAAATAACTTTAGTCATTTATCTTTTAAATCTAATTTAGTTGAGTCTAGTGGTGCTTCAGGGTCCAAAAAGCCCTTTAAGAAAGGCCCTCAGAGCAAAAAGCCCAAACCACAGAAGACTACCAACTTCAAGAAACCGGTCAAGGCCAAGCCAGACGCGAAAACCATGAAGTGTTACGTGTATGGGCAAGCTGTTCACAAGACGTACCATTGTCAGCACCGTTTGGACCGCCAGAACGAGACTAGACCACGCATGCATGTGGCGGAGGACATGGATGATGATGTCATTTCCGCGGTGGTTTCGGAGGTTAACCTTGTAGAGAAGAACACTGAGTGGGTCGTGGACACCGGAGCTTCTCGACATTTCTGCGTAAGGAAGGAGTTCTTCACCGAGTTCGAGGACGTGAAAAATGGTGAACGCGTGTACATGGGAAACTCCAGCAGCTCTCAAGTGATGGGCAAAGGCAAGGTTTTACTGAATCTGACTTCCGGTAAAACTTTGGCCCTTAACAATGTCCTATATGTGCCTGCCCTGCATAAAAATCTGATCAGTGGTGGCCTCTTAAATAAGGCAAGCATTAAATTAGTTGTTGAGGCAGATAAACTTGTACTTTCCCGTAATGATGATTATGTCGGGAAAGGTTTTTTAAGTGAAGGTTTATTTGTCATAGAAACTCAACTTAATGAAAATAAAGCTACCACTTCTACTTATATTGTTGAGTTTTTTGATATGTGGCATGCTAGATTAGGAAACCTAAATATTCAATCCTTATAGAAAATGATGAATATGAATATTCTGCCTAAACTAGACATAACAAACTATAATAAATGTGAAGTTTGTGTAGAAGCTAAGCATGCTAAACCTACCTTTAAAACGGTTTCTAAAAGAAAGACTGAATTGTTAGAACTTATACATACTGATCTAGCAGACTTTAGAAACACTAAAAGTAAAGGAGGAAAACACTACTACATAACTTTTGTAGATGACTTCTCTAGATATACAAAAGTTTATCTCCTAAGAACTAAAGATGAAGCTGAAAACTTATTTCTTATTTATAAGGCTGAAGTTGAAAATCAGTTAGATAGGAGAATAAAACGTGTTAGGTCTGATAGAGGTGGTGAATATGGATCTAATTTTCTAAAAGAGGTTTGTGAGACGAATGGCATAATACATGAAACTTTAGCCCCTTATTTTCCTCAACAGAATGGTATAGCCGAGAGGAAAAACAGAACTTTAAAAGAGATGATGAACTCATTGTTGATAAGTTCTAGGTTTTCTGACAACATGTGGGGGGAAGCCATTCTATCGGCTAATCATATATTAAACCGAGTACCTCATAAGAAAATTGATTCTACCCCATACAAATTATGGAAAGGGTATGCCCCAAATTTACAATACCTGAAAGTGTGGGGGTGTCTGGCCAAAGTGGGATTGCCAGACTTTAAGAAGTCCACCATTGGACCTAAGACCGTTGATGCAGTGTTTATAGGCTATGCTTCTAACAGTGCCGCATATAGATTCATGACTTTACAAAACTCCTTTATTTTTGAATCTAGGGATGTTGTTTTCTTTGAAGATATCTTTCCTCTCAAGAAACCTAGATTAAGTGTTGAAACACAAATAAAAAACTTGCCATCCACTTCTTCTAGTGTGCCTGCTAGGTCTTCTCAAGAGATTGAATTTGAGCCTAGAAGAAGAAAGAGACAAAGAGTTGAAACCTCTTTTGGACCAGACTTCATAACTTCCTTTATTTATGAGATAAATGATTTAGACACCCTTTCTGATCCTATAGCTCAAGCTTATTTGTTAGATGAGGATCCTAAAACTTACGAAGAAGCTATACGATCTATTGATGCTTGTTTCTGGAAAAGCGTTATAAAAGATGAACTAGAATCAATAATATCTAATCATACTTGGGAATTAGTTAACTTGCCTAGAGGATTTAAAACCATCACCAGTAAATGGGTCTTTCGAAAGAAACTTAGACCAGATGGTTCTATCCAGAGGTATAAGGCAAGGCTAGTAGTCAAAGGGTTCACTCAAAGATTTGGTCAAGACTTCTTTGATACTTATTCTCCCGTCACTAAAATCTCAATGATCCGTGCATTGTTTGCACTAGCCTCCATTCACAAGTTACAAGTACATCAAATGGATGTAAAGACTGCATTTTTGAATGAGGATCTAGATGAGGAGATCTATATGGAGCAACCTCTTGGCTTCGAGGCGCCTGGTATGGAAGGCAAAGTCTGTAGACTTAAAAAGTCACTTTATGGCCTGAAGCAAGCTCCTAAAGGGTGGTATGAGAAATTTCATAAAACTATCATTAGTTTTGGTTTTGTTGTGAATGGTTCGGATGCATGCGTGTATTCGAGGATGTTTGGTACTGATTGTGTCATCATAAGCCTGTATGTTGACGACATGTTGATTTTCAGTACTAACATTGAGTCCATTAACAAAACAAATAGTTTCTTGTCCACTAAGTTTGAGATGACTGACTTGGGAGAAGTCGATGTAATCTTAGGAGTCAAAGTAACCAAAACTGAAAAGGGATTTTCTTTATGTCAGACACATTATATCGAGAAAATGTTAAAGAAATTTGACAGTTATGATGTCATCCATGTTCGAACTCCTTATGACTCTAGCATACATCTCTTTAAGAATAAAGGAAGTAGCGTTTCTCAAACGAAATATGCCAAAATAATTGGTAGTCTGATGTTCTTAATGAACTATACTCGGCTAGATATTGCCTATGTTGTAAGCAGACTTAGTAGATATACTCACAATCCTAGTGGTGAGCACTGGGTTGCTCTTAGACGCTTACTTAAGTACCTTAATGGTACGATGGACTGGAGACTTGAGTTTGTTGGATTTCCTTCTACTTTAGAAGGATACTGTGACGCCAACTGGGTCTCTGATAATGGTGAAGTAAGCTCTACGAGTGGGTATGTTTTTACTTCGGGAGGAGCATCAATTTCATGGAAGTCTTCAAAATAGACTTGTATTGCTCGCTCTACTATGGAGTCAGAGTTTATAGCTCTTGACTTAGCTGGGCAAGAAGCTGAGTGGCTAAGAAGTTTGTTAGCCGATATTTCGTTGTGGGGAAATCCGAATCCTCCTGTTTTCTTATTGTGTGATTCACAAGCTGCGATTTGTGTTGCCAAGAGTCAAGTTTACAATGGTAAAAAGAGGCACATTCGCATAAGACATGAATCTGTTAGACACTTAATAAGGAATGGAGTACTTTCTTTAGAGTATGTGAATTTGGAAAGAAACCTAGTAGATCCGCTTACCAAAGGGTTAAGTCGGAAGTTGGTCCTAGATTCGTCGAGGGGGATGGGTTTAAAGCCCATTGGTTGAGGAATTCATGGTGGATACCCAACTTAGTTATCTAAGTTCAATGTGGTCAAAAGAAACCATGGAAAGACTCATATTGTACATTTCTCACTACCTATCCCTATGACGAATAATGTACATGCCCAGGTTGAGTACTATTACTCTTAATAAATTCATAGCCCAGGTTTTGGGTGGTCTTTGTGAGAAAGATTTGATGAATTTACGGAATCATGGTTGAATACTTATTCTTAATAAGTTCATAACACAAGTCTGAATGTGTTGTCCTATTGAGAAGGACAAGATGAACTTACCACCAGAAAAGGTTGAGTTTCAAGAAACTTTTAATGAATTCAAAGTTTGAATTGTCCTATTGAGAAGGACATTTTGAATTCACCGATAATGAGGTTGAATATTTATTCTTAATGATTTCTTATCCCAAGATTGGGTGGTTCATTTTAAATGAACTTGAAGAAATCACCATATCTCTAAGAGGTTGAGCCATTACAAATGGTTCTTAATTATTTCATAGCCTGATTTCAGGGTGGTTTATATCGAGATAGACTTGATGAAATAACCTATGTAAGTGAGAAAGATTAGCCACCTTCTGTGAAAAACATTGGGCCATTTTTCTAATACACTTACTAGAATCCTGAGGTAAGATGGCCAAATATACACTTGTGTATATATATCTTACACATCGAGAACTTCTGTGGATGAAGGAGTTAGTTGTGTGTTATGAGTTTACCCCTATCTTAGAAAGTTCAAGACTAGTTTCACTTATCTAAGAGAAGGATCGCTCATCATCAATATGTATTAGTTCAAGATACGTTCACTAGTGCTTAAGCAACTAATTCCGCTATTGCTCTTCTGAGGAGGTCTGCGTTTGAGATACAGATGAATTCTTTCGCATTAGTGGGGGAATGTTGGTAATGCTTAAAGTGTTACTAAGGGAAAAGCATATATCCCACATTGGTTGGGAAAAAGGCTAGTGAAGGGTATTTATACCCATGTTTCCCCCATCCCTTGTTGAGTGGGAAAGAACAAGGAACATCCTCACGCGTCGCCGGCCGGCCGGCTCGGCTCGGGCTCAGGTAACACGTGTCTTCGACACATACGCGCGCGGGTATTATCTTTTTGGAGAAAATTCGTAAGGAATTTTCTTAAGAACAAAAGATCACGTGAAAGAATTTCTCTACTTATTTATAGGCTTGATTAATTTCGAATCTGAACGTTTTGATCCAGTGCTGTTTTGAACGGTCTATTTATTGGAATTTATTCGAATATACAGTCTGTTCTAGTGTTGAATTTACACTGTTTTTCCAGTCAGATTCAAGTGTTAACATCAACTATTTATTGCAGGTTTAATATGTTGTTACGGAGAGCTGTTACTGCAGCTGTTACAACATATTAATATTGCAGTTATACAGATATAATTCTGTATTAATTTGGATAGTGTAATGACATTTCTGTCCATGCAAACCAGCCTATAAATAGAGGTCCTTCATGCAACATTTGGATGCATCAAACACACATCAAACACTCTAAAAAGCTCCCTGCTTTCCTCCATCGTTTGAAGTAGTAGTACCGTTGTTGTTCACTCCGGAGTCGAGTGTACGATTCTTGGAGCGTCCGTGTTCACCTCGGGGGACATTCTGCCCGTGAAGCGACTACACTATTCGGGGCAGATTTGTTTCTAGGGCAGTGGCCAACATACCACGACACGGTTCATCCTATCTTCATTTCTGTTTTTATTATTTCCAGTCAGTGCTAATCAGCCCGTTTTGCAGTCATTTACACCAACAGATGTGATGTAATTCTAAGAGAATGATGACGTTTTCTTTGCACGGTGATTGATATAATTATGTTGTTGTTGAGAAAATGATATTGGTGCCAAGCATGATGATTGTGATGTATGTGTAAGCTGTTATATACATGATGATGTTGTAGGTTGAATCTGATTGATTGTTATGCATGATGTTTGTGATATGTATGTTGTATGCCTTATGCTATGTTTGGGGGAAATTGGGATACCCATTGCCTTATTACTATAGTAAAGTGTTTTAAATTGAACTGGAAGTCTTGGATCCTTGCTTGAAGATGGCCTAATTTCTTTTTTATTTTATTATCATGCCTTAATTATAATAGCACAATAAATCGGGGAGAGAGTAGCGATCTGGTATGATTGATGTTGTCGTTTGGGCAAGGAGTAGAGGAGTGTGTTATACCTCATGAGGGTTTGTTACCCTGAAGTAAGTACAACCTGTTTCGGTTGGGCTAGTGTTGGGTGACATGGCGCCTGGGACAGAGGCGATGTCCGGAGCTTGAGAATCTGTTAATGTTGGAGTGCATGAGACTGCACTAGCTGTTGGGCGATTGTGAGTTGTTGTTAGAATGCTTATGTAGTTTGGAAGAAGTTGAGCTTGAGGGTTATCACCTGAAGTATCCATGGAGTTGATGGCTTGTACTATTGGGATTATGGAACAAATGGGGTGTAATGATGCCCAAAGATTGAAATGAGTTGTATCTTAGTTGTAAAGAGATGTGTGCATTTGGTGGACAACTGCGGTTGTGGGTGTGGAACCCGATGTTGTGACTTGGGAGTTCTTTTGAACTGTTCTTAAGAAGAAGTATCTAAGAGTTATATACTTGGATGACAAGAAATGTGAATTCATGGCTTGGATTCAAGAGAATTTGTTTGTGGCCGAGTTTAAGGCACAAATTGTTTAGTTAGGTGGGTATGCTCCTGGATTGGAATTTGATGTGAAACATCGATGTGATTGATCATGTTATGGTTTTGTACATGATATTAGGCTATACATGTTGGCTTTTGGTTACACTGTTTTTCGACGTGTTGGTTACTCGGGCAAAGTGCTTTGAGCAGAATCTGGGTTTATTAATTCGTGTGAGAATGGTTTTGATAAAATGTATTGCCTGAGTTGAGGCGAGGTGGCGGTAATGTTGAGCGGGGACCGTAGGGATTGTGCGACTAGGCTCGAGTAGCTTTTGATCCTAATAGGTATGTGGATCGTGTAACCACGTGAGGCGAGATCGTCCATGTTTGATCGATGATGTATAGTAACTAGTTCCTTTGGTTGAGGAAACCTTTATAATTTATCAAATTTACAAAATGGTCCCTAAAACGTAAAGGTATGCAATCGAGTCCCAAATCGATTTATGCCCTAGTTAATATTTGTTCCACTGCGATGTTAAACAAATAGGATAATAACGAGCATTTAGACAAGATAAAACGAAAAAAATTTAGGGTTGTTTATTGGAGTAAACTTCCCGATTTACTTCAATATTCCCCGTGTGATCTGTTTGGTTCGGTCTATCGTCCACACCGGGTCGAGGGGGTTACATAACATGCATCCAAAACCAAGTGCATAAAAAACATTTAGTAATGGCACAACCGAGAGAGAAATTCCTTATACTTACTTCCGAACTTAGACAAGCATTTCAAGCTTATATCTAAGTTCCCAAAACCACCTTTAAAACATTTCAAAACTGAAATCTACATTCTCATTCACCGACACGTGAAACCATGATTAGCTGACGCGAAACTAAGCATCCAAAACTCCCGAAACCTCACCGGTTGCTTTCGAAAAGTTCTCACTTGTTTAAACCACATAAGAATATAGGATTAATGCATCTCAATGCATTAAAAACTCTATCAAGGAATCCTACGACGTTGCTCTGCCCAAAACTACCAAAACGCCCATTCGAAACAACCGAAAACACCATCGATTACTCTACAAACTCAACCCAGCCAAAACCTAACACTTCCATCCATTTATTAACATTGATTAACATCCAAATTTAACCTATTATCAACCTTATACCTCCAGCACATACATCATAATGCACATAATCAAGAATCCCTTCAGTTTTGTGTTTTCCAATCGTGAAACTAACTATAGTCTGTTTACCAAGAACACAAAACTCACAAAGACCAAGCTTGCAATTTTTAACACCATGCAACAAATTTCTTTTATACAATCCAACCATTCCACGTTCACTAAGATGACCAAGACGCATGTGCCACAATTTTGTATTATCATCATATGACTCAACAGAATGAGCTCCACCTACAACTGTACTCCTTAACAGTTTATAGATATTCCCTGCAGTAATATTTCCTTTCATCACAGTCAATGCACCTTTAACAATTCTAATGGTTTCCCTATTCTCATCTGCATCAGGAATAAAACCATTCTTATGCAAAGTGCCCAAGGAAATTAGATTCTTTTTCAAATTTGGTATATGTCAAACATCACATAATGTTCTAACAGTGCCATCATACATCTTAATTCTAACTTCACCAATACCAACAATATTGCAACATCTATCATCGCCTAAATAGACAAAACTAGAGTTAACAAACATATAAGTAGAAAACCACTCCATGTTAGGCGTTATATGAGAAGAGCATCTTGAATCAAGAATCCATGCATTCGTGAACTGAGTTGTTGAAATAGAAAGCATATCACCATCACTGAAATCTGTATTGTCATTCTGCACCACATTCACAATTTTGGATGATGCATCATGTTTATCATTTGTCCGCCTTTTTAACTTTGGACAGTCTCACTTTATATGCCCTGGCTCCTTGCACTTGTAGCAAAGAACCGTCTTCTTGCCTCTAGACTTTGATCTAGAATTCCGTTTTCCATAATCTTTCTTCTCTGACTTCCCACATTCTTGATTACCCTTAACATATAAACCATCAGCATGAAAACTTTCACATGTATACTGCTTCCGCTGATTGTGAGCCAACAAGGTTGAAGTAATCCCTTCAACTTTGATTGTTTCTTTCCCATATGTAAGAGTAGTCACCATGTGTTCATAAGGGGAGGCAATGAACACAACAAAATCATTGCTGCCTTCATCCTCAATCTTCACATCAAGTTGAGTCAAATAAGTGATTATTTGATTGAAGACATTTACATGTTGTGTCAAATCATGGCCTTCCTGCATCTTCAGCCCATACAACCTCTGCTTTAGATACAATTTATTTGTTAGAGATTTGGACATAAACTGACTCTCTAATTTCTTCCATATTTCTGATGGAAACGACAGATTCATTATGTGATACATAATCTTATCTGCCAAACATAACCATATGGTTCCAATCGCTCGCTCCTTCAGTTCTTCCCAATCTTCATCATCCATCGATGTTGGTTTTTCAGATCATAAAGCCTTTAAAATCCCTTCTTTCGCATAAATCTTTTACCCTCGTCTGCCACAATCCGAAGTTACCCTTTTTTGAACCAAACATAGTCATCTCAACCTGGCTCTGATACCAATTGTTGTTTAATAAAGGCAACCGAACAAGAAAGTAAACAAACAAGAACACAAGAGATTAAAGATGTTCAGCAACGTACTTATGTCATCGGGAGCAAGAGCGGTTATTTTACTTATTGATTCAATCAATCAAATTAGATTACAAATAATAGGCATATATATAAGTAACCCTCAACAGTACAATTACCAAAATACCTCGTACCGTACCGTGGGGGCTTCACCCCGCACCCCCAACCCACTTAGTCGAAGCCCACAGACTAACTTGAGAATTCCTTTATGGGACATCTGCTCTCGCTCCATCTCCGCTCTAGCATCTGGCGTTTAACAGTATATGAGTCATACTTAACAATATATAAACATATACTACCTTGTAATCACCTTAAGACTATTCAAAAAATATTATACTATTTACAAATAATAACCATTCATGTTGTCTCATTCGACATTGATTTGAGAATATAATATCACTCTATTTTATTAAAAAAATAAATATATATAATAAAATTACAAAAAAAAGTCTACAAAACTAAATTAACTAATCACAAAGAAGAAACATATAATTTCTTTTAAACTTAGGAAACTGAAATTGGGAAAGAAAATGAAACGAGTAAAATCAATAAAGTCTCCTAGTGTTCCAGAATCTTCAAAGAGAGAAAAAGGGTAAACTACACTGGTAGTCTCCGAATTTTTAGGACACATTTAATATGGTCATCAAATTTTTAAAAATTTCATTACAATCACTCAACTTTTAATTCACTTTTATTACGGTCACTGTCATCACCTTCCGTTAAAAATGCTGACGTGACACATTATTTTCTTCTTCTTTTTTCTCTCTTTTTCTTCATTTCATGTCTTCTTTCCCATTGCTGGTCATTCCTCAACAAACTCTTTATTTCTTCCTCTTCAAACATCTATTTTTCTCAACTCTTTATTTTTTCTCCATCAAAACCAAAATTCATATAGAATGTAAATAAAGTTATCAAAAAATCACTAGAAAGATGATTATGTCACAAAGAAAATGTGAAGCCAAAATTGATTTTGATATAACATCTAAACTTATGGACCAATTTGCAAAACAATAAATTTTTAAGTTCTCTTTAAAGTCTCACTATTGACAAGTATTTTAAACAAAATAATATCTCAAGACAAGTTCTTAAAATGATAAATTTTTCTAAGTCTTTTCCTATAAGTTTTCAAGCCAAACTATACAAAAACGCCCAGGTGTATCGATACCCTTAGGCGTATCGATACGGGTTTTAGCCACTGGAATTTTAATGGGCATAGCGTACCGATACAGTATTACCCCGTATCGATATGATATTCATCTGGGCAACTCTTTCAATGATACCGTACCGATATGCTTTGCAACCGTATCGATACGATAAGCTTATCTTTGCAAAATCTTTGCATTTAATTTTCAAACTTTAACTTGTTAGTTGGTTGGTATCCTAATTTTTAAATGACCGTTATACCGTACCGATACGCTAAGGATGCGTATCGATACGATCTTTAAGAAAACCAAACTTGGGATTCCAGTGAGCAAATACTGTATCGATACGACCCTCCGTAGCGATACGCCCCTTAAAACCGTACCGGTACGCCTTCTATGCATATCGATACACTATGTTTTTCAGTCACAACGGCTCTTTCCTCTTTGATGCAGGTATCGATACGCTCCCTACGAGTACCGATACGGTAGGTAGCAGAGCTGCATTTATTGCGGGAAAAATGCTCTCAACGGCTCTATTGATGATCCCAACTACCCAAACGGCTAGAATTCAATGCAAGGGTATAAAAACAAGTCTCAATTGAACAAGCAACAACTATTGAACCTACAAGCAACATCAAAGCATCAAATCCAAACCCTAGTGCCTTTCATTGTCAAATTCTTGTCCCCAACTTTTGTGTTCTTATTGTAATCTTGTATTGTGAGTTTGGGGAGTGTGAAATTGTAATTGGGTAAATATTCATCCTTTGAGAGGAACTTTTAGAGTTTACCAAATTCATTTCTTTGTAAAAGTGAGTGGATTAAGCTTTGGGTAGAAAGCTTAATCAAATTGTAAGGTTACCTCCTCATCCAAGAAAAAGGGAAGAATTCAAGTAGTGAATTGGTTGAAAATCCTTAGTGGGAACTAAGGTAGTGGATGTAGAGCTCATTTGGAGAACTTGAACCACTCTAACTTCTTGTGTCACGTTTTATTTTTCACCTTTATCTCCTACCAAAATTTTTATTGCCAATTAACCCCCCTCTTGGTCATTTGCAATTGTGTGATCAACTCAACAATTGGTATCAGAGCTACACTCATTGGAAGGATTACAACCCTCTTGAGTCGATTCTAGGAAAGTTTGATCAACAACTAGTCAAGAAATGGCATCCACCTCCAACTCCAACCTCTACGAGTCCCAATCTACTACCAAGCCACCATTCTTCAAAGGGGATAACTACCCATATTGGAAGAATAGGATGAGGCTCTTCATCAAGTCTACCGACTACATGGTGTGGGATGTGGTTGAAGAAGGTCCATACATACCAATGAAGAGAGATGGTGAAGCAAGACTTGTCCCAAAGGTGAAAGCCGAAATGACGGAAGATGAACGAAGAAGGATGCAAGTAAATGATAAAGCTCTTCATGTCATCTTTTGTGCACTTGGTCCAGATATCTACTCCAAGGTGTCTTCGATCGAGAATTCCAAGGAAGTTTGGGACACCCTCGAGACACAATATGAGGGAACTAGCGATGTCAAGGAAACAAAAATCGGGCTACTCAATCTAAGCTACGAAAATTTCAAAATGGATCTCGATGATAGTGTTTCCAAGATGTTTGATCGATTCTTGGTCATTGTCAACGGATTGAAGGGTTTCAGTGAGATCATCCCCGAAGACAAGCTAGTGAGGAAATTGTTGTACTCTCTTCCGGAATCATGGGATAGCAAGATAACGGCTATTATTGAAGCTCGATATTTGAAGACTCTCAAGCTTGATGCTCTTGTTGTATCTCTACTCACCCATGAGATCACGAGGAAGGGAAGAGAAGAAGAAAAGAAAATGGAAGAGAAGAAGGTTGAGAAGAAGGATGTTGAGAAGAAAAAGATTGGAATCGCTCTTAAAGCTTCATATCATGAAAGCGATTCTAGCGAAGATGAATATGAGGATATGGCCATGTTGGCCAAACGGTTCACTCGCTTTATGAAGTCCAATCGTGGGAGAAAGTTCATTAGAAAAGGAGACTTCAAGAGCAAGAGTAAGGAAGAGGAGAAGGACCAAATCACTTGCTATGAATGCAAAAATCCGGTCATATCCGTTCCGAATGTCCTCAATTGAAGAGGGAGAGCTTTGGGAAGAAGAACAAGCTCAAAGCTCAAGTAGCAACTTGGAGTGACGAGGAGTCATCCGAGGAGGAGGAGGAAGTGGCCAATCTTTGTCTCATGACCATTGATGATGAACCAAAGGTAAACCCTAACTCATCTAATTTTGATTTTACCTTTGATGAGCTTCAAGATGCTTACGATGAATTGCAAGAGGTTTATGATGAGTTAGTTGGAAAATATAAGGAATCCATTTTGAGAAACAAGAAAAACATTTCCAATTTGAAAAATCAAAATGAAACATTTTCAAGAACTAACTCTGAATTGGAAAAGAAGGTTTTGTGCTTACTAAATCTTTCAAATGATCTTAAAAAGAAAAACCTTGAACTTGAAAAACTTCTTTCCAATTTTCAAGATTATCACACAAAGGAAGTGGATAATCTTAAAACATTAATTGCTATTGGGAAAAACCATTTTGAAAAGGGAAACTCTTCTAAATCCCAATATGTAAAAAGAAAATCTTTTATTCCTAAACAAAGAAATTTTCATAAGCAATCTAGAGGTCAAAATGTTAGAAGTGTTTGAGTTCCTAAGGAACTCATTATTTCTAATAATATGAATGTTATTGCTTCTTGGATTCCTAAGGGAACCAAAGTTTTGAAGGCTAACACACATGGACCCAAAATGATTTGGGTACAAAAACTCAAGGCTTTTCTTTGTTTGTAGGGGGAGCATTGCTACAAGGCCAAAGCTTCAAGCCAAAACTCATGGTACCTTGATAGTGGATGCTCAAGACATATGATCGGTGACAAGAGTAGATTTGTGGAACTAAAGCCAAAAAGTGGTGGAGTGGTAACTTTCGGTGACAACTCCAAAGGCCACATTGAAGGAATAGGCTCTATTGGTAATCAATCTTCTCTTTTCATTGAAAATGTTTTGTATGTCAACGGTCTTAAACATAACTTATTGAGCATTAGTCAATTATGTGATAAGGGTTTTAATGTTTTATTTGATAAAAGTGGTTGTAAATTTGTGAACATTAAAACAAATCAATTAATGCTCATAGGACATAGAATAGGCAATATCTACATGGTGCATTTAGATGACATTCATTCATCTCATACATGCTTAGTTGCACATGATGAACATGACTCATGGCTTTGGCATAGAAAATTAGGACATGCTAGCATGAGTGTTTTAGAGAAATTAATTTCCCTTAATCTAGTTAGAGGTTTACCCAAACTTAAGTTTTCTAATGATAAAATTTGTGATGCATGTTCAAAGGGTAAACAACATAGAACTTCATTTAAATCCATTAATGATGTCTCTACTAGTAGATGTTTACAATTGATTCATATAGATCTTTTTGGGCCTATTAGAACAATGAGCTTGGGTGGTAAATCATATGCCTTTGTACTTGTAGATGACTATTATAGGTTTTCTTGGGTTCTATTCTTAAGTACAAAAGATGAGGCTTTAGAAAAATTCATCACATTTTCTAAAATAACTCAAAATGATATTGAACTTAAAATTTCTCACATTAGAAGTGATCATGGAACCGAATTTCAAAATCTAGGTTTAGAAGAGTTTTTAAATGAAAATGGGATTAGCCATAATTTTTCCGCACCTCGCACTCCTCAACAAAATGGGGTAGTTGAAAGGAAAAATCGAACTTTAGAAGAAATGGCTAGAACCATGCTTTGCGAAAATAATTTACCTAAATATTTTTGGGCGGAAGCCACAAATACCGTTTTCTATATTATAAATCGAGTAATTATTAGGCCAATTTTGAAGAAAACACCTTATAAGATTTTAAAATCTAAGAAGCCTAACATTAGCTATTTTCATCCTTTTGGTTGCAAGTGTTTTGTCTTGAATAATGGTAAAGAAAACTTAGGTAAATTTGATGCTAAAAGTGATGAAGCTGTTTTCTTAGGGTACTCTTTAAACTCTAAAGCCTATCATGTATTTAATAAAAGAACTCTAGTAGTTGAAGAGTCTATACATATTGTTTTCGATGATAACCACCTTCAGAGGAAGGAATCTTGTGATGATGATGATGTAGGAATTCTTGATGCCATTGATGGAGGACAAACGTCAAAGGTGGATGAGATTCCAACTAAAGATGAAGATGCACAAGATCCACCTCTTGGAGCCTTGAAGGACTTGGCTCTTGAGGAAAAGGAGGTATCTTACCCAAGGGAGTTCAACTATGTCAAAGGTGGTGAAATCTTGGGTGATCCATCCAAGGGGGTAACTACTAGATCCTCTCTCAAATTAATGAACCATGTTGCATTTCTCTCATGAATTGAGCCTAAAAATATTAAAGAAGCTTTAAAAGATGATTTTTGGATTTTGGCCATGTAAGAGGAATTAAATCAATTTGAGAGAAGTAAAGTTTGGACATTAGTTGAAAGGCCTAGTAATCAATCTACTATAGGAACTAAATGAGTGTTTAGGAATAAACTAGATGAAAGTGGTAATATAGTGAGAAACAAGGCTAGGCTTGTTGCTCAAGGCTATACCCAAGAAGAGGGAATTGATTTTGATGAAACATATGCACCCGTAGCTAGGATGGAAGCCATTAGGATGCTTTTAGCATTTGCATGTTATAATGATTTCAAGCTTTTTCAAATGGATGTGAAAAGTGCCTTTTTAAACGGTTTTATAAATGAAGAAGTGTATGTTGAACAACCACCAGGTTTTGAGGATTCAAAATTTCTAAACCATGTGTTCAAACTAACTAAAGCTCTTTATGGTTTAAAGAGACTTTCAAATTTTTTAATTGAAAAGGGTTCTGAAAAATGTAAGGTGGACACTACACTTTTCATAAAAAGATATAATAATGACATCTTAGTAGTACAAATCTATGTTGATGATATCATTTTTAGTTCTACTAACGAATGTTATTGCAAAGAAATTTCTAAGCTAATGCAAGGTGAGTTCGAGATGAGCATGATGGGGGAGCTCTCATTCTTTTTGGGACTCCAAATCAAACAAAGGAAAGATGGCACCTTCATAAATCAAGCTAAGTACGTGAACGATATGCTTAAAAAGATCGGCTTGGAGAATGCAAAACCTCAAGCCACACCTATGATCTCTTCCATAAAGCTTGACAAAGATGAAGGAGGTAAGTGTATTGATTCTAAGCTTTATAGATCCATGATAGGTTCTTTGCTTTACCTTACCGCAAGTAGACCATATATCATGTTTAGTGTTTGTATGTGTGCTAGGTTTCAAGCTAGTCCTAGAGAATCACACTTAGTTGCCATTAAGAGAATTTTTAGATACCTTAGAGACACACATAACTTAGGCCTTTGGTATCTTAAAGATTCCTCCTTTAGCCTTCATGCTTATTCGGATGCGGATTATGGGGGGTGTAAGATATATAGGAAAAGTACTTCCGGGACATGCCAATTCTTAGGTAGTATGCTCGTATCTTGGTTCTCTAAGAAACAAAATAGCGTAGCCTTATCTACCACCGAAGCGGAGTACATATCCTTAGGGAGTTGTTGTTCTCAAGTCCTTTGGATGAAGCAACAAATCTTAGATTATGGTGTTGAAGTAGAAACTATACCCCTTAGGTGTGACAACAGTAGTGCCATTTGTCTCACTAAGAATCCCATCCAACACTCTAGAACCAAACACATAGTAATTAAACATCATTTCATTAGAGATCATGTGTTGAAAAATGATGTTGTTTTAGAGTATGTTGACACCTTGAACCAATTAGCGGATATATTCACAAAGCTTTTAGATAAAGAGCATTTTTGGACCCTTAGGAGAGAGTTAGGTTTAACTAGCCTTTCTTGACCCCTTCTAGGTCCCAAAATGTCAAAAATTTGCTTGAAATTGTTTCTGATTCATGCTTGTGTTAATTTGACTCCTTTTTGCTTCTATGTATGTTGCTAGGGGGAGTATGTATTAAGTTTAGCCATTAAAACTTTTTCATAGGACATTTACATGCATTTAGGGACGTTTAAAGTTTGATTTTTGCACTTAAATATGTCATAAATGCCTTATCTGGTAAAGGCGTATCGATACGGCTGAAGCGTATCGATACGGGTTCATCACTGGGAAATCTTTGAAGTTCAACGTGTATCGATACGAGCCCGCGTATCGATACGGTTAAGTCTAGAGAGTTAATCCAGGTCAAGTCGTACCGATACGGTCCCACGTATCAATAAAATAGTAACGACAAATAAAAAAATTAGGGTTAAAGGGTATCGATACGCTATACACGCGTACCGATACGGTCTCGACGGAGAGGCTTTTTAGGGCTGTATCTACAAAAACACTTTAAAATTAAAACCCCCTCTTTTCTCTTCAAAAACCCTAGCCACAACCCTCTATAAAACCCCCCTCAATCCTTCATTTTTTTCAATCAAACTTAAAAATTCTTTGAGGGTTTTTGATCTCCACATCAAAGCTAAGCTTTGTCAACAATCTAGTGCACTCACATCAACACATTCATCCAATCTAACAATTCAAGGTATAAAACTTTTCTGTTTTTATTTTATTTTATTTTCGTTCGATTTTTATAATTGTTTCAACTTAGTTTTTGTAAAAAACATACTTTTATATTATGGGTTTCAACTTTTTCATCAAAATTTTTTAAAAATCAAAATTTTTTCATTCGAATATATTTTCTATTCATATTTTTAATCTTTTTTTAACTCTTTCTCAAATTTGTATATATCTTTTTCAAATGAAATTTTCCTTTACAATTACCTTGAATTATTAGAATCTATTAGTTTGAATAAGATGTTAATTGCATACATATTCGAATCGTTTTGATGTGTTTTCAGGGTCATGGCACCGAAAAAGAGAGCTAAACGTTATCTTGCTACTTCTTATCCTAGTGAGGATGCTGAGGGTAACCCTAAACCTAATCTCCCTTATATTATCCAATTTAGTTTTGTAATACCCCAGATTTGGGCCTAGATGTTTAGAGTCTCAACCGGATCGGTCTGAAAAACGGTTCGAATCTAAAAGGGAGTTTTAGGGAACACCTAGTTCAGGATGCTTTAAAAATATAAAAAAGTATCTAAAAATCCTTATTTAATAGAAGAAATAAAATGGTTGAATCAATTTTACAAAATAAGGTTTGGAAATACTACATTTTGGTGTAGTGACCAAATCACAATTTTTGCAAAGTTAAGTAGTGACTGTTTTGTAAAGGATTGAAACTTTGAATCTTTAAGGAGCTAATTTTACCAAAATGTTTTTATCATATTTTTCTTTAATTTGGGTGATTTAATTAATGTTTTAATTAAAGAAAATGGAGGTGGATTAAATTAGAAAACCACCTTTGACTTTTCATAACTATTTTTCACAAATTTTCCCTCATTTTATTTTCTCTCAAATTCCTTTCAACCAAACACATTTTCTCCAGAAAATACACTTTGATTTTCACTTCATTTGATGAGATTTCAATCTCTCTTTGATTCTTAATCAATTCCTCATCAAATCCACTTGATTTCTACATTGAATTTTCAAGAAAATTTGCCCAAATCAAGGAGGAATCATCCATTAGAGGTAAGCTTCATCCTTCTCCTCTAATGATCAGTTCTTTACTGAAATTCCCAAGTTATCAATCCTTTATTAATGATTTTAAGTGGTTTTAATGTTAGAAACAAGAAATTGTCTTAAAACTCAAGATTTTGGAAGAGATCTTGAAGACTTTCGTGGTGATTGATTGGGCTCTGTTTTGAGATGGTTTTCTAATGTATTTTGGATGATAATAGATGTTACAAATGAGGTTTTATCAATCAAATCCCGAATATGTTTGTTTTCCTAAATTTTGCTTGTTAGAATGATGGTTTTTGGGGTGATTTTGGTGTTCTGTTATAGCTGGAGGTATAAGGACGTGGTTGTGTTGGTTTTTTATGTTAATTGATGTTTAGAAATGATTAGAAGTGATGGATCTTGGCTGGGTTTGGTTTTGGAAGAGTTTGAAGGTGTTTTCGGTAGTGTTTGGTAGCCGAAATGTGGTGTTTGTGTAGAGCAGCGAGTTTAGGTGTGTGACTGATGATTTCAATGCATGATGATGCATCAATCCTCTGCTCTTATGTGTTTAAAATAGGGGAGACATCTTTGGACATCTTTGGAGATGATCCGGAAGCTTAGATTGTGTTTCGGCGAGCAACCGAAATGTAATCGGTGAGTGCGTATGGTTTTAGTAGTCCTTGAGGGACAAAGAATCAAGGTTTGGGGATTTAGGAAAGGTTTGAAACACCTTCCTAAGTCCGGAAGTAAGTATTCGCTAGATTGCTCTCTTGAAAGTGGTGATTGCCCCTAAAATGCTTTTACATGCTCACGGTTTGAGATTGATAAATTCCTACTGTTTTTATGCATATTTTATAGCATGGGATGAAGCTTGAAATGATTTCATGAAGTAACATGTTGCATAGTTGAGATTTGAGCTTTTATGTTAAAGCATAGCAAATGTTATGGTTTTGAATTGAGATGAAAATGTTGAGATTTGATGCATGAAAAACAGTAGGTGAGATGATGTTTTATCATAATATATTGGCATAGATGTTGAGATACTTATCGGATATAATTGATCGATAAATAAGATGAGAGTGCACTATAAACTAAAATTCGTATGTGCTATTTGGTTAAGCCAAAGGGAGAGAATCGATGATGGACATTCCATCGGGTAGGACTTGGTGAAATACCCAAGCTTTGTGGCGATGAGAGATTCCGCCATGTGAGTACGGTGATGTGAGATTCCACCGGAAACTATGTTGCTAGACGAGTGAGTACGGTGATGAGAGATGCCACCGGAAGTGTCTAGTGAGATGTCCGCATATCCGAGTAATAATGAGATGTGAAATGCCAATATAAAATATGTAATGATTTTTTATTCACATGTACCATTGAAGAAATGATTTATGCTATGAGAAATGCATATGAGATTTGTATTAGAAATGCTTGGTGATACAAGCATGTGTGTGGCTTTGCCATGAGTTTTGCATTGGTTTAAATGCATGAGATAGAATGAAGGTACATGTGTTTTCAATGAGAAATTGCTTTGAAAGGTTTTCAAGCATGAGATAGAATGAGCATGTGCTTTAAAAGCTTTTGAGAAAGTGTTTCAAGATATGCATTATTGAGTTGGTTTTCTTTAGAGCATGCCTCACTAAGCATTTGTGCTTACGCTCTCTCTTTTACCAATAATACAGATAATTGAGGCGTTTCCGGGTGTCAAAGAGGTTAAGGTCATCCAAAGAAGTTCAAGCTCATGTATGGTGAAGTTTTCACACACTTTAGTTTTGATATAATGGCAATGGGAAACCAAGGATTGTATTTGGGAGATATGTTGAACTCCCTAAGGTTGTGGCATGTTTGTGTTGGCATGCTTGAGTTGTAATTGGCCTTGAATGTTTTGATTGAGGTTGGATTGCTTATTTTGGTTTTGTGATTAGGAAGCATGCCTCTAGACAATATGAATTTGTGTTTAATACTATGTTCGTGTTAGAATGTCTTAATTATGTTCCTTATATGTATGTTGGGTTGCTGGTATGATTTGGGAGTCTTTGAGGCATGTTTGAGTGTGTTAGAGGATGAAAAACCAGCATTTGCTGCTGTTTCTGGGCAGGGTGTATCGAAACACCCTCTAGTGTTTCGAAACGGGGGCCTGAAATGGTCTTCGTGTTTCCAAACGCCTGAGGATGTTTCGAAACATTTGGGATACTGGAATGTCACGTTTCGGTACTGGTCTCGGAACATACCCACATACCGAAACGGTCAACACCGTTTCGATACAGCGTTGCGGTACGGTAGGTAGGCGTTCCGAAACGAGTGACCGTTGGACATAGATTTGAATTGTTTTGAGTTTGCATGCTTTACATTTTATTCCTAAATGTTGTGATCACAATTGCGTTAGCTTGAGGTGTCTTTTAAAGCTGAATTTTGGCAGAGAAGCATGTAACATGATTAATTTCATATTGGTAATCCTAGAATCTATGAAGTCCCTTTTATTTACAAAAATTACAATTTGGTCCCTAATCTTGTATAAGGTGCAATTGAGTCCCTAAATGTAATCCAATCGATGTGCCTTTCTCCTTTATGATTCGTGAGTACTCACTTAGGTTTAATATGTATTTAGACAAGATTAAAATGAAAAAAAGGGTCGTTAATTGTTGCGTGTAAAAGTGTCTATCGCAATGTAGTGCAAGTGTACACGATGCAAGTAGTAAAGTGATACTGAAGTATCGGATACCCTCTCCACAGGGACTGGGCTAATAGCTTCACCTTTGATTACTGCACGAGAGAGGAAAAGAATGGTTTAAATTGTTGTCACGAAAATAATTAAGAGAACTTAAATAAAAGAGTAATGGAATCAAGATAGAGAGAATGGGCCGGTATTGAATTGCTCAGTAGTGTAGGTGTTGCAAAGTCTGGGAAAATCTGTTCTATTGTCGTCCCTGTCGCGGCAGCAGTCTGTTGGCTATCGCGGCACCGATTACTCAACTTTGTACTTCAAGCTTGGCAAGAATCCCTGCTGTGCCTTGGCCTATCCCTAGGTCCAAGTCTGTCGATGAACACGTCTTTGATGATACCTCCCGGCGTGAATCGAAGGATGAACACCGATGTTGTTGAATTCTTCCTTAGCCACTTAACCTCGTCCTATCCCTAGGTCCGAGATAGTTCAACTATAAACTAGAGAACTCGCACTTATTCCTTTCGTATACATAACTCTCTTGATATTAAGTAAATAGATAATCTCACAATGCTCTCCCGATACTCTTGCAAGATGTTAAAACCATAATAAGAGAACTTGAACTAATTTTATTGAACAAAGAAAATCCTAAAACAATGCAATCCTTGCAACTGCTTTACAAAGCAACCCTTAGCCCTAGGGGAAGTTTAGAACATGGTGAGGAAGGGAAAACGACTAGGGTTTTGGGAAGAAGGCTAGAGAATGGTGATGTGCTCTCCTAGGTCGAATTTCATGCCTTTATATAGGCCTTGGGTTCAAGTTTTCTAATATGGCAGGAATACAACTTTCAATTAAAATACAACTCTAATAAAGACTAAATCTTCAGAGCAACAGTCTTTAATTCGTCCTTCCTTCTTTCTTGGGATATCTTCCTTGAACCTTGGGCTTGGCCTTGATTCTGATCTAGGGCTCGGAAAAATATAAGGGTACTCCACGACAGATGGGCTTAATTTTCTCTTTCTATCGAGGTCCACTTCACTTTCTTCCCTTCACTATCGCTGTCGTCCTTGGCTGCCACGGCAGCGACCATGGCAGCATCGTCCTCCACGTCTGCACATCCAGTTCTAGCTCTGCTTCTCTACTGCCCTCCATCTGCTACAGCAGCTACTTGAAAAAACAACCGATTTCAGTAGAAACTGTGCCATTTACTATATTTGTGATGTAAAACTGAAATCTAACCTAAATGCAATGAATTATGCTTGAATGCAGCAGAAATATGGGTTAATTAGGGGATAAAATATAGAACTTTTACACACTCAACACACCCCCAAACTCAAGTTTTTGCTTGCCCTCAAGCAATTCAGACCTAACAAAGAAAAATAAAATTTTTTGTTTGGCTTAAAACTATGAACTTTCCCTTACCTACCATTTCATTCCCTATTACAACAACACCTTGTCGGATAACTCAGGAATTATTTGGAACTATGCTATAATTCTCGTGTAGTGTGTGCATGCTTTGTGAACAATTATATGTCTAGACTCACTTAGCTTACTAGAATAGCTGAAACTTCTAACTTGAATTTTTATGCCAAATTTCATCTTGTTGGAGGCAATTTTTTTAGGCTCCTTTAGTTCAGACTCGATTCTAATTTTCAAGCTTAAGTTTGACTAGAGCCGGTTTCGGGCACCTTTAGCTAACTTCCTATA
The DNA here is from genome assembly GCA_030270665.1 of Hibiscus trionum. Classification (NCBI taxonomy): domain Eukaryota; kingdom Viridiplantae; phylum Streptophyta; class Magnoliopsida; order Malvales; family Malvaceae; genus Hibiscus; species Hibiscus trionum. The sequence continues at coordinate 6,247,442 of BSYR01000053.1, forward strand.
GCCGGTTTCGGGCACCTCTAGGTGTAAGAGTCTATTTTTCTTAACTTCTTTTTCTAGATCCAGTGTTAGGCACCTCTAGGGGTTATTCAAGTACTAAGCTTTTCCCTATTCTAGTTTACCAGTAAAGTTCTAGAAAGTATAAGAGTCACAAATGGTGTTTAAGTTTCAGAACTATAGCAAGGCTCTAAACTGTTCCTAAAACTATCCTAAAAGTGTTGCCACGACAGAGGCTGTCACGGCAGGTAAGTTCAGTTCAAAAGACTTAAGCCAAAATTTTCATTATTTTTTAAGACAGAAATAAACTAAGTAAAAGACACGAATTTTAACTAAAACAAGACTCCATTAATGGAGGGATGCCACCCATAACTCGAGGGTTGCATTGACCTCAATACAAATGACAGATATAAAGAAAATGAAAAGTACATCACAAAATATCAAAAGAGGCAGACAAAAATTATAAGATAAGAAACTTAAAATTTAGTTGATGTCGTCGTCGCTGCTGAGTCGGATCTGTCGGCGGGCAGGGGTCTTCTTGACTGGTGGTGGCTGGCGGATGGGGGAGGCAGATGTATTCTTCGATTTGGCATCCCTTGGTGGTTGGATGCGGGTAGGGGAGATGTGGGGAGGTTTCTCCACTACCTGTACCTCAGAGCTGCTGCTGCTCTCATCTCCGTTGTCGCTGCCGCTGCTACTGCCGCTGTCGCTATCTACCTTGTTCTTGTCTGCCACTGTTTTCTGCCGCTTTACTGGTGTGAACTCCTTGGACAAATTCGTCTTTACGGAGGGTTCGCCATCAGATTCTGCCCAGACTGAAGAGGAGGAGAAGCCTGCTATGTATGCATCGAGTTCGTCGGACGGCATTCTTCTCTTGGTCCCCCTGGCAGAAGTGTTGGTTGTGCGGCTGCCGCCTGCAGCTGCTGGGGTAGGGGTTGGCGTGATCGCAACAGTTGGCGTTTGGGGCGTGGAAGCAGGTGTAGGAGTATGGGCAGGGGTGGTTGCAGCAAAATACTGATTTGGGAAGGCGGGAAATACATCATCATGAAAATAAGAGAGGTTTGAATAAATTGTACCGTGGCTGTGGTGAAATCTCTGATGAAGCTCATGAGGCCGAGCTGTCGTTCCTCCATCTTTTGTAGGGCAGCAAGGATCTGGGAGGAGACGTCGGCTGCAGGGGCTGCTGCTTGCTGCCTAGGTTTTGTGGCAGCAGGGTCGGTGTCACTAGGTGCTGTCATCTCTGCTGCTGTGGCAGTAGGATCGAAGGATGACAGCAGAGTGGCAGTAGTGAGTTCCATCAGGCTGAGTAGATTTCTTTCCGTCCAGCCCTTCCCTTGGACTCGTAGATCAGTGACAGCTTCTGGTACATGATGGCCGCGGCAGAGGGCGGTGATGAGGTAGGGGAAAAAGAGTGGTCCTGTCGGCCGGTGTGCGCATTCCAATATGCTCTCCCAGATGTATCTACCCACGTTAATCGGCCGCTCATGTAGTATAGAATGAATGAGGGCTAACCTGGGTTGGTCTACGGTTGCATTGTGCGAGGAGGGCATGATTCTCTTTTTGATGAAGGCGTTCCACAGCTTGGCCTCCGAGGTGAGTTGAACTCTCTTCACCGTCCTTGGGTTCTTCGAATCCATGTTCCACTAGGTTCCTTCTTCCGTGAGCTCTGCCATGACAGCATCGTAGGCAGCAGGGTCGAGGCTCTCCAGAAATTGCTGGTGACCATCTTCATTTATGCCCACATAGAAGCCATATAGAGTGTTGTATTATTCTGGCTCGAAGGGCACCTCTCTTCCTCTCACCGTGACTGTTGTCGCGTGTCTGCTTTTGATGGCAGCATAAAAATCTCGGACCAGAGAAACATTCATCTCCTCTGGATGTTCTACGAATAGATGCCACTGCAGGGCTCTGATTTTCTTCGCTATGAATGGTTGTAGTCCCAGGTTCCCCTCCTTGGAAGTGTAAATAAAGCCCTTTTCCTCCCACATGTCGCGAATCTGGAAGGATCGTGGGGTAGATGCTGTCGGGGCAGAGCCTGAAGCAGTACTTCTGCAGGTGTTTCTAGAAGACATGGTTGCAATGATTGTGTAAGAAAATGAAAATGAAAATGAAAGCAAGTAAAACTCTAGAGGAAGCAAGTAGAAGTAGTAGAAGTGAGTGAAAAATGAAAAGTAAACGGGGTTTATATAGGGAAGAGTTTGTTGCCCGTTGGAGCTATAACGGTAGTTGCGAATAACGGGGCCAGCTGTTATGCAGTTTCTGACGCGTCTGTCACGCGTTTCCGTGTCTGCTGCGGGTCTTTTACGCGTTTGCGTGTCTGTCGCGATAGCGTGTCGACAGGCTGTATTTTCCGCATCTGTCGTGGCAGCTGTAACGGCAACGTCCAAAAGTTGGGCTTTTTGGGCTGATGGAAAATGGTGGGCTGGATTCACTTCTCCTCTTCTTCTTGTCTCCTTTATTTCCTAAGACTAATAAAAATAAAGACATTATTTCCTAAAATAAAATAATTCTAATATCCTAATATATAAATAATAAAAATAAAATTTTAGGTTAAATTAGGGATGCCAGGTGGGGCATCTCCTAAAGTAACCACTTCCTGCATTCTTGGGGCTTCAGTCCCCTGATAATGCTTCAGTCGTTGTCCGTTCACTTTGAATTGGTGCCCGTCTTTTAAAGATTTGATCGTGATGGCACCATGGGGAAAAACTTGTACCACTTGGAATGGGCCAGACCATCTAGATTTTAGCTTCCCTGTGAAGAGTTTCAACCTAGAGTTAAATAGCAACACAAGCTGCCCTGGGCAGAACTGTCGTGGCAGCAACTTTTTGTCATGCCACTTTTTGGTCTTGTCCTTGTATATTCTTGCGTTGTCATAGGCCATTACTCGAATTTCTTCAATTTCGTTCAAGTCAAGTAGCCTTTTTTGTCCTGCTCTTTCTAAGTCCATGTTCACTGCCTTGATGGCCCAGTATGCTCTGTTCTCAATCTCAACAGGTAAATGGCACGTTTTCCCATATATCAGCCGATAGGGGGACATTCCCAATGGAGTTTTGAATGCTGTCCTGTAAGCCCATAATGCATCATTGAGGTCTAGAGACCAGTCCTTCCTAGTTGGCTTAACCATCTTTTCCAGAATGTTCTTAACCTCTCTGTTGGATATTTCAGCCTATCCATTGGTCTGAGGGTGCTATGCTGTTGCGATCCGATGTTTGACACCATACTTTTTCAAGGCAGCAGCTATAACCCTATTGTCAAAATGTCTCCCTTCATCACTGATGATCGCCTTAGGGATGCCGAATTTGGAAAAAAAATGTTTTTATGTAAAAACCTTTGAACCGTCTTGGCATTGTTTTTCTGAGTGGCGACTGCTTCAACCCATTTGGACACATAATCCACTGCCAGGAGGATGTATAAATTCCCACATGAAGTTGGGAATGGTCCCATAAAGTCTATCCTCCAAACGTCGAAGATCTCGACTTCAAGAATATTTTGCAGCGGCATCTCGTGTCTCCTTGAGATGTTTCTGTTGAGTGTCTAAAAGTTCTATTATTTACACCCTTTTTAACCCATATTTCTGCTGCATTCAAGCATCATTGCATTGCATTTAGGTTAGTTTTCAGTAAAACATCACAAATGGACTAAAGGCACGGATTCTACTAAAAGATGGCTATTTTTGCAGGTATCTGCCATAGTAGATGTTGAAGGCAGGCGCAGGGCAGATAAGCAGAAGAGCTGAACTGAACAAGCAGACGAAGAAGACGAACCTGTCATGGACCTGTCGTGACAGCAAGGTGACAGCAACTTTATGGAGAGGAAAAACAAAGTGGACCTCGATAGATAGAGAAAAAAACTGCTCGTCTGTCGTGTGAAAGCCAAATATTTTTCCAAGCCCCGGATCAAAAGATATGTCAAGCCAAAGCTCAAGGAGAGGAAATTCCTAGAAACAAGGATGGCGGCTGCAAAGTAGGATACTTAGAGATTAAGTCTTTATTAGAATCTTACTTTTAATTAAAGTTGTAATCCTTGTTACCTTAGATAACTTGAGCCCAAAGCTTATATAAGGGCATAGGTTTTAACCTAGAGAGAAATCCCTCATTCTACCCCATAACCGATAACCTAAACCCCCCTGTCGTCCACCCGTCACCGACATGTTCTAAATCCCCCTAGGGCTACGGGTTGTTTTGTTAAGTAGTTGCAAGGGTTGCTTTGTTTTAGGATTTTTCAAGTTCAATAAAATAAACTTCAAGTTCTTTTATCTTGGTTTTAATATCTTGCAAGAGCATCGGGAGAGCATTGTGAGGTTATCCATTTACTTAGCATCGGGAGAGTTAAGTATACAAAAGAGATAAGAGCGCGTTCTCTAGTTTATAGTTGAACCATCTCGTGCCTAGGGATAGGGCGAGGTTAAGTGGCTAAGGAAGAATTCATACACATCGGTGTTCATCCTTCGATTCACGCCGGGAGGTATCATCAAAGACGTGATCATCGACAGACTTGTGCCTAGGGATAGGGCAAGGCAGATCTGGGATTCTTGCCAAGCTTGAAGTACAGAGTTGGTGTGTTTGCTGCCCGCGACAGCTAACGGACAGCTGCCGCGACAGGTGCTGTCGGCGACAGGCGCGACGACAGGACTGGATTTCCTAAACTCTACAATACCTGCACTACTGAGCAATTCAATACCAGCCCATTCTCTCTATCCTAATTTCTTTACTCTTTATTTCCAGTTATCTTTATTATTTCGTGACAAATAATTTAAACTATTTCTTTTCCCCTTGTGCAGATAGCAAAGGAAAGGGTTAGCCCAGTCCCTATGGAGACGATATCCGATATTTTAGTATCACTTTACTACTTGCGTCGTGTACACTTGCACTACATTGCGATAGACACTTTTACACGCAACAAGTTTTTGGCGCCGTTGCCGGGGACTGGCAACACACTCTTACCCTAGCTTCTGCACTTTTCTTTTATTTTATTTTTTATTTTTTTTTATTTTCTTTTATTTTTTAACAAAAAAAAATTCAGGTGAAAATACAGGTTCAAGGGCATCAACATGCCAGGAAAAACCATTCGAGAGTTGATGTGGGAAAGTTCTTGCAATTACCGTAAAGATATGCTGCCAGGGCAGCAGCCGTGGCAGCAACAGGGGCAGCAATTGCCGACGCCGCAGCAGCAAAATTTTTTATGGTACGATCAAAACCCACAAATTTTTTTATATCATAACAGTTTTGCTACAGAACCCGACCTGCCCTGGCAATGTCATCATCCTCAAGAGCAGTCAAAATCCTTAGAAGACACACTGCAAGCCTTCTTGGCAATCACTCAAAAAGTGTCAGCCTCTACAAATGCAAGTATCGCCAAGATGGATGAACTCTTGAGCAGACTAGTCCTCATTCATGCCACAGATGAACCTGAAATCCTGAGGCAAGACGACGAGGATGCCCATGTGAACGAATACCCAACCTATGATGAGTCTGAGCAACAACTTGCCATGGCAATGATCGAGGAGCCGGAATGGAGCAACACCGCGACAAAGCTGAATGAAATTCAAGAGAATGTCACAGCAGCAACCACTTCCTCGGTAGAAACCGCCGCCTCGACAGAAACTGTCGCCTCGACAGCAACTGCTGCCTCGACAGAAACTGTCGCCTCAACAGCAACTGCCGCCTCGACAGCAACTGCCGCCTCGGCAGAAACTGCCGCCTCGACAGCAACTGCCGCCTCGGCAGCACTTGCCGCCTCGACAGCAACAGATGCTGAAGCAGCAACCACATCAGAGGCAAATTCTCAACCCACTACCTCGATTATGCCTGACCAAGATTGCACACATCCATCCCTGTCATGGCACTCGCTCGACCACCTAGAAGAGCTACCCAATGACAATGCCTCGCCGATGGAATATGAGCAGGTAATAAACGAACCTTTTGAATTATATGAAAACTCACTAATTCCATTGCAGGTATTAGAGAAACCAAAGCCGGTGGACATAGAATCATCAAAGTCTCTACTGATGGAGATCTACGAATGGCCAACAGAATTTAGTATAATGAGTGATGGCACTTACCAATGTCCCATTGACCTGCAAAGTAACCTGATAAAGAACTGTCAAAATAACTGCCTGCCGTAGTAGCAGGAACGACAGCAAGGGCAACATTCAACCACAACAACATTCAACGAAAACAAGGTAAGTTTGTGGCCGAATGTTAATTTGATTTTTTCTAATCATATATTCATGCCCTCAGAAACATTACCAAGAAGGGAGGACTTCATGGACTACAAAGGGAAGAGAAAGAAAGGAGCCCCCACCATGAGAAAAATCACCAGATGGAGGGTACAGATGGACTTCAAGAAGTACCGGAAACGACCCCTCAAGCATCGATAGAACAGGGAGTATTTTTATTACTTATTTATTATTAGGAAATAAGGTTTATTTTATTCGAATAATGTTTTTCTATTTTTATGTTTTTAGGAAATAAAGGAGTCAAGAAGAAAAGGAGAAGTGACCCAAGCCCACCGCCCATCCATCAGCCCATTGAAGCCCATTTATGGAAACCTGTCGTTTCGGCTGCCGCCGCGGACGGATATGACAGGCTGTCAACAGACTGACACGGCAGACGCAAAAGCGTGCGGCAGACGCGTAACAGACGAATAAATGCGTGTCAGACGCGTCAAACACGCTAAATCCAATCTGCCGCTCCGTTATTCACGCCTGCCGTTACAGCATTAAATGGGCAGCAACTCGACCGCTATAAAACCCCGTTTTCACTTCCATTTTTCACTACTTCTGCTTATTCACTCTTGTTTTCTCCTCTAGTTTTATTTGCTTTCCTCATTTCTCTCAACCCTTGCAACTAACATGTCTACTAGACAGACCCGTCGTAGCACCACCACCACCAGCAGTTGGGACAGTGGCAGCAGCTCCGATGTTCAGCCGTGGAGCAACCTGTCCCCGAACCTGCCTCTGAACCTGCCCAGCCTCCCCCACAGCCCAGACGCCGCCGGCAGATCCGAGTCAGCAGCAGCAGCGAGGACAGCGACTGAAAATTTAAGTTTTTATTTTCCTCTTATTGCTGCCTGCCTTTATATTTTGTGATGTACTTTTTCTTTATTTTATTTTTCATGTCATTTTGCATTGAGGGCAATGCAACCCTTGAGTTTGGGGGTGGCAACCCTCCATCATTAATGGAGTCTTTAGTACATCTTTTTAGTAATAGTTGTGTCTTTTATTTAAGTTCTCTTAAAAAAAATCAGAAAAGATTAAACTGTTGGCTTAAAACTGTGAAGTAAACTTACCTGTCATGACAGCTCTGTCGTGGCAGCATCTTTAGGACAGGTTAAGGAGAAGTTTAGAGCCTTTCTATAGTTCTGAAAACTTAAACACCATTGTGACTGTTATACTGCTTAGATTTCTTTTAGCCAAACTAGAATAGGAAAGCTTAGCACTTAGAGTAGAAAAGAGACTAGAATCTCAGGAAACCTAGAGGTGCCTACCACTGGCTCTAGGCAGATAACCAGAGAAAAACTTCTAGAGGTGCCTATCACCGGCTCTAGACAGTTAACTAGAGGTGCCTGAAATACTGGCTCTAGTAAAAGAGAAGAAATTTGAAAAAAAGAAATAACTAGAGGTGCCCAATTCTGACTCTAGTAAGAAAAAGAAAGAAAACAGTCTCGTAGGAAAAACTCTAAACAAGCTAAAGTCGAATATTCTAGTGAAACTAAGAGAGTCTTGGCATATAACTGTTCACAAGCATGCACACACTGCATGAGAGCTATAGGGAGATTCCGGACAGATCCTAACCCTTCCGACAGGTTGCTGCCGCCACAGAGAACGAGCGACGGGTAAGGGACAGATCACTGTTTGAAGGCCAACACAAAAAAAAATCATTTTTCTTTTAAGACTTAATTGCTTGAGGACAAGCAAAAACTTGAGTTTGGGGGTGTGTTGAGTGTCTAAAAGTTCTATTATTTACACCCTTTTTAACCCATATTTCTGCTGCATTCAAGCATCATTGCATTGCATTTAGGTTAGTTTTCAGTAAAACATCACAAATGGACTAAAGGCACGGATTCTACTAAAAGATGGCTATTTTTGCAGGTATCTGCCATAGTAGATGTTGAAGGCAGGCGCAGGGCAGATAAGTAGAAGAGCTGAACTGAACAAGCAGACGAAGAAGACGAACCTGTCATGGACCTGTCGTGACAGCAAGGTGACAGCAACTTTATGGAGAGGAAAAACAAAGTGGACCTCGATAGATAGAGAAAAATCTGCTCGTCTGTCGTGTGAAAGCCAAATATTTTTCCAAGCCCCGGATCAAAAGATATGTCAAGCCAAAGCTCAAGGAGAGGAAATTCCTAGAAACAAGGATGGCGGCTGCAAAGTAGGATACTTAGAGATTAAGTCTTTATTAGAATCTTACTTTTAATTAAAGTTGTAATCCTTGTTACCTTAGATAACTTGAGCCCAAAGCTTATATAAGGGCATAGGTTTTAACCTAGAGAGAAATCCCTCATTCTACCCCATAACCGATAACCTAAACCCCCCTGTCGTCCACCCGTCACCGACATGTTCTAAATCCCCCTAGGGCTACGGGTTGTTTTGTAAAGTAGTTGCAAGGGTTGCTTTGTTTTAGGATTTTTCAAGTTCAATAAAATAAACTTCAAGTTCTTTTATCTTGGTTTTAATATCTTGCAAGAGCATCGGGAGAGCATTGTGAGGTTATCCATTTACTTAGCATCGGGAGAGTTAAGTATACGAAAGAGATAAGAGCGCGTTCTCTAGTTTATAGTTGAACCATCTCGTGCCTAGGGATAGGGCGAGGTTAAGTGGCTAAGGAAGAATTCATACACATCGGTGTTCATCCTTCGATTCACGCCGGGAGGTATCATCAAAGACGTGATCATCGACAGACTTGTGCCTAGGGATAGGGCAAGGCAGATCTGGGATTCTTGCCAAGCTTGAAGTACAGAGTTGGTGTGTTTGCTGCCCGCGACAGCCAACGGACAGCTGCCGCGACAGGTGCTGTCGGCGACAGGCGCGACGACAGGACTGTATTTCCTAAACTCTACAATACCTGCACTACTGAGCAATTCAATACCAGCCCATTCTCTCTATCCTAATTTCTTTACTCTTTATTTCCAGTTATCTTTATTATTTCGTGACAAATAATTTAAACTATTTCTTTTCCCCTTGTGCAGATAGCAAAGGAAAGGGTTAGCCCAGTCCCTGTGGAGACGATATCCGATATTTTAGTATCACTTTACTACTTGCGTCGTGTACACTTGCACTACATTGCGATAGACACTTTTACACGCAACAGTTTCCAGTCCTTTGGCACTTGTCACAGTTTTTATAGAATGTTTGGGCATCCTTAAACAGTGACGGCCAGTAAAATCCCAACTGCAAAACCTTGGCAACAGTTTTGTTACCTCCTAAATGTCCTCCATACTGTGAAGCATGACAATGATGTAGTACAGCTTCCTGTTCATCATGTGGTACGCATCTCCTTATAACCTGATTTGCACAAATTTTGAAAAGAAGAGGTCCGTCCCAATAATAATGCTTTACATCATTTTGGAATCTCTTCCTAGCTTGATAATTAAGGTCAGGAGGAGTTATTCCGCTAACTACGAAATTAACGAAATTAGCATACCAGGGGAGTTCAAAAAACTTACCTGCCGTCATGGCTGTTGCGGCAGTGATTGTGGCAGCAAACAGCTGCTCATCAGGGAAGGGCTCCAATATGTGTGTCTCGTCTGCTGGGAGACTCTTTCCCTTCTCTAACCTTGACAAGTGATATGCAACTTGATTTTCTGTCCCCTTTTTGTCCTTGATTTCAAGGTCGAACTCTTGCAGTAGCAGAATCCAACGTATTAGTCTCGACTTTGCATCCTTTTTGGTGAACAGATACTTCAATGCAGAGTGGTCTGTGTGGACTATGACCTTCGTTCCAAGTATATAAGAACGGAACATGTCAATAGAGAATACCACAGCTAATAGTTCCTTCTCTGTGGTGGTGTAATTCACTTGGGCGTCATTCAGTGTTTTGCTGGCATAGTATATGACATGAAAAAGCTTGTCTTTTCTCTGCCCAAGTGCTGCCCCGACAACATAGTCACTAGCATCACATATAATCTCGAATGGCAATTTCCAGTCTGGTGGTTGTACTATTGGGGCTGTTACTAGCTTTTCTTTCAGAACCTTGAATGCTTCAGTACATTCAGCGTTGAAGTCAAAGGGGCGGTTCTGCTCCAGAAGATAGCATAAGTGCTTCGTGATCTTTGAAAAGTTTGCGATAAACCTTCGATAAAAACCAGCATGCCCTAAGAAACTTCTGATTCCCTTGACTGTGGTGGGTGGCGGCAGCTTTTCGATTACCTCGATCTTGGCTCTGTCAACTTCTATGCCGCGGCAACTAATTTTATGGCCGAAGACTATCCCTTCATCCACCATGAAGTGACACTTTTCCCAGTTCAATACTAAGTTTGCCTTTTCACATCTCTCGAACACTTTCTGTAGGTTGCCTAGGCAGCTTTCAAAGTTGTCTCGAAAGACTGAAAAATCATCCATAATTATTTCTAGGAAATCCTCCACCATATCGGAGAATATTGCCATCGTGCACCTTTGAAAGGTGGCTGGTGCATTACAAAGTCCGAATGGCATCCTCCGAAAAGCATAAGTACCGTACGGGCATGTGAATGTCGTCTTTTCTTGATCTTCCGGTGCGATGGCTATTTGATTATAACCTGAGTAACCATCAAGAAAACAATAGTAAGGCTTACCCGCTAATCTATCAAGCATTTGATCAATAAAGGGTAAGGGGAAGTGGTCCTTTCGGGTAGCTTTGTTAAGCTTCCGATAGTCCATACAAACCCTCCAACCGGTCACAGTCCTGGTTAGGATTAGCTCATTGTCTTCGTTGGTTACCACGGTTATTCCTCCTTTCTTGGGAACGCACTGCACCGGGCTCACCCACTTGCTATCCGAGATGGCATAGATTATTCCAGCATCTAGCCATTTTATGATCTCCTTACGCACCACCTTTCGCATAGCATCGTTCAGACGTCTCTATGCATCAATGGTTGGCTTATGATCATCCACTAGGAGGATTTTATGCATGCATAGTGCCGGACTGATGCCTTGGATATCAGCTATCGTCCATCCAATCGCCTTTTTGTGCTCCTGCAGCATTCCTATCAGTTGTTGTTCCTGTTCCTGTATCAACTTGGAAGAGATGATTACGGGCAACGTATCATTTAAACCAAGGAAAGCATATTTTAACTGCCCTGGCAGGGGCTTTAGATCTAAGACAGAGGGCTCAACAGTTGATGGCTTTTGAATTATATGGTTATCCGAGGTATAATTTAAAGGCTTGAACAACTTACATGGACGATTGCCTATCTAGTTTACCTCCTCTTGATCTTCAGTATCAGATGTATCAGATTCTAAGGAGCTGCTGTCGTCGGTGCTGCCGTGACAGTCATCTAAATGACTGCCGAGGCAGTGGCCAATTCTGATGTCGTGGCAGCCCGACCTGATGCAGGGTTGGTCAAAGGTAATTGCAGTGATGGCCTTGCACTCCTCTTCTACATCAGCATGTTTCATTGCTTGGAGAACGTTCAGCTTGATCTCTTGATCGTTCACTCTCATAGTGAGTTCTCCTTTTTCCACATCAATAACTGATCTTCATATGGCTAAGAAGGGTCGCCCCAGGATGATTGGTGCGTTTTCATCTACTTCACAATCTAAGACAAGAAAGTCAGCAGGAAAAATAAACTTATCCACTCTTACCAGAATATCTTCAATTTTTCCTTCTGGATGAACGTAAGAGTGGTCTGCCAGCTGCAGTACTACTGTTGTGGGCCGAGCTTTTCCAATACCTAATTTCTGAAAAACTGATTTGGGCATTAAATTTATACTAGCACCAAGATCACAAAGTGCCTTACCCACAAATTTGTCTCCGATTATGCACGGTATGATGAAGCTCCCAGGATCCTTCTTCTTCTGGGGTGGATACTTGTGCAGAATACTCATGCATCCATGTGTCATGTTAACCGTTTCAAATTCCCCAAGTCTGGATTTCTTCGACATGGCATCCTTGAGAAATTTGGCATAACCAGGTATTCCCCTAACGACATCTAACAGTGGGTTATTGATATGAACCTGCTTAAAAATATCATAAATTTTCTTAAGCTGTGATTCTTGTTTCAATTTCTGTAACCGTTGAGGAAAAGGAGGTGGGGGACGATAATCAGCAATGCGTCCTTCCCACTGCATACGGATCTGAGGTGGTTTAGGTTCATCATCTTTCTCCTCTGTCCCTTCTGTTGTCGTGACAGGTTCATCGGCAGCAGGCTGCTTGTCGTCTACCGGGGCAGCTTCCTCGGCAGGTGACTCCAAGGCTAGTTTCTTAACTGTTTCAGCTTCCTTCTCTGGCCCTCATAATTTCTTCCCACTCCTAGTAGTGATGGCTTTACACTGCTCATGTGTGGGCTGTCTAGCATTTTCAGTAATGCTAGGAAATCCGCCATTCTGCCTTGGTTTAACATGCTGGGAAATCTGACCCATCTGTGTCTCTAGTGATTTCAGAGTAGCTTCATGGTTACTCATCCACATCTCTATTGTAACCATGAGTGTCTCAGTCTTTTTGACGAAGTGATTCATGTTCTCAATGTAGGTTCCTGTTTGAGACATAAACTTAGCCAGGGTCTGCTCCAGTATACTAGTCGTGGCAGGTGGTGGCTGTTGTTGTTGCTGTTGCGGTTGCTGCCGAGTCAGTAATCTAGGTCCCCCCTGATTCTGTGTATTCTGTGCTTGAGGATTCATGGCATTATTAGGATTGCTCCAAGAGAACTTGGGATCCTTTCTCCAATTGGGATTGTAGTTGTTGGAGTTATAGTTCTGCTTATTGTAGTTCCCAACATACATCCCCTCTTCTAACTGTAACGGGCACTCCTCCGAACTGTGATTTCCATCGCAAGTCTCGCATACCTCTTCAGCAGAATAGACAAGCTGTGAATCTTCTTTTAAGAGCTTTTTCATTGCCTTAGTGAGGTATCCCACCTATGATTTTAGTGAACTGTCGGCCTCATAATCTTTTACAGCTAGAACTCGTTTACCCCCTCTTCTTGCTGTCGGAAACTGTTCCTCATTCTTCGCCAGATTTTTCAATACTGCCATTGCCTCATCCGGATCTTTGTCCGGCAGTAATCCATTTGCTGCTGAATCAATTCTAATACGAGTTTGTAAATTGGCAGCATTATAAAATTTAGTTACCTGGTTCCAAACGGGGAATCCATGCATCGGACAGTTCCTCAAGAGAGTGGTAAATCTGTCCCAGGCCTTATGCATCAGCTCCTCTTCTTCCTGTTGAAAAGTAGCGATTTCGTTACGTAATCGCTCAGATAAGTGTGAAAGATTAAAATGAGATAAAAATTCACGAGTTAAATCTGCCCAAGTTCTTATTGAACCCGACGTTAGTTTATTCCACCAAGTCTTTGCTCTGTCCCTCAATGAATGAGGAAATAACCGAAGCCTCAGTATCTCCGGATTAACTCCTGGTAGTCTAAACGAACCACAGATTTCCTGGAACGTTTTCAGATGCTCCCTAGCATCCTCAGTAGCAGCACCACTAAATTGGCCAACGTTGTTGATCATGCTAAACATAACAGGTTTCAGCTCGAAGTTGTCAACGTCTACATCTGGCAGGGTTGTTTCCAGTTCTACATGATCATTGAGCATGTAGTATCGGCATGACCGGTGTGCGGCAGCGACATGAGGATCGGCAGGTGGAGCGTTCACTCCATTCCCGACAGGATTGTTGTTATCCTGGGGATTCCCTTGGTTGTTCATGGCATCTATGTAACCCCCTTAACCCGGCCTAGACGGTTGACCCGAATTAAGAAAGTCACACGGGGAAAACCAAAGTCAACCCAAAAGTCAACCTTGATTAACGACCCTTTTTTTTCTTTTTAAACTTGTCTAGATGCACTTTAGACCTAATTGTGATCACACAAACATCATACCAAAAGATCACAAACATAAGAGATCAAACAGGGACTCAATTGAACAAGATACAACTTTAGGGACCAAATTGTAAATTCTGATAATTAAAAGGACTTAATCCAAATTGAAGTTACCAACTTGAAATTAATCAGGTTTCATGCTTCTCTGCAAAATTTCAGCTCAAAAGGACTTCCCAAACTCATGCAATTGCACAAACAAGTTTCAGGACCAAAACGCAAACAATTCAAAACACATAACTGCCAATGTCAGCCCCCAACGGTCAACCGTTCCGAAACGGGAGACAGCCCGTTCCGAAACGCGGGGCCGTTCCGAAACAGGCATAGCCCGTTTCGAAACGGGGGTCTGGCAGAAGCCTTTCCGTTTCGGAACGGCCCCTCCCGTTTTGGACGCCTGGGCACGATTAAGGCACCCGTTCCGAAACGGTAGGTGCTGTTCCGAAACACCCTGCCCAGATTGCTCCAAAACTCCACTTTAAACATGCAATTACACAACCAATCATGCTCCAAATGTCACCAAACTTTGCCAACATGCAATTCAACATATAAGGGACATATTAGCACTAACAATTCAACCAAACATCATCATATGCAAAAAGCCCCAATTCTAATGGCATGCTTCCTACACAAGCTAGCTATACAAACACCAAACTTACAAAACAAGCATATAAAGATCCAATCCAAAGACCAACAATCTTAACATCAAGAAACATACTTAGGGAGTACAAAACACCTCCCAAAACATACACATTGGTCCCCCATTGCCAAATCACCCAAAACCTAAAATGTTTAACAAAAACCTTCCATACATTGAGCTTTACTTGCACTTGAATTCTTGCCCTTCTTGCTGCCCTCAAAGGTCTCTAATGCTCTGCATTATTGAATCAAGGAAAACGAAGAGAGCGTAAGCAAAAGCTTAGTGAGGAATGCTCAATAAAACCATCCAATAATGCATTTGTAAAACACTTTATAAAACATGCTTAAAACCATCATTTACACATGCTCAAAAGCATACTTAAACATGCATCTCATGCATCAAATCATAACATGTCATATTGGCCACAAGTGATAAATTCCATTTCTTTAAACACAAGTTCATCAACTTTCACCCCAAGGACTTTTAAACACCTTGGCCCCAAGGACTTTTAAACACCTTGGCCTATGGACTTTTAAACACCATAGAATGTATCACATCAAGGACTTTTAAACACCTTGATCCCAAGGACTTTTAAACACCTTGGCCATGGACTTTTAAACACCATGAAACGTAACTCATCAAGGACTTTTAAACACCTTGATCCCAAGGACTTTTAAACACCATAGAAAAGGATCACCTAAGGACTTTTAACCACCTTAGTGTCCACAACATGAACCATCCAAGGACTTTTAACCACCCTGATGTTCATAAGTAACAAGGCTCACTCAAGGACTTTTAACCACCTTAGTGACCTTAACATTTTAAAAACATCACTTGCCAATATACATCATTTTCATCACTTACATCACTGTTTTAAAGCATAAATCCAAGCCATATTCATCATGCAATTAAAAGCATTAAACCACATCATTTCAATGTACAAAAGCAAGGAACTCCTACCTAGAGTTACCTTCAACATATGGCTTACATCATCAGCAAAAACCATGCTAAAACATGCTTCCAAAACAGTATGTAAAACATGCAAATAATCATTTTGCATCACAACAAAATCATGGCCACCACTAGAGAGAAATTCCGAAAACTTACACTCGAGCTTAGCAAAGTTGTTTAGACTTATACTAAGCTCCCAAGACATTGGTTTCAAAGCCGAAAACCCATTTTCACTCACCGGTTCCACTTCGCCTCTTGCCGAAATACCAATTCAAGCCTCCGGATCAACAACTCTTGGATCCAAAGATGCCTCCCCTGATTAAACACATTAAAGCAGAGGTTTAATGCATCATCAAGCATCAAAAGCTTCAATGAAAGCACTCAAACTCGCTGCTCTCATTCATACTCCAATTTTGGCTAACAAACACAACCGAAATTGCATCAAAACCACTTCTCAACAAAGCCCAGCCATAAACCAGCAAAACCTAACATCCAACATCACCATTTAACATCTAAAAACAACCTATAGACATCCTTATACCTCCAGCAACAACAGATCCACAAGATCACCACAAAAACATCCAAGAAACATAAGCTAAACTTAGGAAACACAACCTATCCGGGATTGCATCAATCAAAACTCATTTCCTTATCAATTTAGAGTTCATTTAACATCAAAAACACATCTCAAATCACAGATCAATCAGATCTAACGAAAAATCATGAAAAACCATCAAATCTTGCATTATAAGCCAAAATACAATTCCAAACTCAAAAGCCTTTAATTAAACATCAAACAAGAGTTGATAACTTGGGAATTTCAGTAAAGAACTGGTAGTTTAGAGGAGAAGGACGTTCTTACCTCCAAACTTGTGTTTCTCCACTTTTTGGAATGAAAATCCTTGTAGAATCAAGAAGCAAATGAAGAGGTTTTGAAGATATGTTGATTAGGAATCAAATGAGAGTAAAAAGGAGAGATTTAAGTGAGAAAAACAGAATCAAATCTCTGGAAATGGTGTGTTTGGTTTGAGAGAAAAAGAGAGAAGAAAATTGGAAGTTAGTTGAGAAAATTGTCAAATGAGTTTTTCCCTCCTTTTGATTCACTTTAAAATCAGAATTAAAACTCTAAATATCTTAGAAAAATCTGGAGAAATCATCTTTGGATTAATAGCTCCTTAAAGATTCAAAGTTTCAACTCTTTATAAAACAGTCACCAAACTTTCGAAATTTACATTTTGGTCACTAACCAAAATGTCATACTTCCAAAACCCATTTTTCAAAATTGATTTCACAGTTCACTTAATTATATTAAAAGATGATTTTAGAACATTTTTCCATATTTTTAATGCAACCCGAACTAGGCTTCCCTAATTTCACCTCTTTAGATTCGAACAGGACTTTGACCAAACCAGTCAACGCCCAAAACTTCTAAGCCCAAAACCGGGGCGTTACAACTCTCCCCCCCTTAAGAAATTTCGTCCTCGAAATTTACCTGAAGGAAAGAGATAAGGAAACTGCTTCAGCATGACTTCCTTCCGCTCCCACGTGGCTTCCTCAACACCGCGATGCTTCCACAGCACCTTCACCAACTCAATGGTCTTGCCACGAAGAACCTTGCTATCCGAATCCAGAACCTTCACCGGTTCCTCATCATAGGTCAAATCTGGATTCAAAACCACTTCCTCCACAGGCATCACATGCGAAGGATCAGATCTATACTTCCGGAGCATAGAAACATGAAACACATCATGAATCTTTTCCAACTCCTGAGGTAACCTCAACCGATACGCAACAGGACCCACACGCTCAACCACCTCATATGGTCCAATGTATCTAGGGCTCAACTTGCCCTTCCGGCCAAACCGCATCACCTTTTTCCAAGGCGAAACCTTCAAGAACACACGGTCACCCACCGCATACTTTATCTCCTTACGCTTCAAATCCGCGTAAGACTTCTGCCGATCAGAAGCAGCCTTTAACCGCTCACAAATGAGCTTCACCTTCTCTGTGGTCCCTTTCAACAAAGCCGGCATCGAAACCAACTTCTGACCAGTTTCAGCCCAACAAAGAGGAGTCCTACACTTCCTCCCGTACAAAGCCTCATAAGGTGCCATCTGTATGCTCGCCTGATAACTGTTGTTATAAGCAAACTCAACCAAAGGCAGATGCTTCTCCCAAGAACCTTGGAACTCAATCACGCAGCACCTCAACATATCCTCCAAAATCTGGATAACTCGCTCAGACTGACCATCCGGCTGAGGATGATAGGATGTACTGAAATGCAACCTTGTACCCAGAGCTCGATGCAAACACTGCCAGAACCGCGATGTGAACCTCGGATCCCTATCCGACACAATCGACTTAGGCACACCATGCAGCCGCACAATCTCAGCAATGTACAGCTCTGCCAACTTATCCAAAGAAAACGTAGTATGCACAGGCAAGAAATGCGCACACTTCGTCAGGCGATCCACAATTACCCAGACCGAATTCTTTTTCGATGGAGACAAAGGTAAACCAGATACAAAATCCATGGTAACCCTCTCCCACTTCCATTCAGGGATTTTCAACGGTTGCAACAAACCTGAAGGAAACTGATGCTCAGCCTTAACTCGCTGACACACCAAACACTTGCTCACGAACTCCGCAACGTCCTTCTTCAAACCAACCCAATAGTACTCATCACGAAGATCACGATACATCTTAGTACTACCAGGGTGCATAGCAAAAGGACTACTATGACCTTCAGTCAGAATAGCACGCCTCAACTCAGCATCATTGGGCACAACTATCCGACTCCCAAAACACAGCACACCATCATCATTGAAACAGAAATCCGAAGGTCTACCCTCCGCGATATCCTGAACATGAGACACCAAGGAATCATCCAACAACTGCTTATCCTTGATCAACTGAACCATAGACGGCTTCACATGCAACTCAGCCACAAGACCACCATCACGCGATATGCTCAAGCTAGGAAACATGGATCTCAACTCAACAACTACCTTCCTACTCAAGGCATCAGCAACAACATTAGCTTTTCCAGGATGATACTCAATCGTCAGATCATAATCCTTGAGCAACTCCAACCAACGCCGCTGCCTAAGATTCAACTCCTTTTGAGACATCAGATACCTCAAACTCTTGTGATCTGTGTACACAGTACACTTCTCACCATACAGATAATGCCTCCAGATCTTCAGAGCAAAAACCACTGCAGCCAGCTCAATATCGTGCGTAGGGTAATTGCGCTCATGCACTTTCAACTGCCGCGATGCATAAGCCACCACCTTACCCTCCTGCATTAGCACACACCCCAAACCAACATAGGATGCATCACTGTAAACCAAAAACTCTTTCCCTGATTCAGGCTGAATCAAGATAGGAGCTTGCGTCAAAGCCGCCTTCAGCTTCTCAAAAGCCTGCTGTCTCGCTTCTGTCCACTCATACTTAACATCCTTCTGCAACAGCTTTGTCAAAGGAGCAGCAATCTTGGAAAACCCACCCACAAACCTTCGGTAGTATCCCGCCAAACCAAGGAAACTACGGACCTCATGAACAGACTTAGGAACCTTCCAGCTCATCACCGCCTCAATCTTCTGAGGATCAACACGAATCCCCTCAGCTGAGACCACATGTCCAAGAAAAACCACCTCCCTTAACCAGAACTCACACTTGCTCAGCTTAGCATAAAGCTGATTCTCCAACAAAGCTTGCAAAACAATCCTCAAATGCTCTTCATGCTCCTCCTCAGTACGCGAGTACACGAGGATATCATCAATGAACACCACAACAAACTTGTCCAGGTATTCATGAAACACACGATTCATCATGTCCATGAAAGCAGCAGGAGCATTTGTCAACCCAAACGGCATCACAAGGAACTCATAATGCCCATACCTTGTCCTGAAAGCTGTCTTAGGCACATCCACATCCTTCACCTTCAACTGATAATACCCTGACCTCAAGTCAATCTTAGAGAACACAGCAGCTCCCCGAAATTGATCAAAGAGATCATCAATCCTCGGCAAAGGATACCGATTCTTGATAGTCAACTTGTTCAGCTGACGGTAATCAATGCACATTCTCATAGTGCCATCCTTCTTCTTCACAAACAAGACCGGTGCTCCCCAAGGTGACACACTCGGCCGGATGAAACCACGATCAAGCAACTCTTGCAACTGCGTCTTCAGCTCCTTCAGCTCCTTAGGTGCCATTCTATAGGGAGTAATGGACACAGGAGTTGTATTCTCAGACAGCTCAATTCCAAACTCCACCTCGCGGTTAGGAGGTAAACCAGGCAACTCCTCAGGAAAAACACCAGGAAACTCCTGTACAACCCTGATATCTTGCACCCTCAACTCCTTAGAGCTAGGATTCATCACAAAAGCTAGATAGGCTTCGCAACCTTGCCTCAGCATCCTGCTCGCCTCCAAAGAAGATACCACATTGGCAAGAAACTTCACATTCTCACCAACCACCACAACTTCATAATCATCCGCAAGCTTAAGCGAAACACGCTTATTCTCACAATCCACAACAGCACGATGCTCAGCAAGCCAATCCATACCAAGGATCACATCAAAACCATAGAAGGGCAACTCCATAAGATCAACATGAAAGACATGCTCTTGAACAACCAAAGGGCACCTTCTATACAACTTTCGAGTCACAACAGTCTCACCAAAAGAACTAGTGACCCGAACACCAACATCCAAAGACTCAACAGGCAAACCAAGCAATTCAGCATGCTCACGAAGAATATATGAATGCGTAGATCCAGAATCAATCAAAGAAAGCAATGACAAGGACTGCAAAGTAAAGGTACCTGCAATCACATCTGCATCATTCCTGCCCTCTCTCTGAGCATACACCCTCGCTTGGCCTCCACCTTCAGGCTGAATAGCTACAACATGAGCTACCCCTCGGCCACCTTCCTCTCTCCTCTGGAAATTACCACGGCCGCGCCCACGACCTCTCTGTGGTGCAGCAACAACAGGAGCACGCACCTGCTCACCAGCCATCCTCGGACAATCTCGCCTTATGTGGTCTGCAGAACCACAATTCCAGCACCCGTTACCAGCAGCCGCAACAGGAGCCTGTGCCACTCTCTCAGCACGAGGACAGTCACGCTTCAAGTGACCACGGGAACCACATATCCAACAAGCACTAGGATCAGCTCTTGCATTGCCTTCTCTAGCAGGCACACCACCACCTCTCCTGGCCGAGGACTGATACTTCTGATCTCGTCCCCTCTTGTTCCGTCCACCTCTGGAACTATACTCAGCAGCTCGCTTGCCAGCACCCTTAGCAGACAAACTCAGGTTCATCTCAACGTCCTTAGCTCGGCCCACCAACACATCAAAATCAACATACTCGGCGGCCAACAAATACATCTTGACATCCGTCACAAGACCGTAACGAAACCTCTCGCACCTAGCCCTCTCATCAGGTATCAGCTCCGGTGCATACTGACTGAGCCGTACAAACTGTACCTCGTACTCATCTACACTCATGCTCCCTTGGGTAAGAGACATGAATTCCCGCTTTTTCTCATCCAGATATCTCACTCCCAGATATCTTCTTTTAAACACATTCTGAAAGAATGTCCAGGTAACATCAGCTTCAGCCATTCCAGAAATGGTAGTCGTCCACCATGTATAAGCATTGTCCTGCAGCAAGGACACAACACAGCCCAACTTTTGCACATCCGTGCAACTCATCTGACCCAAGATACGCTTGGTACTTTCCAGCCAAGCCTCAGAACTCTCAGCTGACAAACCTCTAAACTCAGTCCCTCCAAGACTGCGCAGACGCTCCAAAGGCAATCTGACTCCAGCATCTCCC
Source organism: Hibiscus trionum (assembly GCA_030270665.1). Taxonomy (NCBI): domain Eukaryota; kingdom Viridiplantae; phylum Streptophyta; class Magnoliopsida; order Malvales; family Malvaceae; genus Hibiscus; species Hibiscus trionum. Next base: position 6,268,890 of record BSYR01000053.1, read on the forward strand.
TGATGCCCAGCTCCCTGAGCTCCAGCTACTGCTGCTCGAAAAGCACCCGCAATAGCTTGTACCAAAGCAGACATATCAGGCATAGCTTGCCCCTGACCAACCTCTGGTCCAGCAGCTCCAGCACCAGCATCAGCTGCAGCTTCAGCTCTCGCACCTCCAGCACCACCACCAGGCGGAGGAGGGGGTAACACAGCACTACCAGTGTGCTCTTCATTCTCATTCTCGTTAGGAGCCGTAGCTCTCGCATTACCTCTTAACTCTCTACGTGGTGCCATACTTTTACCATGCAATCACAACACAAATAAAACAAAATCAGGCCCAGCAAGGTAAGCAATCCAAGTATTCAAGCTCAATTTCATTTCAAAACAACATCTTTCCTTTAGCTTTTGTTTGGCAATGGGTACCCTCAACATGCAACATCAAAGCATACAACTCAACTACATCAACATTTCAAACCACTGATCATGCTTTCAAACAACAAGCATTCATAGCATACATACTTCAATCATGCATACAAACATTCCCAATTACTCGAGAACTCAGCTCTGATACCACCAAATGTAACCCCCTTAACCCGGCCTAGACGGTTGACCCGAATTAAGAAAGTCACACGGGGAAAACCAAAGTCAACCCGAAAGTCAACCTTGATTAACGACCCTTTTTTTTCTTTTTAAACTTGTCTAGATGCACTTTAGACCTAATTATGATCACACAAACATCATACCAAAAGATCACAAACATCAGAGATCAAACAGGGACTCAATTGAACAAGATACAACTTTAGGGACCAAATTGTAAATTCTGATAATTAAAAGGACTTAATCCAAATTGAAGTTACCAACTTGAAATTAATCAGGTTTCATGCTTCTCTGCAAAATTTCAGCTCAAAAGGACTTCCCAAACTCATGCAATTGCACAAACAAGTTTCAGGACCAAAACGCTAACAATTCAAAACACATAACTGCCAATGTCAGCCCCCAACGGTCAACCGTTCCGAAACGGGAGACAGCCCGTTCCGAAACGCGGGGCCGTTCCGAAACAGGCATAGCCCGTTTCGAAACGGGGGTCTGGCAGAAGCCTTTCCATTTCAGAACGGCCCCTCCCGTTTCGGACGCCTGGGCACGATTAAGGCACCCGTTCCGAAACGGTAGGTGCTGTTCCGAAACACCCTGCCCAGATTGCTCCAAAACTCCACTTTAAACATGCAATTACACAACCAATCATGCTCCAAATGTCACCAAACTTTGCCAACATGCAATTCAACATATAAGGAACATATTAGCACTAACAATTCAACCAAACATCATCATATGCAAAAAGCCCCAATTCTAATGGCATGCTTCCTACACAAGCTAGCTATACAAACACCAAACTTACAAAACAAGCATATAAAGATCCAATCCAAAGACCAACAATCTTAACATCAAGAAACATACTTAGGGAGTACAAAACACCTCCCAAAACATACACATTGGTCCCCCATTGCCAAATCACCCAAAACCTAAAATGTTTAACAAAAACCTTCCATACATTGAGCTTTACTTGCACTTGAATTCTTGCCCTTCTTGCTGCCCTCAAAGGTCTCTAATGCTCTGCATTATTGAATCAAGGAAAACGAAGAGAGCGTAAGCAAAAGCTTAGTGAGGAATGCTCAATAAAACCATCCAATAATGCATTTGTAAAACACTTTATAAAACATGCTTAAAACCATCATTTACACATGCTCAAAAGCATACTTAAACATGCATCTCATGCATCAAATCATAACATGTCATATTGGCCACAAGTGATAAATTCCATTTCTTTAAACACAAGTTCATCAACTTTCACCCCAAGGACTTTTAAACACCTTGGCCCCAAGGACTTTTAAACACCTTGGCCTATGGACTTTTAAACACCATAGAATGTATCACATCAAGGACTTTTAAACACCTTGGCCATGGACTTTTAAACACCATGAAACGTAACTCATCAAGGACTTTTAAACACCTTGATCCCAAGGACTTTTAAACACCTTGGCCTATGGACTTTTAAACACCATAGAAAAGGATCACCTAAGGACTTTTAACCACCTTAGTGTCCACAACATGAACCATCCAAGGACTTTTAACCACCCTGATGTTCATAAGTAACAAGGCTCACTCAAGGACTTTTAACCACCTTAGTGACCTTAACATTTTAAAAACATCACTTGCCAATATACATCATTTTCATCACTTACATCACTGTTTTAAAGCATAAATCCAAGCCATATTCATCATGCAATTAAAAGCATTAAACCACATCATTTCAATGTACAAAAGCAAGGAACTCCTACCCAGAGTTACCTTCAACATATGTCTTACATCATCAGCAAAAACCATGCTAAAACATGCTTCCAAAACAGTATGCAAAACATGCAAATAATCATTTTGCATCACAACAAAATCATGGCCACCACTAGAGAGAAATTCCGAAAACTTACACTCGAGCTTAGCAAAGTTGTTTAGACTTATACTAAGCTCCCAAGACATTGGTTTCAAAGCCGAAAACCCATTTTCACTCACCGGTTCCACTTTGCCTCTTGCCGAAATACCAATTCAAGCCTCCGGATCAACAACTCTTGGATCCAAAGATGCCTCCCCTGATTAAACACATTAGAGCAGAGGTTTAATGCATCATCAAGCATCAAAAGCTTCAATGAAAGCACTCAAACTCGCTGCTCTCATTCGTACTCCAATTTCGGCCACCAAACACAACCGAAATTGCATCAAAACCACTTCTCAACAAAGCCCAGCCATAAACCAGCAAAACCTAACATCCAACATCACCATTTAACATCTAAAAACAACCTATAGACATCCTTATACCTCCAGCAACAACAGATCCACAAGATCACCACAAAAACATCCAAGAAACATAAGCTAAACTTAGGAAACACAACCTATCCGGGATTGCATCAATCAAAACTCATTTCCTTATCAATTTAGAGTTCATTTAACATCAAAAACACATCTCAAATCACAGATCAATCAGATCTAACGAAAAATCATGAAAAACCATCAAATCTTGCATTATAAGCCAAAATACAATTCCAAACTCAAAAGCCTTTAATTAAACATCAAACAAGAGTTGATAACTTGGGAATTTCAGTAAAGAACTGGTAGTTTAGAGGAGAAGGACGTTCTTACCTCCAAACTTGTGTTTCTCCACTTTTTGGAATGAAAATCCTTGTAGAATCAAGAAGCAAATGAAGAGGTTTTGAAGATATGTTGATTAGGAATCAAATGAGAGTAAAAAGGAGAGATTTAAGTGAGAAAAACAGAATCAAATCTCTGGAAATGGTGTGTTTGGTTTGAGAGAAAAAGAGAGAAGAAAATTGGAAGTTAGTTGAGAAAATTGTCAAATGAGTTTTTCCCTCCTTTTGATTCACTTTAAAATCAGAATTAAAACTCTAAATATCTTAGAAAAATCTGGAGAAATCATCTTTGGATTAATAGCTCCTTAAAGATTCAAAGTTTCAACTCTTTATAAAACAGTCACCAAACTTTCGAAATTTACATTTTGGTCACTAACCAAAATGTCATACTTCCAAAACCCATTTTTCAAAATTGATTTCACAGTTCACTTAATTATATTAAAAGATGATTTTAGAACATTTTTCCATATTTTTAATGCAACCCGAACTAGGCTTCCCTAATTTCACCTCTTTAGATTCGAACAGGACTTTGACCAAACCGGTCAATGCCCAAAACTTCTAAGCCCAAAACCGGGGCGTTACAATCTAACTGTTCTTCGAGGTATTCGTTTCTGGCTAACACGAAGTGAAGTCGGTTCCTAAGATTGTACGAGCGTTCGATTTCAGGATCTAATGGATACTCAGGTTCCTCTCCTCGTCTCGATCTGCGCATAAACAGAAAACCTTGTGAAAAGCACAGGTTGAACAATCCAAGAAAATAAAACAGAAAAATAAAAAGAATGCAGTAAAAGGTAGGGTAAAGTTATGTTGCCAGTCCCCGGCAACGGCGCCAAAAACTTGTTGCGTGTAAAAGTGTCTATCGCAATGTAGTGCAGGTGTACACGATGCAAGTAGTAAAGTGATACTGAAGTATCGGATATCGTCTCCATAGGGACTATGCTAATAGCTTCACCTTTGATTACTGCACGAGAGAGGAAAAGAATGGTTTAAATTGTTGTCACGAAAATAATTAAGAGAACTTAAATAAAAGAGTAACGGAATCAAGATAGAGAGAATGGGTCGGTATTGAATTGCTCAGTAGTGTAGGTGTTGCAAAGGCTGGGAAAATCTGTTCTGTCGTCGTCCCTGTCGCGGCAGCAGTCTGTTGGCTATCGCGGCAGCGATTACTCAACTCCGTACTTCAAGCTTGGCAAGAATCCCTGCTGTGCCTTGGCCTATCCCTAGGTCCAAGTCTGTTGATGAACACGTCTTTGATGATACCTCCCGGTGTGAATCGAAGGATGAACACCGATGTTGTTGAATTCTTCTTTAGCCACTTAACCTCGTCCTATCCCTAGGTCGGAGATAGTTCAACTATAAACTAGAGAACTCGCACTTATTCCTTTCGTATACTTAACTCTCCTGATATTAAGTAAATAGATAATCTCACAATGCTCTCCGGATACTCTTGCAAGATGTTAAAACAAGAATAAGAGAACTTGAAGTAATTTTATTGAACAAAGAAAATCCTAAAACAATACAATCCTTGCAACTACTTTACAAAGCAACCCTTAGCCCTAGGGGAAGTTTAGAACATGGTGAGGAAGGGAAAACGGCTAGGGTTTTGGGAAGAAGGCTAGAGAATGGTGATGTGCTCTCCTAGGTCGAATTTCATGCCTTTATATAGGCCTTGGGTTCAAGTTTTCTAATATGGTAAGAATACAACTTTAAATTAAAATACAACTCTAATGAAGACTATATCTTCAGAGCAGCAGTCTTTAATTCGTCCTTCCTTATTGCTTGGGATATCTTCCTTGAACCTTGTGCTTGGCCTTGGTTCTGATCTAGGGCTCGGAAAAATATAAGGGTACTCCACGACAGATGGCTTAATTTTCTCTTTCTGTCGAGGTCCACTTCACTTTCTTCCATTCACTATCGCTGTCGTCCTTGGATGCCACGGCAGCGGCCATGGCAGCATCGTCCTTCACGTCTGCACATCCAGTTCCAGCTCTGCTTCTCTACTGCCCTCCATCTGCTACAGCAGCTACCTGCAAAAACAACCGATTTCAGTAGAAACTGTGCCATTTACTATATTTGTGATGTAAAACTGAAATCTAACCTAAATGCAATGAATTATGCTTGAATGCAGCAGAAATATGGGTTAATTAGGGGTAAAATATAGAACTTTTATACACTTAACATTAATCAAGGTTGACTTTCGGGTTGACTTTGGTTTTCCCCGTGTAATCTTCGTAGTTCGGGTCAAGCGTCTAGGCCGGGCTAAGGGGGTTACCTTTGTTGGTATCAGAGCCAGGTTATCGAATAATTGGGGTTTGGTATGTGGTTGTTGTATGTGTTTATGCATGATGGTGACTTTTAGGTGAAAGTATGATGTATGAATAGTGATGTATGATTTAATTGAGATGATTTTGTGATGGTATGCTATGTTTGGAGTGTGGTTGGGAATCCCATTGCCATATCAAAACTAATGAGAGGAATTGTTTTTGAAATTGAGCTTGGGTACATGGATTACTTACCTTATTTTGCCTAATTGTGTTTATTGCATTTTTGTCAGTGCATTGTTTTCTTTATAATGGGACCACGTAGAGAGCTGAGAATCAATACGAGATCGATGACTGAGAATGAGAATGCCGATAATGCTGAGGATTTACCTCCTCCTCCCCCTGGTAGTGGACTACCCGCTGGTGGTGGAGCTAGAGCTGGTATTAATGCTGGTTCTGGGGTTGCTGGACCCGAAGGTGTGCAGGGGCAAGTCGCTCCTGACGTGACCATGTTGATCCAGGCTATTGCTGGAGCTTTCCAGGCAGCAGTAGCTGGACCTCATGGAGCTGCGCATCAGGATGATGATAATGTGAGGTTGCCTTTGGAGCGTCTGCGCAGTCTAGGAGGGACTGAGTTTAGAGGCTTATCTCCGGAAGGATCTGAGTCTTGGTTGGAGAGCACCAAGAGGATTTTGGGTAAGTTGAATTGTAACAATGTGCAGAAGCTGGGTTGTATTGTGTCACTGCTGCATGGTGATGCTTATACGTGGTGGACGACCACTACTTCTGGGATGGAGGATGACGAGGTGACTTAGACGTTCTTCTTGAATGCGTTCAAGCGGAAGTACCTGGGAGTACTTTATCTCGATGAAAAGAAAAGAGAGTTTATGTCTCTCGTGCAAGGCAACATATCAGTAGCTCAATATGAAATTCAGTTTGTTCGCCTCAGTCAGTATGCATCTGAGCTAATCCCTAGTGAGCGGGAGAGGTGCGAACGATTCCGTTATGGGCTGGTAGCAGATGACAAGACCTATATGCTTGCGGTTGATTACACTGATTTCGATGTCTTGGTCACTAGAGCCAAAGACATTGAATCAAATCTTGGTTTGGCAAGTCGAACTGGTGGCTCTAGCTCAGGGAAACGAGCTGCGGAACGTGATTATGGTAGAGATCGCAACAAGAGGCATAAGGATAGGAAGCCGCATTATGATGCTAGGCGTGGGGGTGGTAACCCTGGTAGAGGTCAGCAAGGACCTAATGCTGTTATGAGGACTCTTGAATGTAACCATTGTGGTAGAAGGCATGGTGGTGAGTGTTGGGGTAACCTTGGGACATGCTGGAATTGTGGGAATCGAGGGCTTTTGAAGAAAGATTGTCCTCAGCCTCTGAGAGAGGGACATGCTCCGGTGAGAGCAGCTAAGCCACAGAGAGGTCGTGGGCGCGGCTGTGGTAATTTTCAGCGTAGGGATGATGGTGGCAGGAATGTAGCACATATTGTGGCCGTTCAACCTGAGGGTGGCGGTCAAGCTCGAGTGTATGCCCAACGCGAGGGAAGGAATGATACGGATGTGATCGCAGGTACCATTACTTTACAATCCTTGTCATTACTTTCTTTGATTGACTATGGATCTACACACTCGTACATATTGCGTGAACATGCTCAAATGCTTGGTTTACCTATTGAGTCTTTGGATGTTGGTATGCGTGTGACTAGTTCCTTTGGTGAGACGGTTGTAACAAGGAAGTTGTATAGGAGATGTCCTTTGAAGGTGAAAAATCATGTTTTTCTTGTTGATCTCATGGAATTGCCATTCTACGGCTTTGATGTAATCCTTGGCATGGATTGGCTTGTTGAGCATATAGCTGTGGTGGATTTCGAAAGCAAGCGAGTTTCGTTGAAACTTGTGGATGATTATGAAGTGGTGATAGTGGGCGAGAATGTGAAGTTTCTTGCTAATGTGGTGTCTACATTGGAAGCAAGTCGGATGTTGCTGCAAGGTTGCGAGGCTTACCTAGCCTTTGTTATGAATCCTAGTTCAAAGGAGGTGCGCGTTCAGGATATAAGAACTGTATGTGAATTCCTTGGAGTGTTTCTTGAGGAATTACCTGGATTGCCGCCTAGTCGAGAGGTAGAGTTTAGGATTGAGTTGTATGAGAACACAACTCCGGTGTCCATTGCTCCCTATCACATGGCACCCAAAGAGCTGAAGGAGTTGAAGACGCAACTTCAGGAGTTGCTTGACCGTGGTTTCATTCGGTCTAGTGTGTCACCTTGGGGTGCACCGGTCTTGTTTGTGAAAAAGAAAGATGGCACGATGAGAATGTGCATCGATTATCGTCAGCTGAACAAGTTGACCATCAAAAACAGGTATCCTTTGCCGAGGATTGATGATCTTTTTGATCAGTTTCGGGGAGCGGCTGTGTTTTTGAAGATTGACTTGAGGTCAGGGTACTATCAGCTAAAAGTGAAAGATGTGGGTGTACCGAAAACAACCTTTAGAACGAGATATGGGCATTATGAGTTCCTTGTAATGCCGTTTGGCTTGACGAATTCTCCTGCTACTTTCATGGACATGATGTATAGGGTGTTCCATGAATACTTGGACAAGTTCGTTGTGGTGTTCATAGATGATAGCCTTGTGTACTCTCGTACTGAGGAGAAGCATGAAGGTCATTTGAGAATTGTCTTGCAAGCGTTGTTGGAAAATCAGCTTTATGCTAAGCTGAGCAAGTGTGAGTTCTGGCTAAAGGAAGTAGTTTTCCTTGGTCATGTGGTTTCAGCTGAAGGGATTCGAGTGGATCCTCAGAAGGTTGAGGCGGTGATGAATTGGAAGCCTCCTAAGTCTGTTCATGAAGTCCGTAGTTTCCTTGGGTTGGCAGGATATTACCGGAGGTTCGTGGATGGATTTTATAAAATTGCTGCTCCTTTAACGAAGTTGTTGCAAAAAGATGTTAAGTATGCATGGACATAAGTGAGACAGCAAGCTTTTGAGAAGCTTAAGGCAGCTTTGACGCATGCTCCTATCTTGGTTCAACCTAAATCAGGAAAAGAGTTTGTGGTGTACAGTGACACATCCTACGTTGGTTTGGGGTGTGTGCTAATGAAAGAGGGTAAGGTGGTGGCTTATGCATCGCGTCAGTTGAAGGTGCATGAGCGCAATTATCCTACGCATGACATTGAGTTAGCTGCGGTGGTTTTTGCTTTAAAGATCTGGAAACATTATCTTTATGGTGAGAAGTGTACTGTATACACGGATCACAAGAGTTTGAAGTATTTGATGTCTCATAAAGAGTTGAATCTTAGGCAACGACGATGGGTGGAGTTGCTTAAGGATTACGATCTAACGATCGAGTATCACCCGTGAAAGGCCAATGTTGTGGCTGACGCCTTGAGTAGAAAAGTGGCGGTGGAGTTAAGGGCGATGTTTGCTAGCTTGAGCATATCGCGAGATGGAGGTCTTGTTACTGAATTGCAAGTGAAACCATCTCTGGTTCAGTTGATAAAGGATAAGCAGTTGTTGGATGATTCTTTGGGTCCACATGTTCAGGATATTGCTGAGGATAAACCATTGGATTTTTGTTTTAATGACGATGGAGTTCTATGTTTTGGAAGTCGGATACTAGTGCCGAATGATGTGGAGTTGAGGCGTACTATTCTGACCGAAGCTCATAGTAGTCCTTTTGCTATGCACCCTGGTAGTACAAAGATGTACCGTGATCTGAAGGATGAGTACTATTGGGTGGGTTTGAAGAAGGATGTTGCTTAATATGTGAGCAAGTGCATGGTTTGTCAGCGGGTTAATGCTGAGCATCAGTTTCCTTCGGGGTTGTTGCAACTGTTGAGGATTCCTGAATGGAAATGGGAGAGGATAACCATGGACTTCGTGTCTGGTTTGCCTTTGTTGCCATCAAAGAGGAATTCTGTGTGGGTGATTATGGATCGCATTACGAAGTGTGCGCATTTCTTACCTGTGCATACTACGTATACCTTGGATAAGATTGCAGAGCTGTACATTGCTGAGATTGTACGTCTGCATGGTGTACCAAAATCTATAGTGTCGGATAGAGATCCGAGGTTCACGGCAAGGTTTTGGGAGTGTTTACATCAGGCATTAGGTACGCGGCTGAATTTTAGTACTTCTTATCATCCGCAGACAGATGGACAGTCTGAGCGTGTTTTCCAAGTGCTTGAGGATATGTTGAGGTGCTGTGTGATTGAGTTTCAAGGCTGTTGGGAGAAGCACTTGCCTTTGGTGGAGTTTGCTTATAATAATAGCTACCAGACAAGTATTCAAATGGCACCTTATGAGGCCTTGTATGGGAGGAAGTGCATAACTCCTCTTTGTTGGGCTGAAACGGGACAAAAGTTGATCTCGATGCCGGCTTTGTTGAAAGGAACCACCAAGAAGGTGAAGCTCATTTGTGAGCGGTTGAAGGCAGCCTCTGATCGGCAAAAGTCTTACGTGGATTTGAAGCGTAAGGAGATAGAGTTTGCGGTGGGTGACCGTGTGTTCTTAAAGGTTTCACCTTGGAAGAAGGTGATGAGGTTTGGTCGGAAGGGTAAGTTGAGCCCTAGACACATTGGACCATACGAGGTGATAGAACGAGTGGGTCCTGTTGCTTATAAGCTGAGGCTACCACAAGAGCTAGAGAAGATACATAATGTGTTTCATGTATCCATGGTTCGGAGGTATAGATCGGATCCTTCGCATGTTATGCCTGTGGAGGAAGTTGAGTTGAATCCATATTTGACTTATGATGAGGAGCCAGTCGAGATTTTGGATTCGGACAGTAAGGTTCTCCGGGGTAAGACCATTGAACTGGTTAAGGTGTTGTGGAGGCATCGTGGTGTTGAAGAAGCCAAGTGGGAAAGAAAGGAAGATATGAAGAAGCAATTTCCTTACCTTTTTCCTCCAGGTAAATTTCGAGGACGAAATTTCTTAAGTGGGGGAGAGTTGTAATACCCCAAATTTGGGCCTAGATGTTTAGAGTCTGAATCGGACCGGTCTGAAAAACGGTTCGAATCTAAAAGGGAGTTTTAGGGAACACCTAGTTCGGGATGCTTTAAAAATATAAAAAAATATCTAAAAATCCTTATTTAATATAAGAAAGGCAATGGTGGAATCAATTTTACAAAATAAGGTTTGGAAATACTACATTTCGGTGTAGTGACCAAATCGCAGTTTTTGCAAAGTTAAGTAGTGATTGTTTTGTAAAGGATTGAAACTTTGAATCTTTAAGGAGCTAATTTTACCAAAATGTTTTTATCAGATTTTTCCTTAATTTGGGTGATTTAATTAATGTTTTAATTAAAGAAAATTGAGGTGGATTAAATTAGAAAACCACCATTGACTTTTCATAACTACTTTTCACAAATTTTCCCTCGTTTTATTTTTTCTCAAATTCCTTTCAACCAAACACATTTTCTCCAGCAAATACACTTCTATTTTCACTTCATTTGATGAGATTTCAATCTCTCTTTGATTCTTAATCAATTCCTCATCAAATCCACTTAATTTCTACATTGAATTTTCAAGAAAACTTGCCCAAATCAAGGAGGTATCATCCATTAGAGGTAAGCTTCATCCTTCTCCTCTAATGATCAGTTCTTTACTGAAATTCCCAAGTTATCAATCCTTTATTAATGATTTTAAGTGGTTTTAATGTTAGAAACAATAAATTGTCTTAAAACTCAAAATTTTGGAAGAGATCTTGAAGATTTTCGTGGTGATTGATTGGACTCTGTTTTGAGATGGTTTTCTAATGTACTTTGGATGATAATTGATGTTACAAATGAGGTTTTATCAATCAAATCTTGAATAGGTTTGTTTTCCTAAGTTTTGCTTGTTAGAATGACGGTTTTTGGGGTGATTTTGGTGTTCTGTTATAGCTGGAGGTATAAGGACGTGGTTGTGTTGGTTTTTGATGTTAATTGATGTTTAGAAATGATTAGAAGTGATGGATCTTGGCTGGGTTTGGTTTTGGAAGAGTTTGGAGGTGTTTTCGGTAGTGTTTGGTAGCCGAAATGTGGTGTTTGCGTAGAGCAGCGAGTTTAGGTGTCTGGCTGATGATTTCAATGCATGCTGATGCATTAATCCTCTGCTCTTATGTGTTTAAAACATGGGAGACATCTTCAGACATCTTTGGAGTTGATCTGGAAGCTTAGATTGTGTTTCGGCGAGCAAGCAAAACGTAACCGGTGAGTGCGTATGGTTTTAGTAGTCCTTGAGGGACAAAGAATCAAGGTTTGGGGATTTAGGAAAGGTTTGAAACACCTTCCTAAGTCCGGAAGTAAGTATTGGCTAGATTGCTCTCTTGAAAGTGGTGATTGCCCCTAAAATGCTTTTACATGCTCACGGTTTGAGATTGATAAATTCCTACTGTTTTTATGCATATTTTATAGCATGAGATGAAGCTTGAAATGATTTCATGAAGTAACATGTTGCATAGTTGAGATTTGAGCTTTTATGTTAAAGCATAGCAAATGTTATGGTTTTGAATTGAGATGAAAATGTTGAGATTTGATGCATGAAAAATAGTAGGTGAAATGATGTTTTATCATAATATATTGGCATAGATGTTGAGATACATACCAGATATAATTGATCGATCATTAGGATGAGAGTGCACTATAAACTAAAATTCGTACGTGCTCTTTGGTTAAGCCAAAGGGAGAGAACCGATGATGGGCATTACATCGGGTAGGACTTGGTGAAATACCTAAGCTTTGTGGCGATGAGAGATTCTGCCATGTGAGTACGGTGATGTGAGATTCCATCGGAAACTATGTTGCTAGACGAGTGAGTATGGTGATAAGAGATGCCACCGGAAGTGTCTAGTGAGATGTCCGCATATCCGAGTAATAATGAGATGTGAAATGCCAATATAAAATATGTAATGATTTTTGATTCACATGTACCATTGAAGAAATGATTTATGCTATGAGAAATGCATATGAGATTTGTATTAGAAATGCTTGGTGATATAAGCATGTGTGTGGCTTTGCCATGGGTTTTGCATTGGTTTAAATGCATGAGATAGAATGAAGGTATATGTGTTTTCAATGAGAAATTGCTTTGAAAGGTTTTCAAGAATGAGATAGAATGAGCATGTGCTTTAAAAGCTTTTGAGAAAATGTTTTCAAGATATGCATTATTGAGTTGATTTTCTTTAGAGCATGCCTCACTAAGCATTTGTGCTTACGCTCTCTCTTTTACCAATAATGCAGATAATTGAGGCGTTTCCAGGCATCAAAGAGGTTAAGGTCATCCAAATTCAGTTCAAGCTCATGTATGGTGAAGTTTTCACACACTTTAGTTTTGATATAATGGCAATGGGAAACCAAGGATTGTATTTGGGAGATATGTTGAACTCCCTAAGGTTGTGGCATGTTTGAGTTGTAATTGGCCTTGAATGTTTTGATTGAGGTTGGATTGCTTATTTTGGTTTTGTGATTAGGAAGCATGCCTCTAGACAATGTGAATTTGTGTTTAATGTTATGTTCATGTTAGAATGTCTTAATTATGTTCCTTATATGTATGTTGGGTTGTTGGTATGATTTGGGAGTCTTTGAGGCATGTTTGAGTGTGTTAGAGGATGAAAAACCAACATTTGCTGTTGTTTCTGGGCAGGGTGTATCAAAACACCCTCTAGTGTTTCGAAACGGGGGCCGGAAATGGTCTTCGTGTTTCGAAACGCCTGAGGCTATTTCGAATCATTTTGGCTACTGGAATGTCACGTTTCGGTACTGGTCTGGGAACATACCCGCGTACCGAAACGGTCAACACCGTTTCGATACAGCGTTGCAGTACGGTAGGTAGGCGTTCCGAAAAGGGTGACCGTTGGACACAGATTTGAATTGTTTTGAGTTTGCATGCTTTACATTTTAGTCCTAAATGTTGTGATCGCAATTTCTTGAGCTTGAGGTGTCTTTTGAAGCTGAATTTTGGCAGAGAAGCATGTAACATAATTAATTTCATATTGGTAATCCTAAAATCTATGAAGTCCCTTTTATTTACAAAAAATACAATTTGGTCCCTAATCTTGTATAAGGTGCAATTGAGTCCCTAAATGTTATCCGATCGTTGTGCCTTTCTCCTTTATGATTCATGAGTACTCACTTAGGGTTAATATGTATTTAGACAAGATTAAAAAGAAAAAAAGGGTCGTTAATCAAGGTTGACTTTCGGGTTGACTTTAGTTTTCCCCGTGTAATCTTCGTAGTTCGGGTCAAGCATCTAGGCCAGGCTAAGGGGGTTACAAGTTTTCCCGACAATTCTGATATGTCTCGTTACAAACTATTTCAAGGAATGACCCTTAGGGAAGAACGTGTTGTGTATGTCCCGTTTTTAAGCTTTGCCCGTTTTAAATTTCAATACCTCCCTTTAATTAAGCAATGGAAATTTCTAAATTTTTTATGCATTCCTCTTATTCTATATAGGAATTTGGTCCTCATATTCTTTTCAAATGCTTTATGTGTTCATGATGAACCTAGAGAACATGTCATTGCTATTGAGTCCTTTGTTATGGGCAAAACCATTAAAATTGATCAAAATGTTTTATGTACGACTTTTGGTTTTGAAAACATTAGTATTGATGATGAGAAGTCCTTAGGTACGGGTCCTTTAGGCTCAGTCAAAGTCTTAAATGCTCAGGACCGAATCCTTCATCTTCTTATTTCTTGGTTTTTGCGTCCATCGGGAGGAAAATTTTCTACTATTCGTCAAGTCAATGATTTTTGGCTTAGGTGCTTTAGGGAAGGTCAACGTCCAAACCTTTGTCAAATTATGTTTGCCAACCTTGTCTATCTTGTCCAACACCGTCACACCGAACAAGTCAAATCTTTTTACTACTCTACGGCTTTGAGTTACCTTTTCCATTCCCTTGAAATTGATTGTTCCCATGACTATCCCGAACCCCTTGGCCTACCCATAGATGAGCGTTCTCTATCTCGTGCCGGTTTTTCTTATGTTGACAATGAATGGATTCGTGTCCCTCAAGATCCTCCACAAGATGCTCTGGTTGATGCTTCTCATGCTTCTTCAAGCTCTCAACGAGCTCCGATTGAATCCTCTTCCATGGGCACCCTAATGACATTCCTCAATGAGAAGTTCACTACCATGGAAGTCGGGTTTACCGTTATGGACACTAGATTCACCTCCTTGGAAGATCGCGTCAAAGGTATGGAAAATAAAATGGAAGCCATGGCTCTTCGACAAAACTCCATGGATATCTCTTTCACCGCCTTCCATGGTGCTTGGCTTAACCAAAATCGGAGGAATCGACCCACTCAAGACGATGAAGTTGAAGAGGACGAGGAAGATGATGATGATGGGGCGGACGAGTAGTTTTTGCATATCATCTCATGGCATTTAGTCTTTTCTTTTTTGTTATTGAACCTTTGTTTTAGGATCTAAGTTTATGTCTTTTATCTATGTCTTAGGATCTAAGTTTGGATTATTATGTTGCTTTTCCTTTGAAGTTTCATTTGAACTATTATGTTTGCTTTGAATTTTATAAATTAATTTTTGCTATTATCCTTGTGTTTATGTTTGCTTTTCCTTTGTTTTAGTATTTTAAACAAAATAATATCTCAAGACAAGTTCTTAAAATGATAAATTTTTCTAAGTCTTTTCCTATAAGTTTTCAAGCCAAACTATACAAAAACGCTCAGGCATATCGATACGGGTTTTAGCCACTGGAATTTTAATGGGCATAGCGTACCGATACGGTATTACCCCGTATCGATACGATATTCATCTGGGCAACTCTTTCAGTGATACCGTACCGATACACTTTGCAACCGTATCAATACGATAAGCTTATCTTTGCAAAATCTTTGCATTTAATTTTCGAACGTTAACTTGTCAGTTGGTTGGTATCCCAATTTTTAAATGACCGTTATACCGTACCGATAAGCTAATGATGTGTATCGATACGATCTTTAAGAAAACCAAACTTGGGATTCTAGTGAGCAAATACCGTATCGATACGACCCTCTGTAGCGATACGCCCCTTAAAACCGTACCGGTACGCCTTCTATGCGTATCGATACGCTATGTTTTTCAGTCACAACGGCTCTTTCCTCTTTGATGCAGGTATCGATACGCTCCCTACGAGTACCGATACGGTAGGCAGCAAAGCTGCATTTATTGCGGGAAAAATGCTCTCAACGGCTCTATTGATGATCTCAACTACCCAAACGGCTGGAATTCAATGCAATGGTATAAAAACAAGTCTCAATTGAACAAGCAATAACTATTGAACCTACAAGCAACATCAAAGCATCAATCCAAACCCTAGTGCCTTTCATTGTCAAATTCTTGTACCCAACTCTTGTGTTCTTATTGTAATCTTGTATTGTGAGTTTGAGGAGTGTGAAATTGTAATTGGGTAAACATTCATCCTTTGAGAGGAACTTTTAGAGTTTAGCAAATTCATCTCTTTGTAAAAGTGAGTGGATTAAGCTTTGGGTAGAAAGCTTAATCAAATTGTAATGTTACCTCCTCATCCAAGAAAAGGGGAAGAATTCAAGTAGTGAATTGGTTGAAAATCCTTAGTGGGAACTAAGGTAGTGGATGTAGAGTTCATTTGGAGAACTTGAACCACTCTAACTTCTTGTGTCACATTTTATTTTTCACCTTTATCTCCTACCAAAAATTTTATTGCCAATTCACCCCCTCTTGGCCATTTGCAATTGTGTGATCAACTCAACAGAAAAGAATTTGGATACAAAAGTACAAAGGAAAAAAAATATTTTCATTATATTACACAATGGACCAAAAGTAATCCCATGTGTTCCGAAATAAGCTTAAAACTCAACCACATGATCCACAAATAATTACTCCACCAATAATACAATATTTCCGTGTTTTTAGAAGACGGCGAAAAGAAACCTGCATCTTTAAATGCATTCTACAAGAGTTCCTCGTCTCCAGAAATTTCGTAACGACACAAAGTTGCAGATTGAACACCACATACTTGTCAAAACTACTTCCCAGTGTTGTTCTGCCTTAGAAAATCATGGAAAGGGAAGATTACACATTTGGTGATATAAAAATCATTATATTAATATCAAACGGTAAAGAAATCCTGACCTTTAAATGCATATACAACCAAAACCTTATACAATGCCATAGCGAGCAAGGCTTGACTTGTGAACACATACAATCTTTCAAATGGTAAAAGAGTTTGATATCAAACGGTAAAAGAAATTCATTTTTGATGGAGAAGAAATAAAGAGTGGAGGAAAAATAGATGTTTGAAGTTGAAGATAAAGAGTTTGATGAGGAAAATTACATGGAAATATAATAGATAGATAGATAAATACAATTCTCATCGATGAAGAATTAACATATTAACACTTGTATAAAAATACATATAATAATGAAAGACATTAACAAAACTAACTACACTACAGCTAACATGTCCTTAAGTTGTATTAAAAATATATAAATAAATGGTAATTTTTTCATCCCTCACATTTGGTTGTTAGAATATAGCTTAAGGACTTGTAATACTCCCATTTACGGGGTTAAAAGACTTGATTACCGGTGCACACGATAATTAACCCCTATTTATTCACTTTAGTCCCTGTAGTTTTTACTTAATCCGATATTAATTCCTATTTGATTATAATTTTTTATAATTTACTTCAATATTTTTAATATAATTTTATTTTTGTTCATTTTAGTCCCTAAAATTTTTATTTATTCTAAAATTCAACCCAATTTGTTTCTAATTTTTATAATCTAGTCCAAGTTCTTAATATAGTTTTATTTTTTTTAGTTTAGTCCCCTAAAGTTTTTAGTTAATCTGAAATTAACCCCTATTTGTTTCTATTTTTTATAATTTAGTCCAATTTTTTAAATATAGTTTTATTATTGTTCATTTCAATCCCTAATTTTTTTTATTTAATCTGAAATTGGGTCCCTAATATTGGACTAGATTATAAAAATTAGAAAACAAATGTGTCAATTTCAAATTAAATAAAAAACATTAGGGGCTAAAATGAACAAAAAAAACTATACTGAAAATATTGGACTAGATTATAGAAATTAGAAACAAATATGGATCGATTTTGGATGAAATAAAAACTTTAGGGGCTAAACTGAACAAAATAAAACTACATTAAAAATATGGGAATAAATTATAAAAATTAGAAACAAATAGGGGTCAATTGTGGATTAAAAAAAAAACTTTAAGGACTAAACTTAACAAAATAAATCTATATTTAAAATATTGAACTAAATTATAAAAAATAGAAACGAATATGGGTCAATTTCGGATTAACTAAAAACTTTAGGGACTAAACTTAAGAAAATAAAACTATATTAAAAATATCATACTAAATTATAAAAATTAGAAACAAATAGGGGTTAGTTTGGGATTAACTAAAATTTAGGGACTAAACTAAATAAAAAAAACTATATTAAAAATCAGACTAAATTATAAAAACTAGAAACAAATAGGGGTCACATTTTAGATTAAATAAAAACTTTAGGGACTAAACTGAATAAAAACAAAGTTATTTTAAATATATTGAACGAAATTATAAAAATTAAGAAAATATGGGTTAATTTCATATTATATATATGTGTGTTAAAATTTTACAAAATCCTTTCATTTTTAAAACTTTATGTTTTTTCTTTTGTAAAATGGTACTGCTTTGAGCGACAAGAGCATCAATATTGTAACACTTTTTTCCGGTCTGATAGAGAACGGGTTGAAGATGTCATTGATGATCAATATCGAAAATGGTACAGTGAAATTCAATGATAAAAGTTCAATGATTCAATCAATATATGTCAATGATATAATGGTTCTCTAATATACTCATATTTAAGGTTTACATTTTTATTCAATATAGCCTCAGTGACTAAAATACGATACGATCAATATCCAAGGGCCAAATGGTAAAACTATAAGAATTCAACATCCAATGTCAGTATTCGCAACGCAATTATCAAATCAATCTTGTCAATATTCTGTGTATGAAGTTTCATTAGAAACATAGGTCGATATCCCATCCAATTTGCCATTTAAACCATATGGATTAATTTGTAAAGAAAATAAAATTCGGTTTATAACAAAAATAGAATTACATGTATCAGTACTGGTACTCGATAAGGTCGTACCGGTACACTTGAGTAGTCATTTTCATTTAAGGTCAATATAGATATAGGTATGGAATTTCTCTGTACCGATACTCAGTTCAACACTTGAATCAAATTTCAATTCCAAGGACAAAAAATGATATTGGTATAGATCACGTCGTATCAGTACAAGACTATGATTAAATGAGAGATCGGTACGGGTCCTTTCCATACTGGTACCCTAGTAAACATTCAAATTCCAGTGTTAAAAATTTGTACCGGTACGATATGTCCTATACAGGTACCCTTTTTACCAGTTTGGTCCAAATATGCATGTTTGTACCGATACGTGCCCAACCGTACCGGTATTAGGGTGTTCAAAAATACTCGACCCGGTTGACCTGACCCGACGACCTGAACCTAAAAGTGTTGGGTAATCTTATAAAAAAATTACCCGACCCATTAATTTTTTCGAGACACTGGCTAGGACACGGGTCGGAGTTTTCCCTTACATGGTACCCGACCCGATAATTTTTAATATATATTTTTTATATTTTAAATTATATTTTTATTTTAAGTTTCTTACTATTTTTACTCTAAAACTAAATTTAAATCCCTAAATTCTTTCTATATTTGTATTATATACTTATAAGTTTTAAGTTTTAAACTTTTTAAAAATATTTTTGTGTTTAATATCTGATTTTCTTTAAAATTTTAGAACTAATATATATATAAACCGGGTACTTGACAATGAACACCCCTAACTAATACACCATGTCTGCAATTTCATTATTTTACTAGTTTTTGTGCCATTTACCAAACTAATACATATCCAATGACCTAATGGTCAATATCTATGATTCATAACATGTTCTTTAGTCTAGGCATTGTACTGGAGTATCATTTTGTCTATCTAAGCTTCAAGCAAGTTAACAAGATGATTTCAACTAGATATGCAACACCTAACATTCATCCAAAGTATCCAAACATACCATATATACATACTACTATATTCACATAATCTGTAACGCTCCGATTTTTTGGCCTAAGAGTTTGTAGGTTGGGGTTGTTAGATCATCGGCGCACCCCATGGCGCAGCGGAAAAACAAACACGACGATCTCACCAGCGATCCATGTACGTTTAATCTGAATTCAGGAGGAAGAGATAGGTTTACTTACATTGAGTTCCTTGATAAATAACACGAATAGAAACGTCTAACGATCTCACGAACGATACGAATCTTGGCCTTCACGAATAGATCGTCTCAGACTCTACTCAGTTCACCCGGTTGAAAAGTTGGGAGCAAATTTCTTTTTCGCAAAAAGTTTTTGAGAAAAATACGTTTCAAAGGGTTAGACAGCTGCTAAACCATTAACCCCTTTTATAGTATGTTACCCTAACTGCATAGGATTTTTAATTAATTCCGAACTATAAATACATTAATTATTTTAAATTTGGAATTCTATGTATAATAAAATATTTTAGCATATATATATCAAATATATATATGTCTTAATATTAATTATACATGTTATATATGTACAACAAAATTGTACATATGTAACTTATTTATTAATTGCTCTTTTCAACCCTGGGGTGTGACCCTGTAGGTTCCAGTAACATTAGTAGCAATTATCAGAACTATTCTAATATCACAAAAAATGAGTGACATCTAGCAATGTATCATTTTCACCTAAATTACTAGAAGTAAAGATTCAACGTAACATCTTCGTGATCAACTATTCTAATGTATTATATCCCTTTGTCCTTTATATCTAGAATAGGCACAAGTCTTGGAATAGTCACACTTGTTTTGCATATCTATTATTTCTTGATATCTAGAGTAGACAACAGACGAATAATATGTGATATCTCGTATCAACTTATTCGAGAAGGGCCATGCATTTCTAGTCTTACTCAATCAAGTGGCCTGTGATATGTTTCCTATTATGTAGGAAGGACAATTCTTATCTAGACCATTCATACCCCACTACACATATCATGTTATGCTCAATGTCAGTTTTTATAGTGTAACCATTTACGGTGCACGTTTAACTGCATCGAAGCACACAACAATATATGTTAAGATAGTAATGATCTTGTAACCCCCTTGTCCCGGTCTGGCCGGATGACCGGTCCGAGTGAGCCACACGGGGAAAACCGAAGCGAAACCCAAAGGGTTTCCCCCTCGGTTAGCAACCCTATTTTTTTCATTTTAATCTTGTCTAGATGACATTAAGTCCTAAGTGATACACAACAGCGGAAAACAATTAAAGGAAAACATATTTGAACCACGGTCATGCACAAACAGTCAATTTTAAGCTTCTAAGGCAGTCAGTATCGATACTCCAATCAAGGGTATCGATACGCCTTGACTTGGTCAACCCCAACAGTCAACTCGAAGAAGACCATATCAATAAAGCCCTTGAGAGTATCGATACGCCCTCTTCAGTCAACATCTCGTGGTCAACGAGATAGACCCGTACCGATACGCCCCAGCACCGTATCGATACGCCAAAAACTCCCCAATTTCTTAGAATTCCAGTGACCAAAAACCGTATCGATACACCCCCCGTGTATCGATACGCCCAGCCAAAACTGAGCTCTACAGGCAAGACCGTATCGATACGGCCCTTAGGCGTATCGATACGCCCTACTCTGCAACACCAGAATTTTCAACTTTAACGACCCCAACACGACTCTAAATGCATTTCTCGACTCACCTAAGCGTATACACACATATAAGCAAACTTACTTAAGCCAAGGGAAGCATTCACACATGGATCAAAGCATTCATACATAGCATTCCAACCAAAGAGCAATTTAGGCAATATTGTGCATACATAAAGGCTCAAATGGTCATAAGGGGTACAAGTCATCATAAGAGGTTTGCACTCATACACAAGGCAACCTAAACATCTAAAGCATGTCATCACACACCAACATTAATCATAATATCACATGCTTTACAATCCAAAACAAACTCAAAATATCCACATCCAAATGAGTCATACAAGCTCATACAAAATCCTTGCCACATTGCTAGCTAATACAAAATTGATAACCGTACTTGAGCCACAAAACTTGGAAAACCCTTCTTGCCTTGCCTCGAGCTAACACCACGCTAATGATCTGCATTGTTGAACATTGAGAGCGTAAGCTATGAGCTTAGTGAGGATGCTCTAAAACGAAAAACATCAACAATGCAGGGTTCAAGCATGTAAATCCTAATCTCATGTACATCATGCATAGGCATATAATCAAGTAGACCTAGCTAGTCTTTCAAGTGGCATAATATGGCTTCTCAATCCTACCAAGCTCAAACATCAATATCAACATCATGTAACAATACCATATACCACAATCATGTGTCACAATACATGAACAAGTTAATTGGCCACTTTAAATTACCCCGATTGTGCGGATTAAACCTCGACAACACTTTACCTCGGTGGGATTACACTCATCACTGGACCTCGCATGTGCGAGATTCCACTCATCGCCACATGCCCTACGGATGGGATTCCACTCATCATCCCGTAGAAATGTATAAAAAGCTTCCGGTGGAATATTACATCACCGTACTCCTCCTTGATGACTTAACGCCATCAAGACCATGTACGTTTTGACTCAATTTGTGTGCACACTAATCCTAATGATCGATCATTTACAACCGATAATTATTTAGTGCCAATTTTCATTATCTCATTACATCTTATCAACCACAACTCATGCTCAACACATGTATATACATATCATGATATACATGCACAATCAACCACAATCATACGAGCATAGCTAAATAAGCACAATAGCATTTATGAATATCAATGACTAAATTAACAACTAGAATTAACTAGAAGTGGCCTACCAAGCACACTTTGCACGCACACACCCACACATACTCGAACCAAACTTTAAAACAAGTTTGAAACCACTCACCGCCCTTCCTTAGCAAATCGAAACAATCCTCCTACGAACCCAGATTCGGTCCCAAAGCTCCTTCAACGCTTCCTCTTGCTTCTAGCCAAACAAAACACACTTATTACACCACAATTCAATGCTAAAACCCAATCATCAACTCACTCTACAAACACAAGCAAATTTCCACAAATTCTCAATCCACATAATCACCCAAAATACCAATTTTCGTGCTCCCCAATAGCCTTGCTGAAAACTCTACTCTCCAACACCCAAATGACTCTCAAGTGATCCCAAAACATCCTCATAACATAGGTAGACCAACAGCCCTTCAATTTCAACCTTAAACCTCCCAAAATCCCAAGTTTTGACACCTCCAAATTTGCCCTAAGACCCTACTACGAATTTTCATCAAAATTCAACCAATTTAACATATAATGTGTATTTTATCATGAGTAAACAAAACCCCAACTCAATTTATCAAAACCAAGTGAAAAACCCCTTAAAAATCCAAACTTTGAAACAAACCCTAATTTTCAAAACTCCATAACTTTGAAAACTAAGACCATGAGTAGATAGAGGATAAAGAGGAGAGTAAGAAAACATGTTTACCTTTCAAAAACATCTTGAATTGAGGTAGCAATCCAATGGAATAGTAACTAATATTTTGGGAGAGTTTGAAAAGAGGGGAGAGGGCTATTTGACGTTAGAAAGGGGGATGGGGAAAGAGAAGACAACTTTTCTTTAAAAGTTGTCTTGCTTTTAAAAGTTTTGGGTAAATTTACAAAATTGGTCCCTCCCCTTTTTACTACAGCTCAATTAGGTCATTATTTAAGGTTGAACTGATTTAATTAAATTTTTATTGACTCGAACTATAAACCCGGTTAACTCCTAGGCCCAAAACACGGGTGTTACAGATCTCAAGTCAAAGGATCATACATATAGTTATCATTCTGAACAATATCATGACAATTACATATTAATCCAAGACATATGCTCATAGCGGGTCAATCCAATATGTTGTTATCCAACATCATATTCATGCTTTGATTTTGACATCACTATGTCAATGACAACACATTGTCATCAATCAACAACATGTTAGCTTTAAACGTATTATTATTATCCATGCCCATAATAATACTCAACTAAGGATCTTTTAATAATAATCATATTATTATATGGACATTATTGTCTTTTGTTAATTTGATGCACAGAAATATAACAGAAGAAAATAACGACAATGCATTTATTTGATTAAATCAGTAAAGATAGTATGTCAATACAATCATCATATGATTGGTCTTTGGGCATATTCTAACAATCTCCCACAAGCACTAAGAAATATTGTGGTGTACCAGGTGGAGTAAGTTGTGAGACGATCCCACACTCTTTTAGGAGTTCATCAAACTCTATGCTTAAGTATTCTCCACCTCGATCTAATTGAAGTGCCTTAATACTCTTGCATGTTTGATTCTGTACTTCATTTTTGAACTCTTTGAACTTTTCAAGTGCTTCAGATTTATGGTGCATAAGGTAGATATACCCATACCGACTAAAATCATCAGTGAATGTAATGAAGTATTGGAATCCTCCTCTAGCTTGCGTATTTATTAGCCCACATACATCAATGTGTATTAATCCCAATAAATCACTTACTCTTTCACCTTTACCGTTAAAGGGAGCCTTAGTCATTTTCCCAATAAGAAAGATTTGCATACATCATATTGTTTGAAAACAAATGAATCTAAAAGTTCATCTTTATGGAGTTTTGATATACGTTTCTCACTTATATTTCCTAAATGATAGTGCCAAAGGTAGGTTTGATTTGAGTCATTTGTCTTTGATCTTTTTGTATTTATGTTATAAATAGTATTATCTTGATCCAAAATGTAAAGACCGTTAATTAATTGTGTCGAACCATAAAAAACATTATCGAGATAAAAGGAACAACAATTATTCTTAATAATAATCTCAAAACCTATCTTGTCCAAACAAGAAATAGAAATAATGTTCTTAGTTAAACTAGGCACAAAATAACAATCTTCTAAATTTAAATCAAGTCCACTAGGCAAAGACAAAACATATGTTCCTATAGTTAATGCAGCAACTCTTGCTCCATTTCCTACTCGTAGGTCCACGTCTCCTTTAGCCAGATTCCTTCTCTTTTGTAGTTCCTGTACAGAAGTACAAATAAGAGAACCACATCCGGTATCTAATACCCAAGAAGTAGATGTTGACAAATTAACATCTATAACATAAATACCTGAAGTAGACGCTCCGCTTGCTTTTGCCTTTTTGACTTCTTCAAGATAAGCAGGGCGGTTTCTCTTCCAATGTCCGGTCTTGCCGCAATGGAAACATTTTCCTTCCTTGCTAACTCCCCCTTTGGGTTTCAATGCATCCTTTCCATTGGGCTTGGCCTTGCCATTATCCTTATGCTTTGCTACATTCTTTCCCTTCCTTTTGTCCTTGCGGACCATCAAAATGGGCTTAGGTCCAGCATTTTTCAGGTTGTTTTCAGCAGTTCATTTTGCCAAGTAAATGTGGTAAAGTCTTATTAATTTCATTCATGTTGAAATTAAGGACAAATTGGTTGAAACTTTCCGGCAACGATTGCATGATGACATCAGTGGCCAATTCATCTTTGAGTGGAAATCCCAGCTTCTCCAACATTTGGATATAACCCATCATTTTAATGACATGAGCTCCTACAGGAGACCCCCATTCATTTTGCATTGAAATAGAGCTTTAGAGGTCTCATACCTCTCTTGACGCACTTTCCCCTCATATATTTCCTTGAGGTGTTGAATCATCTCATAGGCTACCATGTCCTCATGTTACTTCTGAAGCTCAGGGGTCATGGTGGCAAGCATAAGACATCCGACATCTAACATGCCATCCATGTGTTTCTTAAACTTGTCTTTGTCAGCTCTAGGAGCATTAGCAGCCGGTTCATCAGGAACATGTTCTTCAATGACATATTCCTTCTTTTCCTGCTTGAGAACAATTCTCAAAATTCGGAACCAGTCGAGGAAATTTAAGCCATTGAGTTTATCCTTCTCAAGGATCGATCGTAGTAAAAGTGTGTTGTTTGCCATTGAGTCTACAACAATGGAAATATGTAATGTAAGTTTATTTACCGAGTTTGAAATTTATAAATAGGTCTTTATTAATAAATTACTCCCACCATTTTATTCAAAATTAAAAACCCTCAAGTTTTAATTTCGGAAAAACATATCGACAGTTTTTCTAGTGAGTGAGGATCCATATTTCAACTTCTTCCTAAATCAGCTTTGGCTTTTCTTTTAGTAAAAATGTTATTTAGGTAAGTAACACCTTACTAATTACATCCAATGTAACTCCTCCATTAGAATAACCTTAGTAAAAAGGTTATTTGTGAACAACACTTGTTCAAATCATCTCATGATTTATCCAAAAATTAACCTCTAGGTTTCGAATCCTATTAGAATAACCTAGCCAAGTTATCACCAATATTTCAACCTGCGAATATCACTTACTTATTCTTCGCGTTTAACCAACATAGACTCATGTGATATTGCTTTGGAAAAACTCACATGATATCGATCGAAGCCTTAACGAGGGTAAATATTGGACAGTTAAAATAACTTAGATTGTAGTGAGGGGTTTTCATAATTATCTCATCATTGTTCATTTTAATATTAGGCCCTTATTGATCTCATCAAGTGTATAATAATAAAATTTGCAGACACAACATTCATGGCATCACATACATGATAGATATAAGCAGTAAATAAGATGCAATGGTTATAGCCCAAAGGGAAAAATTAAGGTGGCCCATCCCAAGGCAATGTGAGAACCAAGAATTCTAGAAGAAAAGAACTATCAAGCATCTTCTCGTCTTTAACCGGTCCATTCGCCTGTTCCTTGAATCTTCATATGATTACAATTTTCAAAAACTCGTTTTACATACGAAGGAGTAAGATGAGAAGAGAAATACAACAGAAGAGTAGAGAGGCACGACGCACAAGCCGTATTTTAAATTACAACTATTGTAAATAAAAAAGGGCTATAACCATGCATGACAAACACCATACAAAACAAGCATATTATACATATACATTGTTACGCGTTTGTTAAATATTTTAATGTGGGCCTACGATCTCTGTTGCCTATTGTTTTTGTGGAAAAGCATCATGATTTGATAACTTTTATCAACAAAATTTTGTTTTTGGGATTTGCAGTCCCGTAGGTTTTTCCATATCAGAACAACCATTGTTCCACCACCGAATGCGATCTACTATCGCATACCCATCGATCTATATGATAACAATTAACATATAAACCCTTGTAACAACATATTCATGATTAACTCTTAACCATTGATTGCAAAATTCATTAAAAAAATTAACATCTTAATCATACCAGTTATCAAATCGAACAAATATATCACACATATACGCCGAAAACGATAAAACAGAGCATACATCATAAACATATCGCATCACCCAAGTATTTAACCCGAATCCGGATAGTACAAGTGGCTCTAATACCACTGTTAGATCATTGGTGCACCCCATGGCGCAGCGAAAAAACAAACACGAAGATCTCACCAGCGATCCATGTACATTTAATCCGAATTCAGGAGGAAGAGATATGTTTACTTACATTGAGTTCCTTGATAAACAGCACGGACAGAAACATCTAACGATCTCACGAACGATACGAATCTTAGCCTCCACGAATAGATCGTCTCATCCTATACTCAGTTCACCCGGTTGAAAAGTTGAGAGCCATTTTCTTTTTCACAAAACATTTTTGAGAAAAATATGTTTCAAAGGGTTAGACGGCTGCTAGACCATTACCCCTTTTTATAGTATGTTACCCAAACTGCATAGAAATTTTAATTAATTATGAACTATAATTACTTTAATTATTTTAAATTCGGAATGCTATGTATAATAAAATACTTTAGCATATATATCAAATATATATGTATTAATATTAATTATACATGTTATAAACCTACAACTAAATTGTACATATGTAACTTATTTATTAATTGCTCTTTTCAACCCTGGGGTGTGACCCTGTAGGTTTCAATAACATTAGTAGCAACTATCATAACTATTCCAATATCACAAAAAATGAGTGACATCTAGCAATGTATCATTGTCACCTAAATTACTAGAAGTAAAGATTCAACGTAACATATTCGTGATCAACTATTCTAATGTATTATATCCCTTTGTCCTTTATATCTAGAATAGGCACAAGTCTTGGAATAGTCACACTTGTTTTGCCTATCAATTATTTCTTGATAACTAGAGTAGACAACAGACGAATAATATGTGATATCTCATATCAACTTATTCGAGCATGGCTATGCATTTCTAGTCTTACTCAATCAAGTGGACTATGATATGTTTCCTATTATGTAGGAAGGACAAATCCTATCTCGACCATTCATACCACACTACACATATCATGATATGCTCAATGTCAGTCTTTATAGTGTAACCATTTACGGTGCACGTTTAACTGCATCAAAGCACACAACAATATATGTTAAGATAGTAATGATCTCAAGTCAAATGATCATACATATAGTTATCATTCTGAGCAATATCATGACAATTACATAATAATCCAAGACATATGCTCATAGCGGGTCAATCCAATATATTGTTATCCAACATCATATTCATGCTTTGATTTTGACATCACTTTGTCAATGACAACACATTGTCATCAATCAACAACATGTTATATTTAAACGTATTATTATTATCCATGCCCATAATAATACTCAACTAAGGATCTTTTAATAATAATCATATTATTATATGGACATTATTGTCTTTTGTTAATTTGATGCACAGAAATATAACAGAAGAAAATAACGGCAATGCCTTTATTTGATAAAATCGATAAAGATAATATGTCAATACAATCATCACATGATTGGTCTTTGGGCATACTCTAACAATCTCCCACTAGCACTAAGACGAATCACTCACATAGCTAATACCAAGTGACTCAGTGTGATGATCATGCTTTTGCTGTGCCCAAGGCTTCGTCAGGGGATCAACAATGTTATCATTTGTGTCTACTTTGCATATTTCCACATCTCCTTGATCTATGATCTCTCGAATGAGATAAAAACGCCTCAGAATGTGTTTGGATCGGTGATGAGATCTAGGTTTCTTTTCTTGTGCAATGGCTCCATTGTTGTCACAATGGAGTTCTAAAGCATCTGATATGCTGGGAACAACCCTTAGTTCAGTTACAAACTTTTTGATCCAAACAGCCTTTTTTGTCGCTTCGCTGGTTGCAATGTACTCATCCTCCATTGTAGAGTCATCTATTGTGTCTTGTTTTGAAATTTTTCAGCTCACAGCACCTCCATTTAGACAAAACACAAAACCAGATTGCGATCGCGAGTCATCATTGTCTGTTTGGAAGCTTGCGTCAGTGTAACCTTTTACATTAAGCTCTTCTTCACCCCCATAGACAAGAAATATATCCTTAGTTCTTCTTAAGTACTTGAGGATGTTTTTAACTACAACCCAGTGACATTCACCTGGGTTTACCTGATATCGACTCGTCATGCTTAAGGCATACGATACATCTAGTCGAGTACATATCATGGCATACATGATAGAACCAATAGCCGAAGCATATGGAATTTTATTCATCCTTTCTCTTTCTTGTGAAGTTGAAGGGCACATATCCTTCGAAAGAGAAATGCCATGTCTCATGGGCAAGAACCCTTTTTAGATTCTTCCATACCGAACCTTTTCAGCACTTTGTCTATGTATGTACTTTGACTCAGACCTAGGAGTCGTCTTGATCTATCTCTATAGATCTTAACTCCTAAGATATACGATGTCTCATCCAAATCTTTCATAGCAAAACAACTACCTAACCAAGTCTTAACAAACTGTAGAGTAGGTATATCATTTCCTATGATGAGTATGTCATCTACATACAAGATTAGGAAAGAAACAATGATCCCACTAGCCCTTTTGTAAACACAACGCTCATCTTCATTTCTTATTAATCCAAACTCTTGGATTGCATCGTTGAAATGAAGATTCCTGCTACGAGAAGCATGCTTCAGTTTATATATGGACCTTTGTAGCTTACTGTAACGCCCCGGTTTTGGGCTTAGAAGTTTTGGGCGTTGACCGGTTCGGTCAAAGTGTTGTTCGAATATAAAAAGGTGAAATTAGGAAAGCCTAGTTCGGGTTGCATTAAAAATATGGAAAAATGTTCTAAAATCCTCTTTTAATATATATAAGTGAACTGTGAAATCAATTTTGCAAAATGAGGTTTGGAAGGGTGACATTTTGGCTAGTGACCAAAATGTAATTTTTGAAAACTGTGTGACTGTTTTAAAAAGGATTGAAACTTTGAATCTTTAAGGAGCTATTTACCCAATGAGAGTTTCTCCAGATTTTTCTAAAATATTAAAGGTTTAATAAATGTATTTTAAATAAAGTAAAAAGGAGGGAAGAAGATATTTTGTCATTTTAACTAACTTTCTCAAATTTTCTATTTTCCTTTCTCTCAACTTTTCTCTCAACCCAAACACATTTCTCCAGCAAAATTCTCTCTGATTTTGACTTCTAAAGACTAGATTTCAACTCTCATTTGATTTCTAATCAATCCTTCAACAAAACCTTAGCATTAGCTTATTGGATTTTCAAGATTTTGGTTCCAAAAAGGGAGAAACTCAAGTTTGGAGGTAAGAACGTCCTTCTCCTCTAAACTCTCAGTTCTTTACTAAAATTCCCAAGTTCTCAATCCTTGAATTATGATTTATTAAAGGTTTTACAATTGGAATCTTGATTTTGGCTTAAAATGCAAGATTTGGTGATTTTTGATGGATTTTCGTATGATCTGATTGGGTTGTGTTTTGAGGTGTCAATTTGATGTTAAATGAATGTTAAATTGATGTGAAATTGAGGTTTAACTAATGCAATCCCGAATAGGTTGAATTTCCTAATTTTTGCTTGAGTTTTTGGTTGTTTTTGGAGTGATCTTGATGATCTGTTATAGCTGGAGGTATAAGGACGTGTTTGTGATCACTTTGGATGTTATTTGATGTTTAAAAATGGTTAGAAGTGATGGATCTTGGCTGGGTTAAGTTTTGGAAGTGTTTGGGGGTGATTTCGGTTGTATTTGGTAGCCGAAATGTTGGATTTGCAATGAGCAGCGAGTTTAGTTGTGTTGCTGGTGTTTTTAAAGCATAATGATGCATTAATCCTCTGTTGTTGTGTGTTTGAAACAGGGGAGATTGATCCGTGAGCATTTGAGGTGGTGTGGAAGGTTTCGGATGCTTGGAAGGCTTGTTGGCTAGCCTAGTTTTGTGTATCGGTGAGTGAAGTTGGGTTTTCAGCTTTTAAACCAAGGTTTTGAAGGTTTTGGGAGCTTAGTATAAGTCTAAACAACTTTGCTAAGCTCAAGAGTAAGTAAATGGAATTTCTCACTTGGATTGTGTATGAGTTGGTTTTAAAGCACTTGTGATTGTTGGATGCAATGCATGTGATTTGCATGTTTTAAATTCTGTTTTGAAAGCATACTTTAGCATGGTTTAATGCTGGTTTTGAAAGCCATGTGTGATGGATGCTCAAGGTAAGAGATTCATGGTTTTGTATATTGGAATTGTGAAATTGATGCATGGTGTTGCATGTTGTTTAATGGCTTTGTGTAATGCTTTAAAACAGTGGATTGATGATGGTAAATGATGGTTTTTGCATTATGGTTATGCATGCGAATCATTGGACTAATATGGTAAGATGGTTATATTGGCAAGTGATGTAAGTGGTTCTTGGGTTCTTTGATCGGATATAGTTAGCCGGCTATAGGATTGGGTGCACCGTGAATAAAGTCGCCTTGGATGTGGAGTGGTTAAGAGTGAACCGGTAAACTCCATCCAAGTATCCTAACGAGATGGTTAAGGTCATAATGGAGGTTGAGTTCCCATTCGAGGACCTTGGGTAAGCAAAGGTAATATTGGTGGTTAAAATTCCAATGGTGGACCTTGTGCTTGTTAAGATCACAATGGTGGTGTAAAGTCCATGTGTGGATCTTGTATAGGGTGTCCCGGATCTCGTTAGTGATGTTATACAACTACCAATTGGTGATGCTAAGGTTGTATGGTGTTTAAAAGTCCATACATGGGAACCTTGTGCATGTTAAGGTTATATGGTGTTTAAAAGTCCATATATGGGAACCTTGTGTAAGTTAAGGTTGTATGGTGATTAAAAGTCCATACATGGGAACCTTGTGAAAGTTAAGGTTGTATGGTGATTAAAAGTCCATACATGGGAACCTTGAGGAAGATAAGGTTGTATGGTGGTTAAAAGTCCATACATGGGAACCTTGTGAAAGTTAAGGTTGTATGGTGATTAAAAGTCCATACATGGGAACCTTGAGGAAGATAAGGTTGTACGGTGGTTAAAAGTCCATACATGGGAACCTTGTGAATGGTGAGGTCAAATGGTGGTTAAAAGTCCATTTGGGGACCTTGGATTGGTAGTGTGTATGAAGCGTAGGGACAACGCTTGTGATCCACGTATCCGATTGGATGTTGAGTTGAAAAGTGGATGTGGTTGATCACTTGAAAGCCAATATAATGTTTTTGTTTATATTGAAGCATGAGATGCTTGGAATGATGCATGGTTGCATGGGAAGTGCATAATGTATTTTGAATGCATGTTGTTGGGTTTTTAATGCGCTCGAATCGATCACCGAAACCGTCAAGGAGGGTTGTTTTTGTTTGGTGGTTGAATTGGCTAAAATCAAAAAGAAAGTAGACAAGTGACACAATGATTTTAGAGTGGTTCGGCCTTCTAACAAGCACCTACATCCACTACCTTAGCACACCACTAAGGATTTCCCAATTCACTCAACAATGAATTCGTCCCCTTTTCTAGGATTAGGAGGAAACCGTTACAACCCTATCTTTTGGACTTGGCTAAGATAGAACCAACTCTAGTTTTTCTCTCAAGGCTAAACTAGAACCTCTCCTTTTACAAGGGTTTTGATTGGTAAACTAAAATACCTCTCTAGGTGGGTGTTTACACAAGTTAAGCTCACAAGAGTACAAGGATTTACAATTAAGCACTCTCTCTAAAGACTATGTACAAGAGAATAGTAAAATTAAGACTTAGACTCTAATTCTCTTGATCATGTTGCTTGGATGTAGTCTCTAAACATCTTCAAGTGTTCCAGCCTTCAATTTATAGTCCCAATTGAGTTTGTGGCCGTTACTAGCCGTTGGGGATGTTTTGGAGCCGTTGAGGACTTTATTTCCCTTCATAAATGCTGTTCTGCAGCTAACGGTATCGATACACGTGGAACGGTATCGATACGGCCTTCATAGGAACTAGCCGTTGGGCTCTTGCCTGCATAGGCGTATCGATACGCTTGAGGGCGTATCGGTATTCTTTGACATTTAAATGGCCGTTGGGAAATAGCCGTTGGGGTAGTTAAACTGGGATCGGTACGCTGACGTGGCATATCGAAACGACCCCCTCCGTATCGATACACTAAACCCTCGTATCGATACGGGTTTTGACAGTGGCAAAACCAGGGCAAAAAGGTATCGATACTGGTACACCGGTATCGATACTGGTACTTTGAAAACACGAGTTTGGCTATTAAAAACATGAAAATTCTTTGTCAAAAACCTCTTAAAATACCTCAAACATAATTTCGAGTTGTTTGGACTTAAAAACAAGTTTTAAATTCTTTTCAAATTAGTCCAAAACATTTTTCAATTATTATATCAAAACATTAGTTCTATAATCTCCCCCTTTTTGATATAATAAAACTAACTTGAAAATTTGTTTGGGATTCTCCCCCTTTAACTTTAAAAATGTGAATAAGAGATTAAAGATATGAAATCAAATTAAGCTCCCCCTTATTCATTTGAAAATTCAATTTTTCAAACCATTTCTCCCCCTTTTTGTTATATCAAAAAGAATTTAAAACATTAAGTTCAATGATAACAATAGAGGTAAAACAAATTTGACACACTAAAATTTTGGTTTTAAAATTTGGCTCCCCCTTACTCATAGCATTATATTAGGCTTAACAATTAATCCAAGACTTTAAACAAAAGTTAGATAACCATAATGTATAAAATAAAAACATTAAGCTTAGAGGTTACCCAATCTTCTTCTTATGTGTGATTTGAGCATTCTTTTATTTTGCTTTGCTTGCTATTGCTCCAACACACCTACAAAAGACATTCACTTGATTTTTGGTATCCAAATTGCTTTGGATCCATTTACGTTAGTCACAATGTCTTTAGTTCCCTTAGGAACCCATACTTGTCTAATCCTATAAGATTGTCTCTTCTTTATAGGACAAGTATGTATGGAATGACCATGATAATGGCAATGTGAGCATTTTGCCATTATGTGACAAGATGAATTATTGAAAATAACTTCTTTTTCTTTTGTTAAGCTTTCAAGCTCAACTTTTAAATCAAGATTTTCTTTTTCTAAAACATCTTTGCTTGTTTTTGAAAACTCTAAATCATTTTTCAAAATTTTATTTTGGTTTTCAAAATCCACTTTTGTTTTTAAAAGAAAATCATTTTCAATTTCAAGTTTTGAAATCATTTTCTTAAATTTGGAATTCATGGTCTCAAATTCCAAAAATAATTCATCGAAAGCATCTTGCAACTCATCGAAAGAGTAAGAATTAAGCTCACTAGAGTTAGAAGATACCTTAGGCTCATCGAGAGCCAAAACACCATCCACCTTTGGATTGGAGAGAAGGGTTGCACATGATTGATCATCATCTTTCTTTTCTCCCTTCTTGTTGCCATAGAGCTTCTCAAGTTTCTCCCATATATCTTTGGCACTTTTGCATGTGGAGACTTTCTTGGAAACGTCTTCATTGAGGCTACAATAGAGGATGTGCATCGCCTTGGTGTTTAGCTTTGCCTTCGTGTCGTTGACACTCCTTTGCTTTTTCTTCTTCTTTGGAGCTTCCAAATACCCTTCTTCAATGATGTCCCAAACTTCATAGTCTTGAGACTTGATGAAGAATTTCATGATATTTGCCCATTGGAAGTATGCTTCTCCTTCGAAGAGCGGAGGACACGAGATAGAGCGGCCTTCTTCAAATCTTGCCATTTTCTTGAACGGTTGGACTTCGAGCAATAGATCTTTACTCCCGGATGTTAGTCCTTCGATAGAGACGAGGCTCTGATACCAATTGTTGGGTTTTTAATGCGCTCGAATCGATCACCGAAACCGTCAAGGAGGGTTGTTTTTGTTTGGTGGTTGAATTGGCTAAAATCAAAAAGAAAGTAGACAAGTGACACAATGATTTTAGAGTGGTTCGGCCTTCTAACAAGCACCTACATCCACTACCTTAGCACACCACTAAGGATTTCCCAATTCACTCAACAATGAATTCGTCCCCTTTTCTAGGATTAGGAGGAAACCGTTACAACCCTATCTTTTAGACTTGGCTAAGATAGAACCAACCCTAGTTTTTCTCTCAAGGCTAAACTAGAACCTCTCCTTTTACAAGGGTTTTGATTGGTAAACTAAAATACCTCTCTAGGTGGGTGTTTACACAAGTTAAGCTCACAAGAGTACAAGGATTTACAATTAAGCACTCTCTCTAAAGACTATGTACAAGAGAATAGTAAAATTAAGACTTAGACTCTAATTCTCTTGATCATGTTGCTTGGATGTAGTCTCTAAACATCTTCAAGTGTTCCAGCCTTCAATTTATAGTCCAATTGAGTTTGTGGCCGTTACTAGCCGTTGGGGATGTTTTGGAGCCGTTGAGGACTTTATTTCCCTTCATAAATGCTGTTCTGCAGCTAACGGTATCGATACACGTGGAACTGTATCGATACGGCCTTCATAGGAACTAGCCGTTGGGCTCTTGCCTGCATAGGCGTATCGATACGCTTGAGGGCGTATCGGTACCCTTTGACATTTAAATGGCCGTTGGGAAATAGCCGTTGGGGTAGTTAAACTGGATCGGTACGCTGACGTGGCGTATCGAAACGACCCCCTCCGTATCGATACACTAAACCCTCGTATCGATACGGGTTTTGACAGTGGCCAAACCAGGGCAAAAAGGTATCAATACTGGTACACCGGTATCGATACTGGTACTTTGAAAACACGAGTTTGGCTATTAAAAACATGAAAATTCTTTGTCAAAAACCTCTTAAAATACCTCAAACATAATTTCAAGTTGTTTGGACTTAAAAACAAGTTTTAAATTCTTTTCAAATTAGTCCAAAACATTTATCAATTATTATATCAAAACATTAGTTCTACACATGTTTTCTTGTTAAGCTTGAACAAGTATGGATTAACTATTGAGAGTGTCGCATGTGTGCATGAAATCTCTTTAGTGCATTGGAGTCTTGCTAAGACTTGTTTTGAAGGCATTTGAGGCAAATGTTGATGATGTGGTTCATATGTTGCATATTGTCTAATGCATGTGTTGGAATGATTGAATAAATGGTTTCGAAAGGTTTCTTGCTTGACATGGTATCCAAGTATGAGAAATGTATGATGTGTAAAGGGAGTGTTTTCCAAGGTTTGAATTTAACTTTGCATTTGGTGTTTATGCATTGAAAGGTTAAATTGATGTTTTGCAAGTTGTACTTTGAAAAGGGTTTACTTAGCTTCCTAAGCTAAGGGTTGGTTTTCAAGTTTGAGCAATGCATGATTTTAAAGCATGATGTTGAAAAGGGTTTTCAAACTTTGCTTTGGTTTATCGAATCGAGTTTGCTTTTAAAAGTGGTTTTATGACTCGCTGCATTGATGGTGTTCTGGTTTTGAGCATTCCTCACTAAGCATTATGTGCTTACGCTCCTTTTTGTCCGTCAATGCAGACATTTGAAGTTGGAGCAACGAGAAGCAAGGGATTCAAGGGGGAACTCCACTTGAGATGTATGTCTCGGTTAATAGATATAGATAATAAAGGCAATGGGGGAAGAATCTCTTATGTTGATGTCTAATGAGATTGTATATGCTGGACAAGTATGGTTTATGATTTTGAACTATGTGGTGTAAGCTTGCAACGTTTGAATCTTCTTATGCTTAAGTTGTTATGCTATTCTTCTTGTTTGAAAAGCATGATTGAGTG
The DNA here is from genome assembly GCA_030270665.1 of Hibiscus trionum. Lineage (NCBI taxonomy): Eukaryota > Viridiplantae > Streptophyta > Magnoliopsida > Malvales > Malvaceae > Hibiscus > Hibiscus trionum. The sequence continues at coordinate 6,305,472 of BSYR01000053.1, forward strand.
TTGGATGTGATGAATGAGTTGGTGCATCTAGGGGTGGTTTTGTATCTAGATTTTGATGCAAATTGGTAGGTTTGATGCTTGGTATGTTGTTGATTTATTGTGGAATGGTTTGAAGCATGTTTGATGGGGTTTAAAGGTGTTAAAACAGGCCAAATTGCTGTTTCTGGGCAGGGTGTTTCGAAACAGGCCCTTGTTTTGGCTAGGGTGTTCCTGAACGGCCTAGCCCGCTTCTGAACACTTTGGCTACTGCCAAGGGGTGTTCCTGAACGGCCTAGACCCGTTTCTGAACACCTGATGGTTTGCAAGCTTTACGTTTTAGTCTCGTTTCTTGTATGTGCAATTGCTTGAGTTTGAGATGTCCGTTTGAGATGAAATTTGGCAGAGAGGCATGAAACATGACTAATTTCATAATGGTAACTTAAAAATTGGTAAAGTCCTCTTAATTTTCAGAATTTACAATTTGGTCCGTAATTTCGTATTTTGTGCAATTGGGTCCCTTATCGTCTTCCGATTGCTGTGATTTTTTGAGTATGCTTATCTCAAGAGTATGCCTAGGTTAAATGTGCATCTAGACAAGTTTAAAAAGAAAAAAAAGGGTCGTTAATCAAGGTTGACTTTCGGGTTGACTTTGGTTTTCCCCGTGTAATCTTCGTAGTTCGGGTCAACCGTCTAGGCCGGGCTACGGGGGTTACATTTGGTGGTATCAGAGCTGAGTTGCAAATGTTTGGGGAAAACGGTAAGTTGTTGTGATATGTGTTTGATGTTTATCCTGATGTGTGGTTGAAGGTTGGTTGAAACACGTGTTTCTGAGTAAGTTGTTGATGTTTTTAAACATGTTTTGTGGTTATGAATCTTCGTTGAGCTTATGTGGTTTGTGCTGATGTTGTGAGCTAGTTTTATGCATGATGAAAGTTTGTTGGGCATGATATGTTGGTTTTATGCTGTTATGAGTGGCTGTTGTTTGATGAAAGCATGATCGAATATGTTGATTGATATGCTTGATGTTGTGATATCCATGTTTTTATTGACTGTTATGTCATGTAAAAGGGGGAGGATTCGGGATACCCATTGCCTTATTATTATAGCTATTGTGTTATTTTGGAGTTGGAGTTTGAATCCTTGCTTAAAGCTGGTCTAATGGTTTTGTTTGTTTTGTTGTGATTGCTTGTTGTTAATAGTATGGCGAAGTCGATGAAAGGATGGCAGTTAGGTGAGATGGTTGCTGCTTTAGGGCAGGTTGTTAAGGCATGGAATTCACCTTTTTGTGGAGGTGTTTCGTCTCAGTCTTCTGTGCCTGGTGTTGAGGTAGTGAGGCAGGAGGAAGAAGTTGGTTCTGTGATGAAGAGTTCATCACCTATTGTTCAAGAGGTGTTGGGAACATCTCCGGCTGTGGCGAATGTGAGGCCTATAGATGTGCTGGCCGTGGGATGTGCGGGTTTGTTGAAACAATGTTTACATGATTTGGGAGTTGTGGAGTATCATGGTTCGACACCTGAGACGTTTGAGGCCTGGTTAGCCAGTGTAGTTTTGATTTTGGATCGGGAAGGTTGTGATTATGCTTGTAAGTTGGGAAGTGTTGTCTCATTGATGTTGGAGGACGCGTGTGCCTGGTGGACATCTGTGGCGGTGGCGTCGCACATCCACGATATAGATTGGGACTTCTTTGTGTCTGCCTTTTATGAAAGGTATCTTGGAGAGAAATTCCCAAGGGTTAAGAAGTGTGAAAGTAGTGCAGATCTGGGGCAAGTGCTGCTTGAACAAGGAGTGGAGGCTCAGCTACCGGTGTGTAACCATTGTGGAAGGCGCCATGTTGGAGGTTGTTGGGGCGCAGGTGCTTGTTGGAACTGTGGTTCTAAAGAGCATGTGAAGTGAGATTGTCCTCTTGGGGTGAAGTTAGATTCTGTGGTAGCCAAAGGGTCTCTGAAGGGTCGTGGGAACGGCCGAGACAAAGTTCGAAGGTGGCGGAAAGAGCAGAAAGTTGTGAAGAGTTTGGAAGATGAAATTTGTTGGAAATGTGGGTTTGTTGGACATATGAGGCGTAATTGTTTGAAGTTGGCTCGGGATAGCCAGGGTGCTTTGCTGCGGGGAGATGGTGATGACCTTAGTGTGTTAGTTGATGCTGCAGCGGTGCGGCTGGAGGATGGTGGTTCTGCGAGGAAGAGAGCCCGTCTGTTGAAGCTCCGGGGCAGTGAGGTGTTTTCAGGTAACCTTGTTAAGTAACCTTTGCCTAGCTATCTTAGTTGGTTTCTGTTGGTTTACCTTGCGTAGTGAGTATGATTTTGTTGCTAGCATGCTGAGGTAGCTGTTGTTGTTGTTCTGTTTGGAAACATCTTTAGCGTGAAGTAGGCTAAAGTGAGTATCTTGTGGTTAATGGTTGTTGGAATGATGGAGTTAGATAAGTTGGAAGTGAAGTAGGAGGTTGTTCTTAGACAGATTCTGAGGATGTTATTGGTGGTTGTGAACCGGCATTCATGCACAGTTAAAATCATTGTTATATGCTATATTATATATGTACTGGTCCATGCATACATGTGGCATGACATTAGAGGTTTTGCATACATGTACATCAGGCATTGATAGAGCATATAGGTGACCATGCATACGAATGTTCACACTTGCCAATAACTGATCGAGTCTGTTAGTGTTGTGGTTGGGTTAGGTTGGATGATGGGTTTTTAGAGGTTGTTTTGGTGCTGAGTGAAAGGATAGAAGTAATGGAGGGTATTAAGCTAGTTGCTAGTAACGGTGAGTGCGGTATAGCATGCTGGTAGAAGGTAAGTGTTTGAGGCTTAAAGAGTTTAGTGGTTTGGTAGTGAGGAGTACCGGTTGAAGTTAGAATCGGTCAAGTGGTTTTTGAATGGCTAGTAGAAAGGTGGTCCCTTGGTGTTAAGTGATGTTGCAGGTTAGTGGTTGTGTTTCTAAAGTGCTGAGGTAGTTTGGCATGGATGTTGTAATAGAAGGGTTGTTTATGTGGGTGAAGGTTCGTAGCAACCTTCGAGGAGTTGAGAAGATGGTATGTATGTTCAAGTTGGGCGGTGTTCTAGTAAGGCAAGTGTTGTGGTCAAAGCTTGTGGTGGAAAGGCAATGAAAGATGGAAGGCCATTGTTGGTTGAATGAGTTCTTGTGAGAAGGGGTTGGTTGGTTGTGAGTAAGTGAATTTTCTTTTGAAATCAGTTGGTGGTGTATGGAACAGCTAGCGGAGTCAAGGTTGGGGTTTTGTGATGTAAATTTTGGATTTTGTGTGAGTAGCCCTGGTGAGTTGTGATGGCAATGACAGCAGCAGATGTGAAGGTATGTCAGCTTTATGTTGAGGAGTTTGGGTAAGCAGTTGATGCTTAAGAATTTTTGCTTGTTGAGGATTTTTGAAAGAGGTTGTGGAGTTTGCAAAGAGTTTTGGAAGCAGCGAAGGTTGTGGATTACATAGTGGCTGAATTGGATTGGTTGGTGTCACTGTGTGAACAATTTTTGGGAGTTGTGTGTTAAGGTGTTGTGTGCTGTAAGAGTTTGAGGTTCTTCAGGATGTTGTTGGGGCTGTGTGCAGTCCTGAAGTGCGAGAGGTTAAGATGTGGTTAACATTTGAGTGTTCTGGAATTTGGGAACAGTATGTGGTGGTGTTGGGTTCGGTGGAGTTTTGTGTGGAAAGTGTTAAGTGGTGTTGAGGCTTTTGTGTTGCCTTGTGTGTTGATTTGAGAAGGTTGTTGTTCTCTTTTCGCCAGTTGAAATTTCGAGGACGAAATTTCCTAAGAGGGGGAGAGTTGTAACGCCCTGGTTTTGGGCTTAAAAGTTTTGGGCGTTGACCTGTTCGGTCAAAGTGCTGTTCGAATATAAAAAGGTGAAATTAGGAAAGCCTAGTTCGGGTTGCATTAAAAATATGGAAAAATGTTCTAAAATCCTCTTTTAATATATATAAGTAAACTGTGAAATCAATTTTGCAAAATGAGGTTTGGAAGGGTGACATTTTGGCTAGTGACCAAAATGTAATTTTTGAAAATTGTGTGACTATTTTAAAAAGGATTGAAACTTTGAATCTTTAAGGAGCTATTTACCCAATGGGAGTTTCTCCAGATTTTTCTAAAATATTAAAGGTTTAATAAATGTATTTTAAATAAAGTAAAAAGGAGGGAAGAAGATATTTTGTCATTTTAACTAACTTTCTCAAATTTTCTATTTTCCTTTCTCTCAACTTTTCTCTCAACCCAAACACATTTCTCCAGCAAAATTCTCTCTGATTTTGACTTCTAAAGACTAGATTTCAACTCTCATTTGATTTCTAATCAATCCTTCAACAAAACCTTAGCATTAGCTTATTGGATTTTCAAGATTTTGGTTCCAAAAAGGGAGAAACTCAAGTTTGGAGGTAAGAACGTCCTTCTCCTCTAAACTCTCAGTTCTTTACTGAAATTCCTAAGTTCTCAATCCTTGAATTATGATTTATTAAAGGTTTTACAATTGGAATCTTGATTTTGGCTTAAAATGCAAGATTAGGTGATTTTTGATGGATTTTCATATGATCTGATTGGGCTGTGTTTTGAGGTGTCAATTTGATGTTAAATGAATGTTAAATTGATGTGAAATTGAGGTTTAACTAATGCAATCCCGAATAGGTTGAATTTCCTAATTTTTGCTTGAGTTTTTGGTTGTTTTTGGAGTGATCTTGATGATCTGTTATAGCTGGAGGTATAAGGACGTGTTTGTGATCACTTTGGATGTTATTTGATGTTTAAAAATGGTTAGAAGTGATGGATCTTGGCTGGGTTAAGTTTTGGAAGTGTTTGGGGGTGATTTCGGTTGTGTTTGGTAGCCGAAATGTTGGATTTGCAATGAGCAGCGAGTTTAGTTGTGTTGCTGGTGTTTTTAATGCATAATGATGCATTAATCCTCTGTTGTTGTGTGTTTGAAACAGGGGAGATTGATCCGTGAGCATTTGAGGTGGTGTAGAAGGTTTCGGATGCTTGGAAGGCTTGTTGGCTAGCCTAGTTTTGTGTATCGGTGAGTGAAGTTGGGTTTTCAGCTTTTAAACCAAGGTTTTAAAGGTTTTGGGAGCTTAGTATAAGTCTAAACAACTTTGCTAAGCTCAAGAGTAAGTAAATGGAATTTCTCACTTGGATTGTGTATGAGTTGGTTTTAAAGCACTTGTGATTGTTGGATGCAATGCATGTGATTTGCATGTTTTAAATTCTGTTTTGAAAGCATACTTTAGCATGGTTTAATGCTGGTTTTGAAAGCCATGTGTGATGGATGCTTAAGGTAAGAGATTCATGGTTTTGTATATTGGAATTGTGAAATTGATGCATGGTGTTGCATGTTGTTTAATGGCTTTGTGTAATGCTTTAAAACAGTGGATTGATGATGGTAAATGATGGTTTTTGCATTATGGTTATGCATGCGAATCATTGGACTAATATGGTAAGATGGTTATATTGGCAAGTGATGTAAGTGGTTCTTGGGTTCTTTGATCGGATATAGTTAGCCGGCTATAAGATTGGGTGCACCGTGAATAAAGTCACCTTGGATGTGGAGTGGTTAAGAGTGAACCGGTAAACTCCATCCAAGTATCCTAACGAGATGGTTAAGGTCATAATGGAGGTTGAGTTCCCATTCAAGGACCTTGGGTAAGCAAAGGTAATATTGGTGGTTAAAATTCCAATGGTGGACCTTGTGCTTGTTAAGATCACAATAGTGGTGTAAAGTCCATGTGTGGATCTTGTATAGGGTGTCCTGGATCTCGTTAGTGATGTTATACAACTACCAATCGGTGATGCTAAGGTTGTATGGTGTTTAAAAGTCCATACATGGGAACCTTGTGCATGTTAAGGTTATATGGTGTTTAAAAGTCCATATATGGGAACCTTGTGTAAGTTAAGGTTGTATGGTGATTAAAAGTCCATACATGGGAACCTTGTGAAAGTTAAGGTTGTATGGTGATTAAAAGTCCATACATGGGAACCTTGAGGAAGATAAGGTTGTATGGTGGTTAAAAGTCCATACATGGGAACCTTGTGAAAGTTAAGGTTGTATGGTGATTAAAAGTCCATACATGGGAACCTTGAGGAAGATAAGGTTGTATGGTGGTTAAAAGTCCATACATGGGAACCTTGTGAATGGTGAGGTCAAATGGTGGTTAATAGTCCATTTGGGGACCTTGGATTGGTAGTGTGTATGAAGCGTAGGGACAACGCTTGTGATCCGCGTATCCGATTGGATGTTGAGTTGAAAAGTGGATGTGGTTGATCACTTGAAAGCCAATATAATGTTTTTGTTTATATTGAAGCATGAGATGCTTGGAATGATGCATGGTTGCATGGGAAGTGCATAATGTATTTTGAATGCATGTTTTCTTGTTAAGCTTGAACAAGTATGGATTAACTATTGAGAGTGTCGCATGTGTGCATGAAATCTCTTTAGTGCATTGGAGTCTTGCTAAGACTTGTTTTAAAGGCATTTGAGGCAAATGTTGATGATGTGGTTCATATGTTGCATATTGTTTAACGCATGTGTTGGAATGATTGAATAAATGGTTTCGAAAGGTTTCTTGCTTAACATGGTATCCAAGTATGAGAAATGTATGATGTGTAAAGGAAGTGTTTTCCAAGGTTTGAATTTAACTTTGCATTTGGTGTTTATGCATTGAAAGGTTAAATTGATGTTTTGCAAGTTGTTCTTTGAAAAGGGTTTACTTAGCTTCCTAAGCTAAGGGTTGGTTTTCAAGTTTGAGCAATGCATGATTTTAAAGCATGATGTTGAAAAGGGTTTTCAAACTTTGCTTTGGTTTATCGAATCGAATTTGCTTTTAAAAGTGGTTTTATGACTCGCTGCATTGATGGTGTTCTGGTTTTGAGCATTCCTCACTAAGCATTATGTGCTTACGCTCCTTTTTGTCCATCAATGCAGACATTTGAAGTTGGAGCAGCGAGAAGCAAGGGATTTAAGGGGGAACTCCACTTGAGATGTATGTCTCGGTTAATAGCTATAGATAATAAAGGCAATGGGGGAAGAATCTCTTATGTTGATGTCTAATGAGATTGTATATGTTGGACAAGTATGGTTTATGATTTTGAACTATGTGGTGTAAGCTTGCAACGTTTGAATCTTCTTATGCTTAAGTTGTTATGCTATGCTTCTTGTTTGAAAAGCATGATTTAGTGTTGGATGTGTTGAATGAGTTGGTGCATCTAGGGGTGGTTTTGTATCTAGATTTTGATGCAAATTGGTAGGTTTGATGCTTGGCATGTTGTTGATTTATTGTGGAATGGTTTGGAGCATGTTTGATGGGGTTTAAAGGTGTTAAAACAAGCCAAATTGCCGTTTCTGGGCAGGGTGTTTCGAAACACCCTTGCCTGTTTCGAAACAGGCCCTTGTTTTGGCTAGGGTGTTCCTGAACGGCCTAGCCCGTTTCTGAACACTTTGGCTACTGCCAAGGGGTGTTCCTGAACGGCCTAGACCCGTTTCTGAACACCTGATGGTTTGCAAGCTTTACGTTTTAGTCCTGTTTCTTGTATGTGCAATTGCTTGAGTTTGAGATGTCCGTTTGAGATGAAATTTGGCAGAGAGGCATGAAACATGACTAATTTCATAATGGTAACTTAAAAATTGGTAAAGTCCTCTTAATTTTCAGAATTTACAATTTGGTCCCTAATTTCGTATTTTGTGCAATTGGGTCCCTTATCGTCTTCCGATTGCTGTGATTTTTTGAGTATGCTTATCTCAAGAGTATGCCTAGGTTAAATGTGCATCTAGACAAGTTTAAAAAGAAAAAAAAGGGTCGTTAATCAAGGTTGACTTTCGGGTCAACCGTCTAGGCCGGGCTACGGGGGTTACACTTACAAACCTTTCTAGCATTTTTAGGAGCAACAAAACCTTCTGGTTGTATCATATACACATCCTCTTCAATTTTTCCATTAAGAAAAGTGATTTTGACGTCCATTTTCCAAATTTCATAATCATGGAATGCAGCTATTGCTAGCAAGATCCGGATGGATTTAAACATAGCTACATGGGAGAAGGTTTCGTCATAGTCCATACCATGAACTTGTCAAAAACCTTTAGCGATTAATCGCTCCTTATATGTTTGTATATTACCATCCATGTCGGTTTTCTTCTTGAAAACCCATTTACACCCTATAGGTTTTACCCCTTCAGGTGGTTCAACCAAAGTCCATACTTGGTTTTCAGACACGGAATCCATTTCAGATCTCATGGCTTCAAGCCATTTCTTAGAGTCTGGGCTCGCCACCGCCTCTTGATAAGTCCTGGACTCATCTTGATCCAACAGAAGAACGTCTCCATGTGTAGTAACGAGAAATCCATATCTCTCAGGTACATGGCGTTCTCTTGTGGATCTGCGCATTGGTCGTGTTTCTAAATCTGTTGATTGTTCCTCAACAACTTGCGGAACATGCTCAATCTCGGCTCATTAATCCGTTGATCTTGAACTTCTCAAAGTTCAATATTTCTACGCTTCCCTTTCTTTGAGAGGAATTCTCTTTCGAAAAAAACTCACGTTCGAGCAACAAACACTTTGTTCTCGTTAGGGTTAAAGAAATAATATCCCTTGGTTTCCTTAGGATATCCAACAAATATACATTTATGAGATTCAGGTTCAAGCTTCATCGACATTTATGAGATTTAGGTTCAAGCAATATCGTAACAATTACATAATAATCCAAGACATATGCTCATAGCGGGTCAATCCAATATGTTGTTATCCAACATCATATTCATGCTTTGATTTTTACATCACTATGTCAATGACAACACATTGTCATCAATCAACAACATGTTAGCTTTAAACGTATTATTATTACCCATGCCCATAATAATACTCAACTAAGGATCTTTTAATAATAATCATATTATTATATGGACATTATTGTCTTTTGTCAATTTGATGCACAGAAATATAATAGAAGAAAATAATGGCAATGCCTTTATTTGATAAAATTTGTAAAGATAGTATGTCAATACAATCATCATATGATTGGTCTTTGGGCATACTCTAACATGGGTTAGGGTCCGTTGGACCGAAACTAGAGATCCGAGTTAGTTTGGGATTGTGTAGAACGTGGCAATCGATCGAATAAAACCAAGAGGGGGGGTGAATTGGATTTTTGAAAATTGCGGCGGAAGCTAATTGCAAAGATAAAAATTGCAAAGCGATTTAGAGTGGTTCGACTTTCTAACCAAAGTCTACATCCACTACCTTAGCGTCCACACTAAGGATTTCCCACAAATTCACTAATTTGTCTTTCCTTTAAGGACAAGGAGTAACCTTACACACTTCAATAGACTTATACCCCAAAGTCTATTGAATCCTATCCCAAAGTTGGATACAAATGAGCAAACTAGAAAATCCTCACTAGGAATGTGTTTGCGAAGTTTAAGCTCTCTCACACACCCGAATAAACACTAGAACAAGAATTACAACAAAGAACACTCTAGTGTTTTTTCAAGAAAGATCGAAAAATAAGCTCGAAATAAACTCTTGGAAGCTTGAATGCTTGTATATGCTTTTTTGATGTTTCTTCCTCTTTCTTGATGTTTCAATATTGATCCAAGGCTGTATTTATAGTGTTGTTTGAGTCTATAGCCGTTAGGAGCCTTTGAAGAGTCTTTGGAGCCGTTGGGGGTGTTTTTCTCACAACTCTTCAGCTTCCAGACGCCTACCGTTTCGGAACGGGGTCACCTGTTTCGGAACGGCTTTCAAATAATATAGCCGTTAGGAGCGTCTACGAGAGCCCGTTTCGAAACGCCTATGGCCGTTTCGGAACGGCTATGCCACTTGCCAAAGGGGTGTTTCGAAACGGCCTAAGCCCGTTTCGGAACGCCCTATATATTTTCAAAAATCATTTAAAAGACCGTTGCCCTTGTTCGTTTAAATGAAGAACAGTTTCGAAACGAGGCATACCGTTTCGAAACGCCTTGACCCGTTCCGATACCCGTTTCGGAACAGGTGCACATCGAACTGAAAGTGTTTCGAAACGCCTTGGGCCGTTTCGAAACGGGGCTTGAAAAAACACTGTTTTGACTTCTAAAATACTTAAAAAATATTTTGTAAGTCTTTGGTTTTAGCTATAAAATGGTCTTTAACAAGATATAGGGAATTTTAAGGACTTTTAAATTTGTTTTGATATTTTCATTTTAGTCCTTAGGTTTTTAGTTATATCAAAATTAAAGCGTATGTTCAACAATCTCCCCCTTTTTGATATAACAAAACCAAAGTTAGAATTTTTAAGAATTTTGAAAGTTTTGAAGATATTCTAACTCCCCCTTAATTTAAGATAGGTTTTGAAATTTAAAACTTGTGACTTTTAAAATCAAGGATCAAAACCTTAAGACAAATTTAAAAATTTTGATAGTTTGAAAAATTTTTTGGTGGCATGGCATGGCATATCTCTCCCCCTTTTTGTTAGATCAAAAAGAAACAAGCTCATAAAGAAGATTAGTACCAATAATCAATAATAAGCAATTAATATCATAAAAATATCCAAAGCATAAACAATAAGTTCATAATCAAATTCCAAGATAAACGATCAATATCATAGGTTCCTAAAAACATGATAAAACATAAAGAAGCAAACTCAATCCTAAATGCATAGATAATATAATATGATATGATATGACTATCCTAAGCCTCGTCATCATCATCCTCATCATCATCATCGTTCTTGGCTTGTGAACGGTGATATTTTGTCCATTCTCCATAAAGAGTAGAAAAGGAAAGATCAAGGTTGTCATTGGAAGTTTCAAGGGATTGAAGACGATCCTCGACGTTCTTCAAACGATTTCCCATAGTTTCAAAGCCCGAAGAAATACGAGTTTCCATTGTGTCAAAACGAGAATTCAAGGCATTAAAATGCTCGGTAAGAAAACCCGTGAGAGCATCTTGATTTCCCATTTGAACTTGAGGTGGAGGAGCAACGGGAGGAGGAATCTCTTCTCGATCAATTCTTTGCCAAAAACCATTCAAATATGTGAATCCGGATTTTCGAAGAGAGGACTCACCAATTTTGGTCTTGCTAGGTTCCGGGGAATCATAGGTACAATCAATACCAAGATGATCGAAGAGAAAACTCAAAACAATGCCGTAAGTGAATGAAGTCAACTCATTGGTGTCAATAAGTTTGATATTATTGACGATCTCGGCAAAGATGATTTTGGGCACATTTGGGCGCTCACCTCTTCGGAAACATTCGAGCCAAAAGTGATCTTTTTCCCGGATGTGGGAGTATTTTCCTCCGGATGGTCGAATGAACCAAGAAACAATCAAATGAAGCACACGATCGTGCACATCTAAGTGAAGAGCTTTTCCGGTAAAGGTGCCAAAGTGGCGTTCTTCTTCAATACCCTCATTCTTGAGTTTAAGGGCCGACTCCAAAAGAGCAATATTAATAACAAACTTTTGCCCTAGTAAAGATGACTCAATTCCAACAATCTCTGTTTTGGTTTCATCGTATAGGAAACGAGCATTAGAGTAGAAGAGAAGTACCAAGTTTTTGTAGCAAACATCCTCAATGCTCAAGAAGAAAAGAAGATCCCACTCATCCAAACGATGAAGATAACGAAAGAGAAATCGCTCGGAATTAAGGAATTCGACATCAATAACTCTTTCTTTACGAACAGCGAGATTTTTGACGTAGGAGAAGCGAGCACGCTGCTGCGGAGTTTTTAGAGTTTTCTGAAAAAGTTGAGTAATATTTGGACGAATGCTTGATTCTCCGGTTTGAACGGCTTTGCGCTTTTTGTTCGCTTGATCCGCCATCTAAAATATTAAGCAAGAGTTTTAAAATTGTATGCATTGATTATTAAAATCAATCCAATAGGAAATCCCACTTAGGTTTTTGAAAAACAAAATTAAAAAAAATACGATTAAAAAATTTTATATTCGAATCAAAAATTTTGAGATTTTGAAAATTTTTTACAAGATTCGAATAACCCACAACTAAAAACATATAATGTATATAAGAATAAATTTTTCTATCCTATGATTCGAACATAATTAAAAAAAAAGAAAAATAAGAAAAATTACCTTAGTTTGGGATTTTGGATGATTTGAGTGAAATCTTTGCACAAGATTGATGAAGCTTGCTTAGATATGTGTTTTAGAGCAAAACCCCTCACAATTTTGTGAAAAACAAAGGGTTTGAGAGGGTATTTATAGAAGGGGGTCGGTTAGGGTTTTTAGGGTTTTAAGGGATTGATAAAAATTAGGTTTTTGAACATTTAGAAGCCCTAAATAGGGCTGTCCGCGAGTCCGTTTCGGAACGGTCATGACCGTTTCGGAACGGGGCGGCTAGGGTTTGACCCTTCTTAAAACCTTCGACAGATCGTTTCGAAACGGTGATGACCGTTTCGAAACACGTTTGACCCGTATCGGAACGCGTTCCGATACAACCTTACATCGAACCGAAAACGTTTCGAAACGCCTGTGGCCGTTTCGAAACGCCCTTCTCTCAGGACAAATTTTAACACACCCGTATCGGAACGGGTTAACCCGTTTCGATACACCTGGGCCTGGAAGTGCAGATGAGGCTCTAAAATGCAGAGAAAATGATTTTCTAAGAGGCCAAACATGCATATATGATATGATTGAGCAGGAAAAGCAAAAAAAAAAAATTAAGCAAACATGCAAAACATAACTCCCCCTCACTAAAAGCATTTATACAACACATGGGGAATCTCAAACATGTTTTAACACAAAATATTCATTTAAATCAACATGTAAGAGTAAATTTTGCAAAAAAAAAATGTTACCACTTGAGTCAAGATATGTCGATTGAACTTCTTCAAGTGTCCTTCCATTATGTGTGTCTAGAGCTTTCAAGATTCTTCAAATTTGCATATCATGGCTCCAACACACCTACAAAAAGGAACTATGTATGTTTTGGTACCCAAACTCTTTTGGGTCCATAAGAGTTAGTTCCTAGCAATTTAGTCCCTTTGGGTATCCATTTTGACAATAGATCAAAATCTTTGTTAGCAATGAGTCCTTTTGGAACCCAAATGCTCCTAATCTTTTTTCGATTAGGTGATCTTTGTCTATACCCATGATAGTTCTTTCTTACATAGTTGGGTCTTGAATTTTCACATTTTTCAACTAATTTTGTCCCAACTTTGCTGAAAGAAGCTTTAAGATCATCAAGTTCCTTTTGATGATCTTCATGGACCTTTGAAAGTAAATTTTGCAAGTCTTTATTTTTCTTTTCAAAATCGTTTATTTGGACTTGCATCTCTCCAAATTTACTTTCAAATTCCTTATTAGTCTTAGAGAGAGAGTCATTTTCATTTTTCAATTTTGAAGTAATTTTTCTATTTTTCAAAATCAACTTCTCATACTCTAAGGCTAATTCATTATAAACCTCTTGTAATTCATCAAAAGTATAATCAAATGAATAAGATGAATTAGAGGTTACCATTGAGTCATCCTCAAAAGCCATAAGACACAAGTTGGCTACTTCATCCTCGTCCTCGTCGGAAGAGTCATCGCTCCAAGTAGCTACGTGAGCCTTGTGCTTCTTCCTCTCATAGCTATTTTTATTTAGTTGAGGACAATCGATCCTGATATGTCCCGGTTTGTTGCACTCATAGCAAGTTAGAGGATCTCTCCCTTTGTTGCTTTTGAATCCCTCTTCTCTTTGGAATCTTCTTCCTTTGTTGGTCAACATGAAGTTTTTAAATCTTTTGGCAAACATTGCCATCTCTTTTTCTTCATCTTCTTCGCTAGAATCATCATCTCTTTTGGATGCTTTAAGAGCAAGACCAACTTTCTTTTTCTCCACTTCGTTCTTCTTTTCTTCCTTGCCCGTTGACATCATTTCGTGAGTAAGCAAGGAACCAATAAGCTCATCTAATTTGAGAACTTTGAGGTCCTTTGCTTCTATTATGGCTGTTTTCTTCGAATCCCATGTATTGGGAAGAGAGTAGATCATCTTCCTCACAAGTTTATCTTCGGGGATTACTTCGCCATAACCTTTTAAACCATTTACGATCACGGAGAATCGATCGGACATGGTTTTGATGTCTTCCTCGGGGTCCATCTTGAAGTTCTCATAACTTAAATTGAGGAGCCCGATTTTGGTCTCCTTTACTTGATTTGTACCTTCATGTGTGACTTCAAGTTTGTCCCAAATTTCTTTTGCATTGGAACAAGATGACACCCTTCCATACTCGTCCGGGCCAAGGGCACAAAAAATGAGATGCATAGCCTTTGCATTTGTTGAGAATCCCTTGTCTTCCTCAACGCTCCATGTTTCAATATTGCCCGTTGGTGCTATGTATCCTCTCATGATGATTTTCCAAGCTTCAAGATCATAAGCTTGGATGAAGAGCTTCATGCGGTTTTTCCAATAGGCATAGTTTACTCCATTGAAGAAGGGAGGCTTGTTGGTGGGTTGAGAATCGCCCCAAGCTACAACATTGGAGGTGGATGCCATGGATGACTTTGTAGATGATTGCACACTTCTTGGATCTTTTTCAAGAGGTTGTAAGACCTTCTAATGAACCAAAGCTCTGATGCCAATTGTAGAACGTGGCAATCGATCGAATAAAACCAAGAGGGGGGGTGAATTGGATTTTTGAAAATTGCGGCTGAAGCTAATTGCAAAGATAAAAATTGCAAAGCGATTTAGAGTGGTTCGACTTTCTAACCAAAGTCTACATCCACTACCTTAGCGTCCACACTAAGGATTTCCCACAAATTCACTAATTTGTCTTTCCTTTAAGGACAAGGAGTAACCTTACACACTTCAATAGACTTATACCCCAAAGTCTATTGAATCCTATCCCAAAGTTGGATACAAATGAGCAAACTAGAAAATCCTCACTAGGAATGTGTTTGCGAAGTTTAAGCTCTCTCACACACCCGAATAAACACTAGAACAAGAATTACAACAAAGAACACTCTAGTGTTTTTTCAAGAAAGATCGAAAAATAAGCTCGAAATAAACTCTTGGAAGCTTGAATGCTTGTATATGCTTTTTTGATGTTTCTTCCTCTTTCTTGATGTTTCAATATTGATCCAAGGCTGTATTTATAGTGTTGTTTGAGTCTATAGCCGTTAGGAGCCTTTGAAGAGTCTTTGGAGCCGTTGGGGGTGTTTTTCTCACAACTCTTCAGCTTCCAGACGCCTACCGTTTCGGAACGGGGTCACCTGTTTCGGAACGGCTTTCAAATAATATAGCCGTTAGGAGCGTCTACGAGAGCCCGTTTCGAAACGCCTATGGCCGTTTCGGAACGGCTATGCCACTTGCCAAAGGGGTGTTTCGAAACGGCCTAAGCCCGTTTCGGAACGCCCTATATATTTTCAAAAATCATTTAAAAGACCGTTGCCCTTGTTCGTTTAAATGAAGAACAGTTTCGAAACGAGGCATACCGTTTCGAAACGCCTTGACCCGTTCCGATACCCGTTTCGGAACAGGTGCACATCGAACTGAAAGTGTTTCGAAACGCCTTGGGCCGTTTCGAAACGGGGCTTGAAAAAACACTGTTTTGACTTCTAAAATACTTAAAAAATATTTTGTAAGTCTTTGGTTTTAGCTATAAAATGGTCTTTAACAAGATATAGGGAATTTTAAGGACTTTTAAATTTGTTTTGATATTTTCATTTTAGTCCTTAGGTTTTTAGTTATATCAAAATTAAAGCGTATGTTCAACAGATTGGTTCAAGGAAAACCTAGTTCGGGAAGTGATAAAATATAAGAAAAATGATAAAATCCTTTTTAAATGTATATAAGGCTTTGGTGAAGTCAATTTTGGAAAATGACATTTGGAAGGTGGACATTTCGGTTTGGTGACTGAATCGTGAAAATGGAAAAACTGTTTTTAATGGCTATTTTGTTTCAGAGCCAAAACATAGAATCTTTAGGGAGCTAAAGTAATTGTAATCAGTTATTCCTTTAATTTGACATGTTTTAAATGTGTTTAATCAAAAAGATTAAAAAGGGAATTAAGCTTTACAAACTTATTTTGACCTAACTTCCATTTCTCTCTTTTCTCATCAGCCAACCACATATTTTCTTTCAAAAATTCCAGATATCTTTTCCTTTTCATTTTACTTTGATTTTCAAATGATTTCCATGGAGTTTCCTCATCTTGTTTCAATGGATTCTTGAAGACTTTTAATCAAATCTTGTCAATTGAACGAATAGCAAGGGATTAGAGGTAATTTTCATGCTTCTTCTCTAATCAAGGTTCTTTAATGAAATTCCCAAGTATTTGGCTCTTTAATTATGTTTCTTAACAAGGTTTTATGATTGATTTGAAGAAAATGGCTAAATCACGTTTTAAATGATAATTTTGTGTAATTTTCGTAATGGATCTGTTTTGGCTGATTTATGATTGATTTTAATCATGTTTTGGAAGTTTATTAATGTTAAGATTGAGGTTTACGCATGGTAATCCTGAAACTATTTGAATCTCTAGTTGATTAGGTTGTCTGAATTGGGTTTTATGGTGTTAATGTGATTTTGGGGATGCTGGAGGTATAAGGTTGATAATAGGTTGATTTTGGATGTTAATCAATGTTAATAAATGGATGAAAGTGTTAGGTTTTGGCTAGGTTGTGTTTGTAGAGTAATCAATGGTGTTTTCGATTGTTTCAGATGGGCGTTTTGGTGGCTTTGGAAAGAGCAACGCGATAGGATTGCTTGTTAGAGTTTTTAATGCATTGAGATGCATTAATCCCCTGTTCTTTTGTGGTTTAAACAGTGGAGAACGTTTCGGTAGCAACCGATGAGGTTTCGGGAGCTTCAGACGCTTAGTTTCGCGTCGGCTAATCAAGGTTTCACGTGTCGGTGAGTGAGAACGTGGATTTCAGCTTTGAAATGTTTTAAAGGTGGTTTTAGGAACTTAGATGTAATCTTGAAACGCTTGTCTAAGTTCGAAAGTAAGTATAAGGAATTTCTCTCTCGGTTGTGCTATTATGAAATGGATTTTATGCACTTGATTTTGGATGCATGTTACCTATTGTTAAAGCATGTTTAAAGCATGTGGTTTCCTGTTTTTAATGTTGAGATGATGAAGGATGCACATGGTAAGTGATCCTTGTAAGTATATGTTTTATACTTGTAATTTAAAGCATGGTTTAATGCTTTGGAAAATGATTTATTGATGATCCTTTAAAAAACAGTGAGGTATGTGGTTAAATGTAAATTATATTTGCAAGTGATGTTGTGAAAATGATTTATAAATGAAATCGGCTATAGTTAGCCGGCTATAGGATTTAGTGCACTATACACAAGTCGCATAGATGTTGAAGGGTTTATACGGTGTACCGAATACTCCATCCAAGTATCCTAACGATTGAGGTATGTGTGTGTGGTGTCCCGTCTCTCGTTAGCGGGGTTATACATCTACCGATGAGTGGTGTTGAGGGGTTTATGAAATGTACAGAATACTCCGCCACGGGTGTCACAACAGCAGAGGGTGGCTCCCATGTGTGAACCTTGAGATGGCGATGAGAATGTATTGTTGAGTTGATCAAGCAATTGCAAATGGCCAAGAGGGGGGTGAATTGGCAAATAAAAATTTTTGTGAAGAGAATATTGGAAAATAAAATGACACAAGGGGTTATAGTGGTTCAAGTTCAACAACCGAACTCTACATCCACTACCTTAGCTCCCACTAAGGATTTTCCAAAACAATTCACTACTTGAATTCGTCCCCTTTTCTTGGATGAGGAGGAAACCTTACAATCTCGATTAAGCTTTTCAACCCCAAGCTTAATCCACTCAAATACAAAGAAGATTTTTGGTAAACTCAAGTATTTCCTCTCAAAGGATGATTGTCTACCCACTTACAATAACAGCAACCCAAAAACTCTCAATAATATGACAAAATGAAATACAAAGAGTTGGGCACAAGAATATAGCTTTGAATAGCTCTAGGATTTGGATTTTTGCTTTGATGATGCTTGAATGTGTATTGTTGATCTTCCTGGTGAAATGAAGCTTGTATTTATACCCTTGAATCAGTTTCTAGCCGTTTGGATCATTTGACTTGTTGAAGGAGCCGTTGGGAACATTTTTCCATCTATTAAGGCAGCTCCCCAGCACCGCGTATCGATACACGACAAGGGTGTATCGATACGCTAGTTTAAATTCAACTAGCCGTTGTGCATAAAAACAGAGTGTATCGATACACAAGGCGTATCGATACGGTCCAAACTCTCTGCCAAGATTTGTTGCATCAAAGCGTATCGATACAGGGGTCGTATCGATACGGTCCAAACTCTCTGTTAAAAACATTAATTTGTTGCATCAAAGAGTATCGATACTGTGACCAAGAGTATCGATACGTCATAACGGTCAAAACAAATTTTCAAATAATTATGCTAGGCGTATCGATACGGTTATTAAGCGTATCGGTACGGTTGCCCAGATGAACACTGTATCGATACGTATGGAAGGCGTATCGATACGCTATGTTCATTCAGAATTACAGTGAGTTTCAAGTGTATCGATACGCTGTGTGTATCGATACGCAGGGCCATTTTTGCATAATTTGGCTTTGAAAAACATAAAAGAGGTTTGAGAAACTTAATGTTTTGAGATCCAATCTTCAAACATTATTTTGTAAAAACATTTTGTTAATTTTTGAAACTTGAAAGAGTTCTTAAAAATTTATTTGTTTTGCAAATTGGTCCTTAACTTTTTATGTTATATCAAAATCAATTTTAGTTTTACAATCTCCCCCTTTTTGATATAACAAAACCATAATAAATTTTTAAGTTTTTGAAAACTTTCAAAAAGGCTTTTCTCCCCCTTGCTTTAAGATAAATGTTTCAAAACAAATTTGTTTCTCCCCCTTACTTAAAGATAGAGAATTTTTGAAAAATTTTTTGACGACCTTTACACAATGAGTCCTTCTCCCCCTTTTTGTTAGATCAAAAAGAAACACAAGGATTAGAATAATCAAGCATAGGAATATCAATCATAAAACATAAAGCTCGAAATTCATAAACCAAGCAAGCATAGCAAGCATAATAATCCAAACCTTAAAAATCCTAAAACATAGAAAATAGGCATAATTCATGTTCTAATAAAAATGCAATGAAATCCTAAAATATCCTAATATGAGATGCATAATCTATGCGTCTCCACCATCATCATCATGATCATCCTCATCATCTTCTTCCTCGTCTTCATCTTCTTGAGGTGGTTGGTTCCTTCGATTTTGGTTGATCCAAGCACCATGGAAAGCGGTAAGAGAAAGATCCATTGAGTCTTGGCGAGCACTCAAGGTATCTATCTTCTTGTCCATGCCTTGAAGTCTTTCTTCCATCGATGTAAACCGATTATCTATAGCGTTGAAGCGACCGTCCATAGCATTGAACTTTTCATTGAGGAAAGTCATGAGATTTGCCATGGAGGAAGAGGAGGAGTCATGAGAAGCACGGCTAGAGGATGCGCGAGAGGCATTGACCGGGGCAGCGGGAGGATCAGCTTGAGGGTTGCGAACCCATTCATTACCGATAAAAGAGAAACCGGAGCGAGAAAGGGAATGCTCATCTATGGGTTGACCAAGGTTTTCGGGAAGGTCATGTGTGCAATCAACACCAAGGGAATGAAATAGACAACTCAATGCCGTAGTGTAGTAAAAAGATTGAACAAGTTTGGTGTGACGATTTTGAACCAAAAACACAAGATCGGCAAACATAATTTGACAAAGATTTGGTCGTTTACCCTCCCTAAAGCATGAAAGCCAAAAATCATCAATTTGACGAATGGTAGAATATCTACCACCCGAGGGACGAATAAACCAAGAGATAATAAGATGAAGTATACGATCATGAGCATCTAAAACTTTTGCCGGACCTATGTAACCCGAACCTAAAGAGTGTTCATCATCTATCCCAACATCCTCAAAACCAAAAACATTGCACAAGACTTTTTGATCAATTAGAATAGGAGTTCCCATAACCGAGGATTCAATGGCAATAACATGCTCATTGGCTTCATCATTGACACAACAAGCATTTGAAAAGAAGACAATGACAAGATTCCTATATAAAATAGGAGGAATATTCAAAAAGGTTAAAAATTTCCATTGCCTAATTAAAGGAAGATATTTAAATTTGAATTTTGCAGAGTTTAAAAACGGAATAGACACGATTCGTTCTTCCCTAAGATTGATTCCCATACAAAGCTTATAGGTTTCTCTAGCTACGGGTGTGGGAAAACTAGTTTGGATAATATGAGGAAGGTTAGGAGTAGGATTACCCTCATCCTCATTAGAAACGGAAGCGGTGCGATGTCTCTTATTCCCTTTTTTCGGTGCCATAATCCTGAAAATACATCAAAAAGGATTCGAATATGTATGCAATTAACATCCAATTTAATCCAATAGATTCTAATAATTCAAGGTAATTTGTTTGAACAAAATTGTTTTAAAGAATATTTACAAAAAAAAATTTTAGTTTTCGAAAAAAAATTTATCGAATATAAAATATATTCGAACCAAAAATTTATTTTTGAAAAATTTTATGAACAATATGAAACCCATAGTAAGTTAATCATAATGTATATAAAAATCAGTTGAAATAATAATTGAAAATTAACGAAATTTAAAGAAATTTGAAAAATAAAAAATTTACCTTGATTTCTTAGAGTGGATGAAAGAGGGTGTGTTAGTGCACAAGATTGATGCCCAAGGATAGCCTTGATGTATGAAGAAAAATCCCTCAAGAGATTTTGAAGATTTGTGTAAAATTTTGAAGAATTTTGAGGGTTTTTATAGGGGTTTTCGGTTAGGGTTTTTGAAGAGGAGAAGAGGTGTTTTAAAATTGTGGGATTTTGATTAAAACAGCCTAAATAGGCTCTCCGTCCATCGAGTATCGATACGCTATGCATGCGTATCGATACGCTATAACCTAATATAATCTTTGTCGTTTTATGTGTATCGATACAGTTGACGTATCGATACGCACCGTGTTGACTTTTTCCCTTGACTCTGACCGTATCGATACACTATGCTGTATCGATACGCATTCATCTGCAAAAATCCCAGATTTGAATACCGTATCGATACGCTGATATGCAGTATCGATACACGCTTGCCTGTTTCTGCAATTTTGGTATTTTTATGTGCAAAAATCCAATTTGAGACGCCCCTAAATGCATGTATGTGTTATATGAACAAGTTTTAATGACTTAATATGATACATACTTCCCTTAGCAATATGTGTAGGAGCAAAAAGAACAAAAATAACATAAACATGAATCACAAACAATCTCAAGCAAATTTTTGTCATTTTGGGACCCAAAAAAAATTAAGAGAGACAAGTTAGACCTAACTCTCTTCTAAGTGTCCAAAAGCGCTCTTTATCTAAAGGTTTAGTAAATATGTCTGCTAATTGGTTCAAGGTGTCAACAAATTCTATAACAACATCATTTTTCGAAACATGATCTCTAATAAAATGATGTCTAATTTCTATGTGTTTAGTTCGAGAGTGTTGAATGGGATTCTTAGTGAGACAAATAGCACTAGTGTTGTCACACCTAAGGGGTATGGTTTCCATTTTAACACCATAGTCTAAGAGTTGTTGCTTCATCCAAAGGACTTGAGCACAACAACTCCCTAAGGATATATACTCCGCTTCGGTGGTAGATAAGGCTACGCTATTTTGTTTCTTAGAGAACCAAGATACGAGCATACTACCTAAGAATTGACATGTACCGGAAGTACTTTTCCTATCTATCTTACACCCCCCATAATCCGCATCCGAAAAAGCATGAAGACTAAAAGTTGAAT
Organism: Hibiscus trionum; assembly: GCA_030270665.1. NCBI lineage: Eukaryota > Viridiplantae > Streptophyta > Magnoliopsida > Malvales > Malvaceae > Hibiscus > Hibiscus trionum. The sequence goes on from BSYR01000053.1 coordinate 6,327,216, forward strand.
CCTTAGGATACCAAAGACCTAAGGTCGGTGTGTCTATTAGGTATCTAAAAATTCTTTTAATGGCAACTAAGTGTGATTCTTTAGGATTAGCTTGAAACTTAGCACACAAGCAAACACTAAACATAATATCCGGTCTACTTGCGGTAAGATAAAGCAAAGAACCTATCATGGATCTATAAAGCTTAGAATCAACACATTTACCGCCTTCATCTTTGTCAAGCTTTATGGAAGAACTCATAGGTGTGGCTTGAGGTTTTGCATTCTCTAAGCCAAACTTCTTGAGCATATCACTTACGTATTTAGCTTGATTTATGAAGGTGCCATCACTCATTTGTTTGATTTGGAGTCCCAAAAAGAATGAGAGCTCCCCCATCATGCTCATCTCGAACTCACCTTGCATTAGCTTAGAAAAATCTTTACAATAACACTCATTAGTAGAACCAAAAATAATATCATCAACATAAATTTGAACTACTAAGATGTCATTGTTATATCTTTTTATGAAGAGTGTTGTATCCACCTTTCCTTTTTCAAAACCCTTTTCAATTAAGAAAGTTGAAAGTCTCTCATACCAAGCTCTTGGAGCTTGTTTTAAACCATAGAGAGCTTTTGTAAGTTTAAACACATGGTTTGGAAATTTTGAATCCTCAAAACCTGGTGGTTGTTCAACATATACCTCTTCATTTATAAAACCATTTAAAAAGGCACTTTTTACATCCATTTGAAAAAGCTTGAAATCATGATAACATGCAAATGCAAGTAACATTCTAATGGCTTCCATTCTTGCTACGGGTGCATAAGTCTCATCAAAATCAATTCCCTCTTCTTGAGTATAGCCTTGAGCAACAAGCCTAGCCTTGTTTCTCACTATATTACCGTTTTCATCTAATTTATTCCTAAAAACCCATTTTGTACCTATAGTAGATTGATTATTAGGCCTTTCTACTAATGTCCAAACTTTACTTCTCTCAAATTGGTTTAATTCCTCTTGCATGGCCAAAATCCAAAAATCATCTTTTAAAGCTTCTTTAATGTTTTTAGGCTCAATGCATGAAAGAAACGCAACATGATTCATTAATTTGAGAGAGGATCTAGTGGTTACCCCTTTGGATGGATCACCCAAGATTTCACCATCTTTGACATAGTTTAACTCCCTTGGGTAAGATACCTCTTTTTCTTCATGAGCTAAGTCTTTTAAGCCTTCAAGAGGAGGTTCTTGTGAGTCTTCTTCTTTAGTTGGAATCTTATCCTCTTTTGATGTTTGTCCTCCATCAATAGTATCAATGATTCCTACATCATCATCATCACAAGATTCCTTTCTCGAAAGGAGGTTATCATCGAAAACAACATGTATTGACTCTTCAACAACTAGAGTTCTTTTATTAAATACACGGTAGGCTTTAGAGTTTGAAGAATATCCTAAGAAAATGGCTTCATCACTTTTAGCATCAAATTTACCTAAGTTTTCTTTACCATTATTTAAAACAAAACACTTACATCCAAAAGGATGAAAATAGCTAATGTTAGGCTTTTTGGACTTTAAAATCTCATAAGATGTCTTCTTTAAGATTGGCCTAATCATTACTCGATTTATTATATAACAAGCGGTATTTGTAGCTTCTGCCCAAAAATATTTAGGTAAATTATTTTCGCAAAGCATGGTTCTAGCCATTTCTTCTAAAGTTCGATTTTTCCTCTCAACTACCCCATTTTGTTGAGGAGTGCGAGGTGCAGAAAAATTATGGCTAATCCCATTTTCATTTAAAAATTCATCAAAACCTAAATTTTGAAATTCACTTCCATGATCACTTCTAATATGAGAAATTTTAAGTTCAAGATCATTTTGAGTTATTTTAGAAAATGTGATGAATTTTTCTAAAGCCTCATCTTTTGTACTTAAGAATAGAACCCAAGTATATCTAGAATAGTCATCTACAAGCACAAATGCATATGATTTTCCACCCAAGCTCATTGTTCTAATTGGCCCAAAAAGATCCATATGAATCAATTGTAAACATCTACTAGTAGAGACATCATTTATGGGTTTAAAAGAACTCCTATGTTGTTTACCTTTTGAACATGCATCACAAATTTTATCATTTGAAAAATTAAGTTTGGGTAAACCTCTAACTAGATTAAGGGAATTTAATTTTTCTAGAACACTCATGCTTGCATGTCCTAACTTTCTATGCCATAGCCATGAGTCATGTTCATCATGTGCAACTAAACATGCATGGGATGAATGGATGTCTTCTAAATGCACCATGTAAATATTGCCTATTCTATGTCCTATGAGCATTGTTTGATTTGTTTTAATGTTTATAATTTTACAACCACTTTTATCAAATAAAACATTAAAACCTTTATCACATAACTGACTAATGCTCAACAAATTATGTTTAAGACCGTTGACATACAGAACATCTTTAATGTAGATAGAAGAGTGATTACCAATAGAGCCTATTCCTTCAATGAGTCCTTTTGAGTTATCACCGAAGGTTACTACTCCACCACTCTTAGGCTTTATTTCCACAAATCTACTTTTGTCACCGGTCATATGTCTTGAGCATCCACTATCAAGGTACCAAGAATTTTTGCTTGAAGCTTTAGCCTTGAAGCAATGCTCCCCCTACAAACAAAGAATTTAGGCCTTGGTTTTTGGTACCCAAATCATCTTGGGTCCATGAGTGTTAGCCTTTAACAATTTGGTTCCCTTGGGAATCCAAGAAGCAATAGCATTTAAGTTATTAGAAATGATAAGTTCTTTAGGAACCCAAACATTTCTAATTTTATGACTTTTAGTTTGCTTATAAAAATTTCTTTGTTTAGGTAAAGAATATTTTCTTTTTGTATATTGGGGTTTAAAATAATTTTCTTTCTCAAAATTCTTTTTCCCAATATCAAAAGATGTTTTAAGATTATCTACTTCCTTTGTGTGATAATCTTGAATATCGGAAAGAAGTTTTTCAAGTTCAAGATTTTTAGTTTTAAGATCATTTGAAAAATTAACTAAAGATAAAACTTTCTTTTCCAATTCGGAGTTATTTTTTAAAAATGTCTCATTTTGAATTTTTAAATCAGAAATTATTTTCTTGTTTTTCAAAATGGACTCCTTGTATTTTTCTACTAACTCATCATACACTTCTTGAAGTTCATCATAAGCATCTTGAAGTTCTTCAATAGAAAAATCTAAATTGTATGAATTAGAGGTTACCTTTGATTCATCATCGATGGCCATGAGACATAGGTTGGCCACTTCTTCCTCTTCCTCGGAAGACTCATCATCACTCCAAGTTGCAATTTGTGCTTTGAGCTTGTTCTTCCTCCCAAAGCTTTTCTTTTTCAATTGAGGACACTCGGAACGAATGTGACCCGGTTTGTTGCATTCATAGCAAGTAATTGGGTCTATTTCCTCTTCCTTGTTTTTACTCTTGAAGTCCCTTCTTCTCATGAATTTTCTTCCACGATTTGACTTCATAAACTGAGTAAATCGTTTGGCCAACATAGCCATTTCCTCTTCTTCATCCTCACTAGAATCATTTTCTAATTGTGAAGCCTTTAATGCGATTCCAACTTTCTTTTTCTCAGCTTCCTTCTTTTCTACTATCTTCTTCTCTTGTTCTCTTCCCTTTCTCATAATCTCATGTGTGAGTAGAGATCCAACAAGAGCATCTAATTTAAGAGTCTTCAAATCTTTGGCTTCAATTATGGCCGTTCTCTTGCTATCCCACGATTCCGGAAGAGAGTATAACAACTTTCTTACTAGCTTGTCTTCGGGAATGATTTCTCCGAAACCCTTTAAACCGTTGACAATGACCGAGAATCGATCAAACATTTGGGAAACACTTTCATCGGGATCCATCTTGAAGTTCTCATAGTTTAGATTGAGTAGTCCAATCTTTGTCTCCTTTACATCGCTAGTCCCTTCATATGTTGTTTCGAGAGTGTCCCAAACCTCCTTGGCATTTTCGATTGAAGACACCTTAGAGTAGATATCCGGACCAAGTGCACAAAATATTACATGAAGAGCTTTGTCGTTCACTTGCATCCTTCTTCTTTCATCATCGGTCATTTCGGCTTTGATTTTTTGGAACAAGCCTTTCTCCATCTCTCCTCATGGGAATGTATGGACCTTCTTCAACTACATCCCACACCATAAAGTCGGTAGATTTAATGAAGAGCCTCATCCTATTCTTCCAATAAAGATAGTTATCCCCATTGAAGAATGGTGGCTTGGTGGTGGATTGAGATTCATAGTTGGAGGTGGATGCCATTGCTTGACTTGTTGTTGATCAAACTTTCAACTTTCCAAGGATCGACTCAAGAGGGTTGTAATCCTTCCAATGAGTGTATCTCTGATACCAATTGTTGAGTTGATCAAGCAATTGCAAATGGCCAAGAGGGGGGTGAATTGGCAAATAAAAATTTTTGTGAAGAGAATATTGGAAAATAAAATGACACAAGGGGTTATAGTGGTTCAAGTTCAACAACCGAACTCTACATCCACTACCTTAGCTCCCACTAAGGATTTTCCAAAACAATTCACTACTTGAATTCGTCCCCTTTTCTTGGATGAGGAGGAAACCTTACAATCTCGATTAAGCTTTTCAACCCCAAGCTTAATCCACTCAAATACAAAGAAGATTTTTGGTAAACTCAAGTATTTCCTCTCAAAGGATGATTGTCTACCCACTTACAATAACAGCAACCCAAAAACTCTCAATAATATGACAAAATGAAATACAAAGAGTTGGGCACAAGAATATAGCTTTGAATAGCTCTAGGATTTGGATTTTTGCTTTGATGATGCTTGAATGTGTATTGTTGATCTTCCTGGTGAAATGAAGCTTGTATTTATACCCTTGAATCAGTTTCTAGCCGTTTGGATCATTTGACTTGTTGAAGGAGCCGTTGGGAACATTTTTCCATCTATTAAGGCAGCTCCCCAGCACCGCGTATCGATACACGACAAGGGTGTATCGATACGCTAGTTTAAATTCAACTAGCCGTTGTGCATAAAAACAGAGTGTATCGATACACAAGGCGTATCGATACGGTCCAAACTCTCTGCCAAGATTTGTTGCATCAAAGCGTATCGATACAGGGGTCGTATCGATACGGTCCAAACTCTCTGTTAAAAACATTAATTTGTTGCATCAAAGAGTATCGATACTGTGACCAAGAGTATCGATACGTCATAACGGTCAAAACAAATTTTCAAATAATTATGCTAGGCGTATCGATACGGTTATTAAGCGTATCGGTACGGTTGCCCAGATGAACACTGTATCGATACGTATGGAAGGCGTATCGATACGCTATGTTCATTCAGAATTACAGTGAGTTTCAAGTGTATCGATACGCTGTGTGTATCGATACGCAGGGCCATTTTTGCATAATTTGGCTTTGAAAAACATAAAAGAGGTTTGAGAAACTTAATGTTTTGAGATCCAATCTTCAAACATTATTTTGTAAAAACATTTTGTTAATTTTTGAAACTTGAAAGAGTTCTTAAAAATTTATTTGTTTTGCAAATTGGTCCTTAACTTTTTATGTTATATCAAAATCAATTTTAGTTTTACATGTATGAAGTTTTGGGACAACACTTCTAAATCCATGTATCCGATATGTTGTTTTGAGAAATGAACTTTCCTAATGACCACCTGTAAGCCAATATAATTGATGATGTATCATGAGATGGTTTATGTTGTATATTGTGATTTATACATGTTTTACTCTTTAAGCTTTGCATATGGTAGTTATGCCTGAGAAGGATTAAATTGAGTATTAACAATGAGACTTGTTGTTGGTTCATGATACATGTTGCACAAGGTTTATTATGTTGACTTTTTTTTAAGAAAAGTGCATGGTTTTAAAGGCATGATGGTTTTCAAATGATGATTTAAGTTAATTGAAATGAGATTTCAACATGGACTTGGAAAATGGTTTTAATGCATTGATGGTGTTTTGTTTCTCCTTACTAATCCTTGTGTGCTTACGCTCTATTTTGTCCATCAATGCAGAGAATTGAGGTTTTGGAGGCAGGGTGGAGCAAGGGATCACAAGAGACTTCATTTCAGAATGTATGTTTCGGTTTAAACTATAAGTAATAAGGGCAATGGGGGATTCGTTGTGTTTTTGGGAGATTTGTGAAAACTCCTTATTTGAGCAAGTGTTTATTGCTGTTTTAGGCTTGTAAATGGCCTTTAGTTATTGGTTTGTGCTTGCTATGCATTTTGGTATCTTACTTGGCTTGTTTACTAGGTTGCATGTCTATAGTTTACCTTTGATGCAAATTGCCATGATATAATGTTGAATATGCCATGAATGATTGATGTTTGATGTTTGAATATGTCATATATATATTGGAAGCATGCTTGGATGTTTATGGGTGCATTAAAGTGTGAAAAACCAGCAAAATGTGACATTACATGCCCAGGTGTTTCGATACGCTAAGGCTGTATCAAAACGGTGAGCTTGAAATGCGCATGGGGTTTCAAAACAAGGAAGGGTGTATCGAAACAGACTCGGTTAAGTTTGCTATTGGAAATTAGTGTATCGAAACATCTTGGAGACCGTATCGAAACAGGCTCATTTTCTGAAACATCCAGACCTTTTCCTAAATAGGGTGTATCGATACAGGGCTAAATGTATCGATACACGAAGCTGTTAAGTTAGTTAATCAGATTCTTTTGAAGTTTTGTTCCTTTACATTTTAGTCCTTGAATGTTCTGGATGCAATTAAATGTGTTCAAATGATCGGATTGAGCTGAGATTTGACACAGTGGCATGTATCATGACTAATGGAAGGATGGTAACCTTAAATTAGATGAAGGCTCTGTAATTTGCAAAATTTATAAATTCGTCCTTATCGCATGTTATAATCAATTGACTGACAAATCGATGTTTGATTGAGTTGATATTTCTTCATATGCGAGTCTTAACACGTAAGGTAACAAAGTGCATCTAGACAAGATAAAAAGAAAAAATAGGGTCGTTTATTGAGGTAAACCTTTTTGGTTTACTTTAATATTCCCCGTGTGGCTCGTTTGGTTCAGTCTTTCGCTAGGCCAGGTCGAGGGGGTTACATTTGGTGGTATCAAAGTCAGGTTACGAAAGAGTGGGATATTTGTAAGTTGATGGTAAGTTGATATGGCGTAATTGCAAATTTTAAGATGATGTTGCTTTGTACGGTGATTGTTATAGACATGTTTATGTATAATGAATATTGTTGATGCCATGTACGATGGTTGTGATGTATGTGTTAATTGCTATATACATGTTGTTGTGAGTTGAATCTTTTTGATTGCTGCGCACGGTGCTTGCGATATGTATGTTGTTTGGGTTATGCTAAGCTTGGGGGAAATTGGGATACCCATTGCCTTATTACTATAGTTGAAATGTTTTAAATTGAATTGGAAGTCTTGGATCCTTTCTTGAAGTTGGCCTGATTATTTTGTTTTGTTTTATTATTCATTAATAATAGCACAATGGGACCGAGGAGAGAGTTACGATCTGGTACGATTGTTGTTGTCGTTGGGTAAGGAGTATAGGAGTGTGTAATGTCTCCTAGGGGTTTGACACCCCGAAGTAAGTATAACCTATGTCGGATGGGCCAGTGTTGGGTGACATGGCACCTGGGACGTAGGCGATGTCTAGAGATTGAGAAGTTGTTAATGCTGAAGTGCATGAGACTGCTCCAGCTGTTAGACAACTGTGAGATGTTGTTAGAATGCTTCTGTAGTTTTAAAGAAGTTGAGCTCGAGGGTTGAAACCCGAAGTATCCATGGAGATGTGTGCAGTTGGTGAACAACTACAGTTGTGGGCATAGAACTCGATGTTGTGACTTGGGAGTTCTTTCGAACTTTCTTTAAGAAGAAGTATCTGAGAGTTAGATACTTGGATGACTAGAAATATAAATTCATGGCTTGGGTTCAAGGCAATATGTTTGTGGCTGAGTTTAAGATACAAATTGTTTAGTTGAGCGGGTATGCTCCTGAATTGGAATTGGAATTGAGACATCGATGTGATTGATTCTGTTACGGATTGGTACATGATGTTAGGCTATATATGTTGTCTTTTGGCTACACCGTGTTCGACGTGTTGGTTACACAGGCGAAGTGCACTAAGCAGAACTTGGGTTTATCAATTCGTCTGAGAGGTTCTAGCTCTGGAAAGAGAGTTGCGGACTCTAGTTTTAACGGTAGTCAGTGTAAGAATAGTCATGCTAAAATGTATCTCCTGGGTTGAGGCGAGGTTGTGGTAATGTTGGACAAGGACCATAGGGTCATTGTGTCAGGGCTTGAGTAGCATTTGATACCTATTAGGTATGTGGATCATGTGACCACGTGAGGTGGGATTGTCCACGTTTGATTGGTGGGGTATAGCTTTATGCGCCTGTTTTTGGGAGTTGTGGCTTAAATGATCGTTTCAAAAGTGTTAGATGTGGGAATACAAGTAACTAGTTCTTTTGGTGAAACAGTTGTTACCAGAAGGATGTAAAGGAGATGTCCTTTAATTGTTCAAGGTCATGTGTTTGCAGTTGATTTAATGGAATTGCCTTTATATTGTTTTGATGTAATCCTTGGAATGGATTGGTTGACCAAACATTGAGCCGTGGTTAATTTTGGTACCAAGCGAGTTACCTTGAAACTTGCTGATGATTACGAAGCGGTAATCGTGGGAGAGAATGTTAAATTCTTGCCAATGTTGTTTCGACTCTAGAAGCGAGTCGTTTGATAGAATTGGGTTGCAAGGCTTTCTTAGCTTATGTTATGAATCTAGGATCGAAGGAAGTGCGTGTACAGGACATACGTACAATATGTGAGTTTCCGGATGTATTTCCGGAAGAATTTCATGGTTTGCTGCCGAATAGAGAGGTTGAGTTTGGCATTGAGTTGTATGAAAATACGACTCCATTGTCTATTTCTCCCTATTGAATGGCTCCGAAAGAGTTGAAGGAGTTAAAGAAGAAAACTTTAGGGGTTGCTCGATCGAGGGTTCATTAGGCCTAGTATTTCACCTTGGGTGCACCGATTTTGTTTGTAAAGAAGGAAGATGGCACGATGCGAATACGTATAGATTATCGGCAATTGAACAAATTACCGATTAAGAATAAGTATCCTTTACCAAGAATTTATGATTTGTTTGATCAATTTCGAGGTGCTTCAGTGTTTTCTACAATCGATTTGAGATCTGGGTATTATCAGTTCAAGGTAAAGGATGCAGATGTGCATAAGACTGCTTTTCGTACGAGGTACGGGCATTATGAGTTTTTGGTGGAGCCGTTCGGTTTAATGAATGCACCTGCTGCATTCATGGACATGATGAATCGTGTGTTCCACGAATTTTTGGATCATTTTGTGGTTGTGTTTATTGATGATATTCTCGTGTACTCTCGTACCAAGGAGGATCATGATAAACACTTGCGGATTGTATTACAAGTTTTGTTGGAAAATCATATTTATGCCAAATTGAGTAAGTGTGAGTTTTGGCTTAAAGAAGTTGTCTTTCTTGGACATGTGGTGTTAGCTAAGGGTATCCAATTTGATCCACATAAGATCGAGGCAGTGATGAATTAGAAGATGCCTAAGTCTGTGACAGAAGTCTGTATTTTCCTTGGATTGGTGGATTATTACCGTAGGTTTGTGGATGGTTTTTCAAAGATTGATGCTCTGTTAACCAAGACGTTGCAAAAGAATGTTCTGTAACCCCCGTAGCCCAGCCTAGACGGTTGACCCGAACTACGAAGATTACACGGGGAAAACCAAAGTCAACCCGAAAGTCAACCTTGATTAACGACCCTTGTTTTTCCTTTTTAATCTTGTCTAGATGCACATTAGTCCTATATCTGATCACTCAAACACCATACTCAAAGATCACAAACATCAGAGATCAAACGGGGACCCAATTGAACAAATTACAATTTTAGGGACCAAATTGTAATTTCTGTTAAATATGAGAACTTAACCCAAATTAAAGTTACCATATTGCAATTAGTCAGGTTTCATGCTTCACTGCCAAATTTCAGCTCAAACGGACATCCCAAACTCATACAATTGCACAAACAAGATTCAGGACCAAAATGCAACTTTTCAAAACATTTAACTGCCAATGTCAGCCCCCAACGGTCACCCGTTCCGAAACAGGCTTAGCCCGTTCCGAAATGCGGGGCCGTTCCGCAACGCATACCGAAACGGGGGTCTGGCAGTAGCCTTTCCGTTTCGGAACGGTCCCTCCCATTTCGGACGCCTGGGTTTGTTTAAGGCACCCTTTCCGAAACGGTATTTGCTGTTCCGAAACACCCTGCACAGCAAGCCTCAAAATGCATTCTTAAACATGCAATTAAACATCCAATCATGCTCCAAAAGCCACCAAACTTTGCCAACATGCAATTCAACATAAAAGAGGCATACTTGCATCAACAATTCAACAACATGTCAACATACACGAAAAACCCCAATTTCAAGGTTAAGCTTCCAACACAAGCAACCATTTAAACAACATACTTCCAATTCAAACTCATAAGCCAAACCATGTTCCAATAACATCAACAACACAAAACCATACTTGTCCGAACATATACAAACACATACATCAACCCAAGAGATTCTACCCCATTGCCTTTATTAACTATAGCTATTAACCGAGACATACATCTCAAGTGGAGTCCTTCTTGAATCCTTTGCTCCTCGCTGTCCAAACTTCAAGAATCTGCATTGATGGACAAAAAGGAGCGTAAGCACATAATGCTTAGTGAGGAAGGCTCAAAACCAAAACACCATCAATGCAGCGAGCCATAAAAACCTCTTTGAAAAGCAACCCGATTTGATTAGCAAGCAAAGTTGGAAAAACCCTTTTCAACAACAAACTTAAAACCATGCATTGCATATACATGAAAACCAACCCTTAGTTTAGCAAACTAAGAAAACCCTTTTCAAAGCACAACTTGCAAAATCAACCATTTAGCCAAACCATGCATAAACACCATATGCAAGCTAAAACAAAACCTTGGAAAACACTCCCATTTCACAACATACCTTTCTTAAACTTGAAAGCCAATTCAAGCAAGAATCTTTTAAAACCATTTCACAAACCAACCAACACATGCATTAAACCAAGGCAACATATATGTACCACAACATCAACATCACATGCCTTTAAAAACAAGTCTTAACAAGACTCCAATGCACTAAAGATATTTCATGCTCACATGCATCATTTTCCAAATGATAATCAACACTTGTTCAACTTAACAAGTAAACATGCATTCACAAGCATTATACACTTTCCATGCAACCATGCATCTTTTCAAGCATCCAATGCTTCACATGCAATTATGCATCATTTCAAGCATCCCATGCTTCATCACAATCAAGAACATCATATTGGCCTTCAAGTGATCAACCACATTCACTTTTCAACTCAACACCCAATCGGATACGCGGATTCCGAGCGTTGTCCCTACGCTCCATACACCCTACCAATCCAAGGTCTCCCAAATGGACTTTCAAACACCATTTGACCTCAACATCCTAAGGTTCCCATGTATGGACTTTTAAACACCATACAACCTTAGCTTTCCCGAGGTTCCCTTGTATGGACTTTCAAACACCATACAACCTCAACTTTTCCCCAAGGTTCCCATGTATGGACTTTCAAACACCATACAACCTTGACATGCACAAGGTTCCCATGTATGGACTTTCAAACACCATACAACCTTTGCATTCACCGATTGGTAGTTGTATAACATCACTAACGAGATCCGGGACACCCTACACAAGATCCACACATGGACTTAACACCGCCATTGTGATCTCAACAAGCACAAGGTTCTCACATATGGACTTTTAAACACCATATAACCTTTGCTCAACCAAGGTCCTCGAATGGGCAACACCTCCATTATGACCTCAACCATCTCGTTAGGATACTTGAAGGGAGTTTACCGGTCCACTCTTGACCACTCCACCTCCAAGGCGACTTAATTCACGGTGCACCCAATCCTATAGCCGGCTAACTATATCCGATCAAAGAACCAAGAACCACTTACATCACTTGCCAATATAACCACCTCACCACATTAGTCCAATGTTTCACATGCATAACCATAAAGCAAAAACCATCATTTACCAACATTAATTCACTGTTTTAAAGCATTAAACAAAGCCATTGAACAACATGCAACACCATGCATCAAAACCACATTTTCAATGTATAAAACCAAGGATCTCTTACCTTGAGCATCCTTCACATATGGCTTTCAAAACCAGCATTAAACCATGCTAGAATATGCTTTCAAAACAGAATTAAACCATGCGAAATATATGCATCTCAATCAACAACCACAATTGCTTAAAAAGCCAATTCATATCACAAATCAAGAAAGAAATCCATTTACTTACTCTTGAGCTTAGCAAAGTTGTTTAGACTTAAACTAAGCTCCCAAAACCTTCAAACCTTGGTTTAAAAGCTGAAAACCCAACTTCACTCACCGATAACCAAAACAAGGCTAGCCACCAAGCCTTCCAAGCATCCGAAACCTTCCACAACACCTCTAAAGCTCACGGATCAAACTCCCCTCTTTCAAGCACACAAAAACAGCTCATTAATGCATCATTATGCATTAAGAACAGCAGCCACCCAACCAAACTCGCTGCTCATCACACAACCAACAATTCGGCTACCAAACACAACCGAAATCACCTCCAAACACTACCAAAACTTAACCCAGCCAAGATCCATCACTTCTAACCATTTTTAAACATCAATTAACATCCAAAATGATCACAAACACGTCCCTATACTTCCAGGTATAACAGATCACCAAAAACACTCCAAAAACAACCAAAAACTCAAGCCAAACTTAGGAAATTCAACCTATCCGGGATTGCATTAATTAAACCTCAACTTCTAATCAATTTAACATTCAAGCCAAACTTAGGAAATTCAACCTATCCGGGATTGCATTAATTAAACCTCAACTTCTAATCAATTTAACATTCATTTAACATCATTTTGACACTTCAAAACACTGCCCAAACAGATCACACGAAAATTTCACCAAAATCTCCAAATCTTGCATTTTAAGCCAAAATCAAGATTTCAATTGAAAAGCCTTTAACAAAACACAAATCAAGGATTGAGAACTTGGGAATTTCAATAAAGAACTTGAAGTTCAGAGGAGAAGGACGTTCTTACCTCCAAACTTGAGTTTCTCCTTTTTAGAGCCAAAAAGCTTGATGAAACAACTTGCAAATTGAGAGGTTTTGTTGATGAGATGATTAGGAATCAAATGAGAGTTGAAATGAGTGATTTAGATTGACAAAATCAAAGAAGAAAATCTGGAGAATTTGTTTGGGTTGAGAGAAAATGAGAGAAAAGGAAAATTGAGAGAAAATAGAAAAGTTAGTTATAAAATAGTAAAAATGATTTCCCTCCACTTTCTTTATGTTTTAAATAAGAACAAAACCTTAAAATATCTTATAAAAATCTGGAGAAACTCTTTTGGAATAATAGCTCCTTAAAGATTCAAAGTTTCAATCCTTTATAAAACTGTCACCGAACTTTCAAAAATTACATTTTGGTCACTAGCCAAAATGTCAACCTTCCGAACCTCATTTTCCAAAATTGATTTCACAGTTCACTTAATTATATTAAAAGATGATTTTAGGACATTTTTCCATATTTTTAATGCAACCCGAACTAGGCTTTCCTTAATTCACTCTTATATATTCGATCAGCACTTTGACCAAACCGGTCAACGCCCAAAACTTCTGAGCCCAAAACCGGGGCGTTACAACTCTCCCCCCCTTAGGAAATTTCGTCCTCGAAATTTAACCGGCGAAAAGAGAACAACAACTTTCTCAAAACACACACGAGGCAACATAAAAACCTCAACCAACACTGAACACTTTCCACACAAAACTCCACTGAACCCAACACCACCACATGCTGTTCACAAACCCAGAACGCTCAAAGATAGCCACAACTTAACCTTCCACATATCCGGACTGTACACAGCCCCAACTTCAATCATGAAGAACTTTAACTCTCACAGCACACATTACTGTAACACACAACTTCCAAGACTGGTTTACACAGGGACTCTAACCAATCCAATTCAACCACTCTGCAAACTTCTCTGCTTCCAAAACTCTTGCAACTCTCAAACCCCTTCCAAGAATTTCCCAATAAGCAAAAATCTTTAAACATAAACTGCTTACCCAAACTCCCCAACGAATGCTGATAAACCCTCACAACTGTTGCTAACATTACCACAACATCTCACCAGGATCACTCACCCAGATTCCAAAAATCACATCGCAACCCCAACTCGACTCCGCCAGCTGTTCCATACAGCACCAGCTGACCTTAAAAGAAAATCACATACACACAACCAGCCAACCACTTCTCACAAGAACCCAATAACCAACAAAAGCCTTCGATCTTTCATAACCCTTCCACCTGAAACTTCAACCACAACACTTGTCTTACCAGGACATCGCCCAACCTATCATACATACCAACTCCTCAACTCCTCAAAGGTTGCTAAGAACCAGCACTTACAAACACAACCCTTCCACAACAACACAAATGCTAAGCTACCCCAGCACCTGGAAACACAACCGCTAACCTGCAACAACACTTAACACAAAGGAACTACCGCTCCCACTTAGCTATTCAAACCACTTGACCGATCCTACTTCAACCGGTACTCCTCACCACCAAACCACTAAACTCCTTAAGCAACAAACACTATCCTTCCACCAACAGACCATACCACTCTCACTATCACTAGCAACTAGCCTAATATATACTCCATTACGTCTAACTCTCACCCAGCACCAAAACAACCTCTAAAACAACCTCTCTCACCCCACCAAAACAACCTCTAAAAACCCATCATCCAACCTAACCCAACCACCACTCTAACAAATTCGATTAGTTATTAGCGAGTGTGAACATCGTATGCATGATCACCAACATGCCCTATCAATGACTGATGTACATGTATGCAAAACCTCTAATGTCATGCCATATGTATGCATGGACCAACATATATAATATAGCATATAACAATGATTTTAACTGTGCATGAATGCCAGTTCACACCCTCCAATAACATCCTCAAATCCGTCTAAGAACAACCTCCTACCTCACTTCTAACTTATCTAACTCCATCATACCAACAATCATTAACCACAAGATTCTCACCTAAGCCTTCTTCACACCAAAGATGTTTCCAAACCACAACCATTACCCCAAACATGCTAGCAACAAGACTAAACTTACCATGCAAGGAAAACCAACAGAAACCAAACTAAGGTAACTAGAGCAAAGATTACTAAACAAGGTTACCTGAAAGCACCACACCACCCTGAAGCTTCATCAGACGAACTCTCTTCCTCGCGGAACCATCATCCTCCTGCCGCACCACTGCAGCACCAGCTAACACACCAGGGTCACCACCAACTCCTTGCGGTAAGGGACCTTGGCTGTTCCGAGCCAACATCAAACAATCACGTCTCATGTGTCCAGCAGACCCACATTTCCAGCAATTCTCCTTTCCCACACTATTCACAACTTTCTGCTTTTTCTGCCACTTCTGAACCTTGCCTCGGCCGTGCCCACGACCTTTCTGAGACCCTTTGGCTAACACTAAAGCTGACTTCACTCCAAGAGGACAATCACGCTTAACATGCACTTTGGAACCACAGTTCCAGCAAGCACTCGCGCCCCAACAACCTCCAACATGGCGCCTTTCACAACGGTCACACACCGGTGGCTGAACTTCCACTCCTTGCCCAAGCAACACTTGCTCTACAACAACACCACCGTCACATTGCTCAACCCTTGGAAACTTCCCTCCAAGATACCTTTCATAAAAGGCAGATACAAAGAAATCCCAATCAATATCATGAATATGTGACGCCACTGCCACAGATGTCCACCAGACGCATGCATCCTCCAACATCAGAGAAACAACACTCCCCAGCTTACAAGCAAGATCACAGCCTTCCTGATCCAAGATCAGAACCACACTGGCCAACCAGGCCTCAAACATCTCCGGTGTAGAACCACGATATTCCACAGCACCCAAATCAAGCAAACGCTGCTTCGGCAAACCCACACATCCCACAGCCAGCACATCCACTGACTTTACCTTTACCACAGCCTGAGATGTTCCCAACACCTCCTGAACATCAGATGATGAACTCTTCACCACAGAACCAGCTTCTTTCCCTTGCCTTATCACCTCAACCCCAGGCACAGAAAGCTGAGACAAAACACCTCTACCAAAGGGTGAATTCCACGCCTTAACAACCTGCCCCAAGGCAGCAACCATCTCACCCAACTGCCATTCTTTCATCGACTTAGCCATACTACTAACAACAACAAACATACAATCACAACAACAAACAAACCAGTTAGACCAGCATTAAGCAAGGATTCAAACTCCAACTCCAAAATAACACAATAGCTATATTAATAAGGCAATGGGTATCCCGAATCCTCCCCTTTACATGACATAACAGTCAACACAATATGGATATCACAACATCAAGCATATCAATCAACATACTCGATCATGCTTACATCCAACAGCATCCATTTGCATCAGCATATTATCAGCATAACATACTCATTACACAATCATCAAGCATAACACCAGCTCACAACATCAGCACATATCCACATTAATTCAACGATGATTCATAAACACAAAGCATGCTTGAAAACATCAGCAACTTGTTCAGAAAACAACAACAATTTGTTCAGAAACATCAGCATCATGCCCAGAAACACGTGTTTCAACCAACATTCAACCAACTTTCATCCACACAACAAGGTAAACATCAACACACATCACAACAACTTATCGTTTTCCCCAAGCATCCGCAACTCAGCTCTGATACCACCAAATGTAACCCCCGTAGCCCGGCCTAGACGGTTGACCCGAACTACGAAGATTACACGGGGAAAACCAAAGTCAACCCGAAAGTCAACCTTGATTAACGACCCTTTTTTTTTCCTTTTTAATCTTGTCTAGATGCACATTAGTCCTATATGTGATCACTCAAACACCATACTCAAAGATCACAAACATCAGAGATCAAACGGGGACCCAATTGAACAAATTACAATTTTTGGACCAAATTGTAATTTCTGTTAAATATGAGGACTTAACCCAAATTAAAGTTACCATATTGCAATTAGTCAGGTTTCATGCTTCACTGCCAAATTTCAGCTCAAACGGACAACCCAAACTCATACAATTGCACAAACAAGATTCAGGACCAAAATGCAACTTTTCAAAACATTTAACTGCCAATGTCAGCCCCCAACGGTCACCCGTTCCGAAACAGGCTTAGCCCGTTCCGAAACGCGGGGCCGTTCCGCAACGCGTACCGAAACGGGGGTCTGGCAGTAGCCTTTCCGTTTCGGAACGGTCCCTCCCGTTTCGGACGCCTGGGTTTGTTTAAGGCACCCGTTCCGAAACGATATTGGCTATTCCGAAACACCCTGCACAGCAAGCCTCCAAATGCATTCTTAAACATGCAATTAAACATCCAATCATGCTCCAAAAGCCACCAAACTTTGCCAACATGCAATTCAACATAAAAGAGGCATACTTGCATCAACAATTCAACAACATGTCAACATACACGAAAAACCCCAAATTCAAGGTTAAGCTTCCAACACAAGCAACCATTTAAACAACATACTTCCAATTCAAACTCATAAGCCAAACCATGTTCCAATAACATCAACAACACAAAACCATACTTGTCCGAACATATACAAACACATACATCAACCCAAGAGATTCTACCCCATTGCCTTTATTAACTATAGCTATTAACCGAGACATACATCTCAAGTGGAGTCCTTCTTGAATCCTTTGCTCCTCGCTGTCCAAACTTCAAGAATCTGCATTGATGGACAAAAAGGAGCATAAGCACATAATGCTTAGTGAGGAATGCTCAAAACCAAAACACCATCAATGCATCGAGCCATAAAAACCTCTTTGAAAAGCAACCCGATTTGATTAGCAAGCAAAGTTGGAAAAACCCTTTTCAACAACATACTTAAAACCATGCATTGCATATACATGAAAACCAACCCTTAGTTTAGCAAACTAAGAAAACCCTTTTCAAAGCACAACTTGCAAAATCAACCATTTAGCCAAACCATGCATAAACACCATATGCAAGCTAAAACAAAACCTTGGAAAACACTCCCATTTCACAACATACCTTTCTTAAACTTGAAAGCCAATTCAAGCAAGAATCTTTTAAAACCATTTCACAAACCAACCAACACATGCATTAAAACAAGGCAACATATATGTACCACAACATCAACATCACATGCCTTTAAAAACAAGTCTTAACAAGACTCCAATGCACTAAAGATATTTCATGCTCACATGCATCATTTTCCAAATGATAATCAACACTTGTTCAACTTAACAAGTAAACATGCATTCACAAGCATTATACACTTTCCATGCAACCATGCATCTTTTCAAGCATCCAATGCTTCACATGCAATTATGCATCATTTCAAGCATCCCATGCTTCATCACAATCAAGAACATCATATTGGCCTTCAAGTGATCAACCACATTCACTTTTCAACTCAACACCCAATCGGATACGCGGATTCCGAGCGTTGTCCCTACGCTCCATACACCCTACCAATCCAAGGTCTCCCAAATGGACTTTCAAACACCATTTGACCTCAACATCCTAAGGTTCCCATGTATGGACTTTTAAACACCATACAACCTTAGCTTTCCCGAGGTTCCCTTGTATGGACTTTCAAACACCATACAACCTCAACTTTTCCCCAAGGTTCCCATGTATGGACTTTCAAACACCATACAACCTTGACATGCACAAGGTTCCCATGTATGGACTTTCAAACACCATACAACCTTTGCATTCACCGATTGGTAGTTGTATAACATCACTAACGAGATCCGGGACACCCTACACAAGATCCACACATGGACTTAACACCGCCATTGTGATCTCAACAAGCACAAGGTTCTCGCATATGGACTTTTAAACACCATATAACCTTTGCTCAACCAAGGTCCTCGAATGGGCAACACCTCCATTATGACCTCAACCATCTCGTTAGGATACTTGAAGGGAGTTTACCGGTCCACTCTTGACCACTCCACCTCCAAGGCGACTTAATTCACGGTGCACCCAATCCTATAGCCGGCTAACTATATCCGATCAAAGAACCAAGAACCACTTACATCACTTGCCAATATAACCACCTCACCACATTAGTCCAATGTTTCACATGCATAACCATAAAGCAAAAACCATCATTTACCAACATTAATTCACTGTTTTAAAGCATTAAACAAAGCCATTGAACAACATGCAACACCATGCATCAAAACCACATTTTCAATGTATAAAACCAAGGATCTCTTACCTTGAGCATCCTTCACATATGGCTTTCAAAACCAGCATTAAACCATGCTAGAATATGCTTTCAAAACAGAATTAAACCATGCGAAATATATGCATCTCAATCAACAACCACAATTGCTTAAAAAGCCAATTCATATCACAAATCAAGAAAGAAATCCATTTACTTACTCTTGAGCTTAGCAAAGTTGTTTAGACTTAAACTAAGCTCCCAAAACCTTCAAACCTTGGTTTAAAAGCTGAAAACCCAACTTCACTCACCGATAACCAAAACAAGGCTAGCCACTAAGCCTTCCAAGCATCCGAAACCTTCCGCAACACCTCTAAAGCTCACGGATCAAACTTCCCTGTTTCAAGCACACAAAAACAGCACATTAATGCATCATTATGCATTAAGAACAGCAGCCACCCAACCAAACTCGCTGCTCATCACACAACCAACAATTCGGCTACCAAACACAACCGAAATCACCTCCAAACACTACCAAAACTTAACCCAGCCAAGATCCATCACTTCTAACCATTTTTAAACATCAATTAACATCCAAAATGATCACAAACACGTCCCTATACTTCCAGGTATAACAGATCACCAAAAACACTCCAAAAACAACCAAAAACTCAAGCCAAACTTAGGAAATTCAACCTATCCGGGATTGCATTAATTAAACCTCAACTTCTAATCAATTTAACATTCATTTAACATTTATTTTGACAATTCAAAACACTGCCCAAACAGATCACACGAAAATTTCACCAAAATCGCCAAATCTTGCATTTTAAGCCAAAATCAAGATTTCAATTGAAAAGCCTTTAACAAAACACAAATCAAGGATTGAGAACTTGGGAATTTCAATAAAGAACTTGAAGTTCAGAGGAGAAGGACGTTCTTACCTCCAAACTTGAGTTTCTCCTTTTTAGAGCCAAAAAGCTTGATGAAACAACTTGCAAATTGAGAGGTTTTGTTAATGAGATGATTAGGAATCAAATGAGAGTTGAAATGAGTGATTTAGATTGACAAAATCAAAGAAGAAAATCTGGAGAATGTGTTTGGGTTGAGAGAAAATGAGAGAAAAGGAAAATTGAGAGAAAATAGAAAAGTTAGTTATAAAATAGTAAAAATGATTTCCCTCCACTTTCTTTATGTTTTAAATCAGAATAAAACCTTAAAATATCTTAGAAAAATCTGGAGAAACTCTTTTGGAATAATAGCTCCTTAAAGATTCAAAGTTTCAATCCTTTATAAAACTGTCACCGAACTTTCAAAAATTACATTTTGGTCACTAGCCAAAATGTCAACCTTCCGAACCTCATTTTCCAAAATTGATTTCACAGTTCACTTAATTATATTAAAAGATGATTTTAGGACATTTTTCCATATTTTTAATGCAACCCGAACTAGGGTTTCCTAAATTCACTCTTATATATTCGATCAGCACTTTGACCAAACCGGTCAACGCCCAAAACTTCTGGGCCCAAAACCGGGGCGTTACATGTTCACTTTGAGTGGATGGATGTTAGATAACAAGCTTTCGAGAGGTTGAAGGAAGCTTTGACGCAAGCTCCTATCTTGATTCAAGCCGAGTCGGGTAAGGAGTTTGTGGTTTATAGTGATGCATCGTATGTTGGTCTAAGTTGTGTGTTGATGCAAGGTGGGAAGGTTGTGGCGTGTGCATCTTGGCAATTGATGGTGCACGAGCGCAACTATCCTACCCACGATCTTGAGCTTGCCGCAGTTGTGTTTCCCTTGAAAATTTAGAGGCATTACCTTTACGGTGAGAAGTGTGTTGTTTATACGGATCATAAAAGTTTAAAGTCTTTAATGTCTCAGAAAGAGTCGAACCTTAGGCAACAAAGATGGTTGGATTTGCTTAAGGATTATGACCTGACGATAGAGTATCACCATGGTTAGGCTAATGTTGGGGCTGATGCTTTGAGTAAGAAGGTAGCGGTTGAGTTGAGAGCCATGTTTGCGTGTTTGAGTGTGTTGCGGGATAGTGGATTGATAGTTGAGTTTCAAGTGAAACAATATTTGGTTCAGTTGATTAAGAAGAAGCAGTTGGTTGTTGATTCGTTGGTACTGCATGTTCAGGATATAGCGAATGGTAATTCAACGAACTTTTGGTTTAATGATGATGGTGTTTTGTGTCTTAAGAGTCGAATAGTTGTGCTGAATGATGTTGGGTTGAGGTGCACTATTCTGACTGAGGCACATAGTAGTCCCTTTGCTATGCATCCTAGTAGTACTAAAATTTATCGTGGATTCAAGGATGAGTACTATTGGGTCGGGTTGAAGAAGGATGTTGCGGATTTTGTGAGTAAGTGTATGGTTTGTCAGGGCGTGAAAGATAAGCATCGGTTTCCTTCCGGGTTGTTACAACCTTTGAAGATGCCGGAATGGAAATGGGAGAGGATTATGATGGATTTCGTGTCAGTTTGCCTTTGACCCCATCAAAGAAGAACTCTATTTGAGTGATTGTAGATTGTCTTACGAAGTGTGCGCATTACATAGATGTGCATGCAACATATACGTTGGATAAGTTGGCAGAGTTGTACATTGCGGAAGTTGTGAGGTTACATGGTGTACCTAAACTCATAGTTTCGGATAGATATTTGAGGTTCACAACAAGGTTTTGGGAGTGTTTGCATAGAGCTTTGGGTACACGGCTCAATTTCATTACCTCGTATCATCCTCAGACGGATGGTCAGTCTGAGCGAGTTGTCCAAGTGCTTGAGGATATGTTGCGGTGTTGTGTTATAGATTTCCAACGTTCTTGGGAGAAACAATTGCCTTTGGTGGAGTTTGCTTATAATAATAGCTATCAAGCAAAAATACAAATGGCTCCATATGAAGCCTTGTATGGTAGGAAGTGTAGGACGCTTCTTTGTTGGGCGAAAGTGGGGCAAAAGTTACTTTCTTTGCCAGATTTTCTTAAAGGAACGACAGAGAAGGTAAAGCTTGTTTGTGATCGGTTGAAGGCAGCTTCGAATCTTCAAAAGTCCTACGCGGATTTGAAGCGTAGGGAGATTGAGTTTGCAATTGGTGATCGCGTGTTTCTGAAAGTGTTACCTTGGAAGAAGGTGATGAGGTTTGGACGTAAGGGTAAGCTTAGTCCAAGGTTTATTGGACCATATGAAGTTGTGGAGCGTGTTGGTCATGTTGCATATCGGTTGAGGTTGCCTCCTGAGTTGGAGAAAATTCATGATGTGTTCCATGTCTCGATGTTCCAGAGGAATAGGTCGGATTTGTCACATGTTATGCCAGTGGAGGATATTGAGTTGCGACCGGATTTGTCTTATGATGAGGAACCCGTTGAAATTTTTGATTCTAGTAGCAAAGTTCTTTGTGGTAAAACGATTGAACTTGTAAAGGTGATGTGGCGTCACCGAGGAGTTGAGGAGGCCACGAGGGAAAGCAAGGCGGACATGCTAAAGCAGTTTCCGCACCTTTTTCCTCCAAGTAAAATTTCTAGGACGAAATTTCCTAAGTAGGTGAGAGTTGTAACGACCCGGTTTTTGGGCCTAGGAGTTTGTAGGTTGGGTTTAGGGTCCGTTGGACCGAGACTAGATATTTGAGTTAGTTTGGGATTGGTTCAAGGAAACCCTAGTTCGGGAAGTGATAAAATATAAGAAAAATTGATAAAATCCTTTTTAAATGTATATAAGGGTTTGGTGAAGTCAATTTTGGAAAATGACATTTGGAAGGTGGACATTTCGGTTTGGTGACTGAATCGTAAAAATGGAAAAACTGTTTTTAGTGGCTATTTTGTTACAGAGCCAAAACTTAGAATCTTTAGGGAGCTCAAGTAATTGTAATAAGCTATTCCTTTAATTTGACATGTTTTCAATGTGTTTAATTAAAAAGATTAAAAAGGGTTTTGATTAAAAAGGGAATTAAGCTTTACAAACTTATTTTGACGTAACTTCCATTTCTCTCTTTTCTCATCAACCAACCACCCATTTTCTTTCAAAACTTCCAGACATCTTTTCCTTTTCATTTTACTTTGATTTCCAAACGATTTCCATGGAGTTTCCTCGACTTGTTTCAATGGATTCTTGAAGATTTTCAATCAAATCTTGTCAATTGAAAGAATAGCAAAGGATTAGAGGTAATTTTCATGATTCTCCTCTGATAAAGGTTCTTTAATGAAATTCCTAGGTATTTGACTCTTTAATTATGTTTCTTAACAAGGTTTTATGATTGATTTGAAGAAAATGGCTAAATCATGCTTTGAATGATGACTTTGTGTAATTTTCGTAATGGATCTATTTTAGCTGATTTATGAATGATTTTAATCATGATTTGGAAGTTTATTAATGTTGAGATTGAGGTTTAAGCATGGTAATCCTGAAACTATTTGGATCTCTAGTTGATTAGGTTGTTAGAATTGGGTTTTGTGGTGTTAATGTGATTTTGGGCCTACCAGGGGATCATCATTGGGTGAATCTATGTACTATGTTACTTTTATTGACGATTTTTCTAAGAATGTTTAAGTGTATTTTTTGAAATAGAAATTTGAAGTTTTTGCCAAGTTTAAGGTATGGAAAGCTGAGGTGGAGAACGAAACTGGTAGAAAGATCAAATACTTAAGGTCGGATAATGGCACATAGTACATAGATTCAGTTTCAGAAATTATGTGAGGAGCATGGGATTCAGAGACATTTCTCAGTGCGCAAGACACCACAACAGAATGGTGTTGCTGAAAGGATGAACAAGTCATTACTGAAAGGGCTCGGTGCTTGAGACTGAATGGAGGGCTTCCTAAAAGCTTTTGGACGAAGGCTGTGAGTATGGCATGCTATCTCATTAACAAGTCACCATGAACATCTTTGGGTGGCAAAGTTGCAGAAGAGGTATGGTCAGACAATATAGTTGATTTTTCACACTTACGAATTTTTGGTTGTCCTTCTTATGTGCATGTACCTGGAGATGAAAGATTAAAACTTGATGCAAAATTGAAGAAGTGCATCTTTCTGGGCTACAAGAAAGGTGTCAAAGGATACAAATTTTGGGATCCGGTTGCAAGGAAAATAGTGATTAGTAGAGATGCAATTTTTTACGAGCAGTTCATGTTGCAGCAGAACCGAGACAAGGTGCTGGTGGATTTCGAACAGTATCCAGGAGCAGCTTAGAAAGGTGAAAGTCCTAATTCAATATCTGATGGTTCTAATATAGTTCCTTTTCATAATTATAATTTAGCCAGAGATAGAGAGAGACACACCAATATAAAGTGTAACGTCCCGGTTTTGGGCTCAAAACTTTCTCCCAAAAGCTTCCCACCATCTCTTCCTTGACTCAAAGGTTTTTCCATAAAAGATTTTCAAAGGTAATCATCACTTTTACCTTGGCTTTTATTTATTAAATCTTATCTTTATGAAATCTTAACAAAACATTAATTTTTCATTTTGGGTTCCAAAGTTTTGATGGAAAAGAGACGGGTTTATGAAATTTTCGTATGTCTTTTTAATGGGTGCTTGGTGGGATGTTTTTGAACTATTTTTGGATTCTAAATAATGTTAATAAGTAGCTTAAACCCATAAAACCCAAAACTAGGTGTAGTGGGTAAGTTTTGAAGGTGAAAAGTGGTGTTTTTGGCTTAGTTTTGTGGTAAAAAGAGGGCTGGAGGTATACTGGCCTAAGATGGGTGTTTTTAGATGTTAATTGGTGAAGTTTGAAGATTAAAAATTCTGGGTAAAGTCAGATTATGTTTGGATGATGTTTTGGCAACGTTTCGGTTGATTTCAGCTTTGTTTTGATTGAGTAAATGTGTCGATTGATGAACTGTTGCCTTTCAGTGAGTTTTGGTGTTAGAATATGTATTGATACTTTGGTTTGAAATGGTTAGAAGCAGGGGAAATGGTCTCGGATGCAACACCAGGTATTGAGGAAACTTGAAACGGCATTTCGATCATCTTTCATACGTTGGCTGGTGAGTGGAAATTCTTTTGAAACTTTAATAGCTCAACGAGGTTTCTTGGGGTTTGGGCGGAGCCTCAGGGGCCAACGTAAACCCGAGCGTAAGTTGTCTATGTTCGTCTCGTTTCGTGAATTATTGGTTTATGAGTTTATTTTTGTTGTGGTGTGAGTTATGCAATGCTTTTGCCTCCCTTTTTAATGTTGTTGTGTTGTCGTAGTTGTTGTCAAGCCTCACGTGATGGTTAGTTGTTGTTGAATACGGTGATGTGTAGTCCCACCGGAGTGGACTAGTAGATGAGTACGATGATATGTAGTCCTACCGGAAATATGCTAGTTGTTGTGTACGGTGATGTGTAGTCCCACCAGAATTGGTTAGGCATGTGCATACCATGTTTTGTCTATGCTTCTGTTTTATTGTATTTCCTTCTTAAATGATTTGACTTTTAAAATTAAGATACGTTTTGAACTGCATTGTTATTGTGTTTTAGAGCTCCGCTCACTAATCTTTTAAGCTTACGCTCTCTTTTTCCAACAATGCAGATCGTTAGTGGCATCAGAAGGCAAGCGGGCAAGGGAGGAGTCTTGGAGTTCTTTGCTAGCTCAAAGTATGGTTTTTATAGTTGTAATAATACTTAGGCAATGGGAATGATAGACTTATTGTTATGGAGTTGGTGTCTAAACTCCTATGTGTTGTTATTGTCGTTACCTTGCTAACAATGTTGAAGTATGCATGTGTTGGATTTTGACCTCTTTATTAGGATCCATTTGCCTCTAGATGGTTTCTCTATGTTGGCTCGTATATGTATGCATGTTTAGAGGTCTTAAGTTGGTGTTATGGTGTTGGGCCGTATCGATACGGCTTTCATGCTTTAAGCCAAGCGTAAAGATACAGAGGAAGGCGTACCGATACCATATTTGCTACTAGAAATCTGAGAATTTGACGAGAAATCGAGTGTATCGGTACGGGCCTGAGTGTATCAATACGATCCTCTGAAGTTGACTTTGGAGTGTTGACCGTTGGGAGGTGTATCGATACCACCCTTGAGGGTATCGATACGGCCTGTAGAAAATTGCAAGTTTGGCCATGTTTGTCTGAATTGTTTGGTTCTCGTTCATGTTTGTTTCTTCCGCTGTTAGTGGCATCACATAGGATATAAAATGGCATCTGGAGAAGTTTAATTAATAAAAAAAATAGAATTGCTAATCGGAGTGGGATCCTAACGGGTTTTGCTTCGGTTTTCCCCGTGTGACCGGTTCGATTCGATCTGTTGGCTAGGCCGGGACGAGGGGGTTATATTTGGTGGTATCAGGGCCTCGGTTACGAGGTCTCCCGGGAAGGTAAGTCAGGTAAGTTGGTTTGTTTGGTTTGTTTGCCATTGCACGGTGTGTGAAAGCATGTTTTATTGTTCTTGCTCTTGGTTGAATTGTAGTCGAGCGTCACCATTGCTAGGTATTATTATTGGAAATGGTTTTGGTTAAAGAGCTTGAGCACTTGGATCCTTGCCCTTGCTGACCCAATGTTTTCTTGTGGGTGATGTGTTTATTGTTTAGATTTTATCTTCGTTATGGTGAGACCGAGGAGATGGCCTAGAGCGGGTGACCAGGCACCCGGGGTTGTGCCTCCTCCTGCTCCCGATGGTAATGGGGCGGAAGTCGGAGATGATGTACCTCAGGCTGGGGTAAATTTTGGGGGTAATGGAGCTCAGGCGGGTCAGGGTAAGGCAAGTACGGACATGACTCGTTTGATTCAGACTATATCCGGGGCTTTTCAGACAGCTTTAGCCGGTATACATGCCACAACACCACCTCAGGGTGCGGGGACTGGTTTAACCTTTGAGAGACTTCGTAGCTTGGGCGGAGTTTAGTTCAGTGGTTTGACTCCCGAGGGTTCAGAGGCTTGGCTCGAGAGCACTGCACGAATTTTAGGCCAGCTGGAGTGCTCAAACACTCGTAAGTTGGGTTGTATTGTCTCCTTGCTCCAGGGAGATGCATATGCTTGGTGGATTACCGTTACTTCGGGTATGGCAGAAGTGGATGTAACTTGGGAATTCTTCCGAACAGCTTTTAGAAAGAAGTACCTTGGAGCCCGATATCAAGATGAAAAGAAGATGGAATTTATGGCCTTGGTTCAGGGCGGTAAGGCCGTGTCAGAGTATGAGATACAATTTGTGAGGTTGAGCCAATATGCTCCCGAGTTGGTTCCCAGTGAGAGAGAACGGTGTGAGCACTTCCGTTATGGTTTGACTAGGGATGAGAAGACATATATGCTCGCTTCTGATTACACTGAGTTTGATGTTTGGTCTCTAGGGCCAAGGATATTGAGCAAAGTTTAAGCTCGAACACTCGTGCTAGTGAGTTTGATTCCAGGAAGAGACATGCAGATTGGGACAGGAAGCATGCCAAAAGGCATAGAAATAGGAGGTATCAGCCCAGTTCGAGACATAGGGGAGGTAGCCATCAGGGCCAAGGAGCTGTTGTTCACACTCTTGAGTGCACTAGATGCGAGAGACGCCATCTGGGCGAGTGTATGTGTACCTTTGGGGTATGTTGGAACTGTGGTTCCCAAGATCATTTGAGGCGTAACTGTCCACGCCCGGCTAGGGGCGGACAAGCTCCAGCAAGAGGGTTTGAGCATCAAAGAGGCCATGGACGCGGTCGAGGTATTTTTCAGCCGAGGAATGATGGTCAGAGGAACTTAGCTCATGTGGTGGCAGTTCAGCTCGAGGGTGGAGGACCAGCTAGGGTGTATGCACAACAAGAGGTTGGGAATAACACGGATGTCATCGCAGGTAATTTCTCGTTACAGTCTTTCACCTTGCTTTCTTTGATAGATTCGGGTTCGACACATTCGTACATTTTTGGTGAACATGCAAGATCTCTAGGTTTACCGTATGAGTGGTTAGAGGTAGGTATGAATGTTACTAGTTCTTTTGGTGAAACCGTGGTAGTTAGGAAGATGTATAGGAGGTGTCCTTTGATGATTCAGTGCCATGTGTTTCCGGTTGATATGATGGAATTTTAATTATATGGTTTCGATGTGATTTTGGGCATGGATTGGATCGTGGAGCATAGGGCTAGGGTAGACTTTGAGACCAAGAGAGTCTCCTTGAGACTTACGGATGATTTTGATGTTGTAGTAGTTTGCGAGAACATTAAGTTCTTATCCAATGTTGTTTTTGCCTTAGAAGCTTAGAGATTGATGGGTATGGGTGGTCAAGCGTATTTGGCTTCTGTGATGAATCCAAATATGAGTGAGATTAGACCGCAAAACATCAGAACAATTTGTGATTTTTCGAGTGTTTTTCCGCAAGAGTTGTCGCGTTTGCCTCCAGATAGGGAAGTTGAGTTTGCTATTGAGACGTATTCAGATTCTGCACCCGTGTCTATTGCTCCTTATATAATGGCACCTAAAGAGTTGAAAGAGTTGAAGACACAGCTTCATGAACTGTCAGATAGAGGTTTCATTTGGCCTAGTATTTCTCCGTGGGGTGCTCTGGTCTTGTTTGTGAAAAAAGGACGTCAAGTAGTGCAAGTGTACACGACGCAAGTAGTAAAGTGATACTAGAGTATCGGATATCGTCTCTATAGGGACTGGAAATAACTCTATCCTTGAACTGCTGCACAAGAGAAAGAAATAGTTTAAATGAATGGGTGAGGTAATCTTGAGTAAAAACTAAAGTAAAAGATAAAGGAATCAGATTTAGAGAATAGGCTGGTATTGAATTGCTCAGTAGTGCAGGTGTTGCACTGTTAGAGGAACTTCTGTTGTATGTCGTTGTTCCTGTCGTGGCAGCACATGTCGCGGCAGAGGTCTGTTGATGTCGCGGCATCGATCAACAACTCCGTACTTCAAGCTTGGAAAGAATCCTTGCGATGACTTGTCCTATCCCTAGGTCCAAGTTCTGTTGATGAACACTTCTTGGATGATACCTCCCGACATGAATCAAAGGGTGAACACCAATATTTGTGAATTCTTCTTTAGCCACTTAACCTTGTACTTATCCCTAAGCCACGATGGTTTAACCATAAACTGGAAAACACATATATACTCCTTTCGTATGCTTGACTCTCCCGATATCAAACAAATGGATAACCTCACAATGCTCTCCCGATGCCCTTATGAGATATGAAAACCAGAGTAAATAAACTTGAAGTTTTTATTACTTGAACAGAAAATTCCTAAAACAATGGAATCCTTGCAACTACTTTACAAAATCAGCCCTTCGCCCTAGGAGAAGTTTAGAACATGGTGGAGAGAGGAAAATGACAAGGGTTTGGGGGGAAGACGGCTAGAAGTGAGATATCCTTCCCTAGGTCGAAGTACATGCCTTTATATAGGCCTTGGGCCCAAGTTTTCTAATATGGCAAGAATACAAGTTTAAATTAAAGTACGACTCTACTAAAGACTAAATCTTCTGAGTAGATGCCTTGAATTCGTCCTCTTTTCTTGCCTTGAATTTCTTCCTTGAACTTTGGGCTTGGCCTTCCTACTGCTTCAGGGCTTAGAAAAATATGGGAGTGGTCCACGACAGACTTGCTTGAAATCCTCTATCTGTAGAGATCCACTTCACTTTTCCAGCTCAGCATTCCACTTTCGTCATGGCTGCCATGGCAGATGTCATGACAGACTGTGCTTTTCAACTCCAACTCCGCAACTCGCCTCTGCTATTTTGCTGCCATGGGTCTGCCGCAGCCGATACTTAAAATAGTAACCAAAATCAGCAGCAACTGTGTAATTTTATCTAATTGTGATGTGTATGCAAAAATCTATCCTAAATGCAATGAATCATGCTTGAGTGCAACAAAAATATGGGTAAATGAGGGGTAAAATATAGAACTTTTATGCACTCAACACACCCTCAAACTCAAGTTCTTGCTTGTCCTCAAGCAAATACAACCTAACTAAAAATAAAAACTTTTTGGCTTGGCTTAATTCAGTGAACTTTCATTACCTACAACACATTCATTATCAAGAGCAATATTTTGTCGGGTGTTAATGGATTTATCCAGAACAATGCTATAATTCTTGTGCAAGTGTGTGCAGGTTTTGTGAACAAATATGTGCCTAGACTCCCTTAGTTACCAGAATAGTTATGCTTACTCACTTGAATTTTATGCCAAATTTCATTTTTTGGAGGCAATTCTTAGGCTTCTTTAGTTTTTTCTGAATTAGACTCAGTGTTTTTCTTATTTTGAATTTTACTAGAGCCTGTTTTTGGGCACCTCTAGCTATCTTCCTAGAGCCGGTGTTAGGCACCTCTAGGGCATTGAGTCTAAAATTTTCTTTTCTTTTATTCTTTTCCTAGAGCCAGTGTTAGGCACCTCTAGGGGCAACTCAAGTGGTTAAGCTTTCCTACTCTAGTTCACTTACAGAAACCTAGACATCATATAAGTCACAAGGGTGTTTTACAGTTCATAACTATAGCAAGGCTCTAAATAATTCCTAAAACATCCTATAGGCACAGTCACGACAGAGAATGTCGCGGAAGGCAAGTTCAGTTCAAAAATTAATCCAAATTTTTGTTTTTTTTTATTATTATTATTTTTTGACACAAAAATTAACTAAAATGAGGCACAACTAACAAGTTTATTAATAGAGGGATGCCCACCCTCAAACTCGAGGGTTGCATTTCCCTAAATGCATGACAATAATGAAAATGAAAAAACAGAAAACAACGTCGTAAAATAGATAAAATAACAACAAAGACAACAAATATATAAGAAAAAGCACTTAAGTTGATGAGCTGTCGTCGATGCTGCTGCTGCTGCTGACGCTGAGCTGTCGTTAGGCAGTGACCTTGACGGCAGGGGCTGGCTTGGTGCTGGGAGACGGGGAGGCTATCTTTTTCTTGGCCTCACGAGGTGGCTAGACTCGGGTAGGTGAGATGTGTGGGGGCTGGTCCGGAACCTCGAGGTCATCATCGTTGTTGTTGCTGCTGCTGCCTTCTGATCTGCCGTGGCAGGGTCCCTCAACAGTCTCGTTTAGCTTCTTCTTCTTCATCGGAGGGAAGTCTTTGGATATGTCTCGGACGACCGAGGGCTCTGAGTTATAATCGTCCTGCCAGACGGAGGAGGAGGAGAACCCTTCAAAGTATTTTGGGTCGATCTCCGGTAGAGGTTTCTTCATTTTCTCTCCTCGGGGGAGTGGTCGATCTTCTGTCGCCATCTCCTGTCGTGGCAGGTGGTGATGTGGAGGCGGTAGTGGGTGTTCTGGGGCTAGCAGCAGGTGTGGGTGCGACAAAAAGAGATTCTGGGAAAGGAGGGAACTGCACGTTGGGAAAATTTAAATCAGTTTTAATAAATTTTACCGTGGCGGCAGTGAAGTCCCTCATATATCCCATGAAGCCCAGTTGGCGTTCCTCCATCTTCTTTAGCATCTTCAGGATTTGGCTGGAGGTGTCAGCTAGTGGTGCGGCCTTCATCTGCTCTAGTTCTGCCGTGACAGGTTCAGGGGAGTCAGGTTCTGCTGTCGCTTCTGTCGCGACAGTGGGGTCCACGTAAGACAGAGGAGTGGCAGCCTTCAATTCCATCAAACTATAGATGTTCTGATGCGTCCATCCTTTTCCTCGGACCTTGACATCTTTATTGATCTCCGGCACATTGTTGCCTCGACAGAGTGTGGTGATCAAGTAGTGGAAGAATAAGGGGCCCGTTGGTCGGAGTACACACTCGATGATACCATCTCGGATGTATCTGCCAACGTTGATTTGCCTCTCGTTGAGGATGGAATGTACGAGGGCTAATCTCTGCCGGTCCACCGTTGTATTATGTGATGTAGGCATGACGCGTTTCTTTAGGAAATGGTTCCACAACTTGGCTTGTGGGGTGAGCTGAGTCCTTCGCACTTTCCACCGGTGCTTGGGATCCTCGTTCCATTGCGTGCCCTCTTCTGTCAGCTCTGCCATGACAGCATAGTAGTCTGCCGGCGACAGACGGTTCACGAACCTCCGATGAGCACTTCCTTCTTGCTCACATAGAGGTCATACAACGTGTTGATGTATGTCGGTTCAAGGGAGATCTCTTTGCCCCTGACAGTCACTGTTGTGGCATCTTTGTCGGGGATGGCATCATAAAACTCTCGAACTAGGGTGACGTTCATCTCCTCTGGCTGGGCAACAAACATCTGCCACTTGAGTGCGCTGATTTTCTTGGCGATGAAACTTTCAAGCCCTAATTCTCCCGTCTTTTGGGTGTAAGTGAACCCTCTTTCTTCCCACATCTTTCTCTTTTGGAACGAACCATAGTACCTCTGCTCTGAGTCTACTGATGCGAAGCGGCTGGGTATTGCGTTGTGGCTGGGTGTGGATACTACCGCATCAGAGGTGGAGGCAGCACTTCGTTGTGTTGATCTGGTAGCCATTGCAAGGAAAACTGTAGAAAATAAAAAAGATTTCTGAAAACCTAAATTCTAGAGAGTAAGCAGAGAGAATGAGAATGAGATGAAAAATGAAATGAGAATAGGGGTTTATCTAGAACGGGGTTTTCTGCCCGTTGGGACTGTAACGGCAGGGGCGAATAACAGGGCAGGCTGTCACGCGGTTTCTGACGCGTCTGTCACGCGTTTCCGTGTCTACTGTGTGTCTATTACGCGTTTGCGTGTCTGTCGCGACAGCTCCGTGACAGGCTGTATTTTCAGCGTCTGTCGCGATAGCTTGTGACATGCTGTCACGACAGAGTTTTCCGTTAGGCTTTATGGGCTGTTGTGAATATGGTGGATTGGTTCATTCCTCCTCTTTGCTGTGCTTCCTTTTCCTAAAAATAAATAAATAAATAAACTAAATTATAATCTTATTTCCTAAAATAATAAATAAATAAATAAATAAATAAAATAAAACTAAGTTAAATTAGGGATGCCTTGAGGGGAATCTTCTAAAGTAACTACTTCCTGCATCCTTGGGGATTCAGTCCCCTGATAATACTTGAGCCTCTGTCCATTGACCTTGAATTGGTGCCCATCCTTTATTGATTTGATTGTAATGGCACCATGGGGAAAAACTTGGACAACTTGGAAAGGGCCAGACCACCTAGATTTAAGCTTTCCTGGGAAGAGCTTCAACCTAGAGTTGAACAACAACACCTGCTGCCTTGGGCAGAACTGTCGTGGCAGCAGTTTTCTGTCGTGCCACTTCTTTGTTTTGTCCTTGTAAATCTTGACATTGTCGTAGGCCATTGCTCGAATTTCCTCAATTTCATTCAAGTCCTTTCGAGTAGGTTTAACCATCTTCTCTAGGATGTTCTTTACTTCTCTATTTGATATCTCGGCCTGCCCATTGGTTTGAGGGTGATATGCTGCTGCAATTCGGTGCTTCACTCCATATTTCCTTAGTGCACTAGCAATTACCCTATTGTCGAAATGTCTCCCCTCATCGCTAATTATCGCCCTTGGGATGCCAAACCTTGAGAAGATGTGCTTGTGAAGAAATCTTTGCACAGTCTTGGCATCGTTCTTTTGAGTGGCGATCGCTTCTACCCACTTATACACATAGTCTACTGCCAGTAGGATGTATAAATTCCCACAAGAGGTTGGGAATGGTCCCATGAAGTCGATTCCCCAAACATCGAAGATTTCGACCTCAAGTATGTTCTGCAGTGGCATCTCATGCCTTCTTGATATATTCACAGTCCTTTGGCATTTGTCACAGCTCTTGTAAAAAGCTTGTGCATCCTTGAACAGTGTAGGCCAATAGAAACTGGATTGCAGAACCTTGGCAGCAATTTTATTTTCCCCCCCAGATGTCCTCCATAAGGGGTAGCATGACAGTGGTGAAGCATTGCTTTCCGTTCCTCCTGTGGTATGCGCCTCCTGATAATTTGATATGCACAGTGCTTAAAGATGAGAGGTTCGTCCCAATAATAACGTTTTGCATCATTTTGGAAACTCTTCCTTGCTTGGTAGTTAAGCTCAGGAGGTAATAACCCACTTACAATATAATTGACAATGTCAGCATACCAAGGGGTTTTAGAAAGCTTACCTGCCTCTATGGCTGTCGCGGCAGTGCTGGTGGCAGCAAACAACTGCTCATCTGGGAAGGTTTCCAGTATGTTGGTCTTGTCTTCCTCTTGATTCCTTCCCATTTCCAACCTTTACAAGTGATCTGCTACTTGGTTCTCTGTCCCCTTTTTGTCCTTGATGTCAATGTTAAATTCTTGCAGCAGCAAAATACAACGTATCAATCTTGGTTTTGCATCCTTTTTGGTGAACAGATACTTGAGTGCTGAGTGGTATGTATGGACCACCACTTTCGTTCCAAGTATATACGGACGGAACTTGTCAATTGAAAACATCACTGCTAGTAGCTCCTTCTCTGTTGTGGTGTAGTTTATTTGGGCATCATTCATCGTTCTGCTGGCATAGTAAATCACATGGAAGAGTTTATCCTTCCTCTGCCCTAATGCTGCCCCGACAGCATAATCATTGGCGTCACACATTATCTCAAATGGCAAGATCCAATCTGGTGGTTGCACTATCGAGGTTGTTACCAGCTTCTCCTTCAGTATCCTGAATGCTTCAGTACATTTAGTGTTATAATCAAAGGGGCGATTTTGTTCCAACAGGTGGCAAAGGGGCTTAGTAATCTTCGAAAAATTGGCTATGAATCTTCGATAAAACCCTACATGCCCTAAGAAGCTTCGTATCCCTTTGACTGTGATGGGTGGCGGCAGCTTTTCAATAACCTCAATTTTGGCTCTGTCTACCTCTATGCCGCGGCAGCTAACCTTGTGGCCCAACATGATGCCTTCGTCCACCATAAAGTGGCATTTTTCCCAGTTTAATACCAAGTTCGCCTCTTCGCATCTTTCAAGGACCTTCTGTAAATTGCCTAAACAACCGTCGGAGCTGTCTCCAAAGACGGAAAAGTTATCCATGAAAATTTCTAGGAAATCCTCCACCATGTCGGAGAATATTGCCATCATGCACCGTTGAAAGGTTGTTGGTGCATTGCAGAGCCCAAATGTCATTCTTTGAAAGGCATATGTGCTATACGGGCATGTGAAGTTGGTTTTCTCTTGGTTCTCCGGTGCGATTGCGATTTGGTTATAACCTGAGTAACCATCAAGAAAATAGTAGTAAGGTTTCCTCGCTAATCTATCTAACATTTGATCGATAAAAGGTAAGAGGAAATTGTCCTTTCGGGTAGCTTTATTAAGCTTCTGGTAGTCCATACAAACCCTCCAACCGGTCACAGTCCTGGTTGGGATTAGTTCATTTTCCTCGTTCGTTACTACGGTTATGCCTCCCTTTTTGGGCACACATTGCATCGGGCTCACCAACTTGCTATCCGAGATGGCATATATTATTACGGCATCAAGCCACTTGATGATTTCTTTCCCACCACCTCTCACATAGCCTCGTTCAGTCGTCTTTGGGCATCGATTGTCGGCTTATAGTCATCCTCCAAGAGGATCTTATCCATGCATAACGCCGGACTGATGCCTTGGATATCAGCAATGGTCCATCCAATTGCCTTTTTATGCTGCTGTAGCATTTTGATCAGCTACTGTTCATGTTCCTGCATCAACTTGGAAGAGATGATTACGGGCAACATATCATTTAAACCAAGAAAAAACGTATTTAAGTTGCCCTGGCAGGGGTTAAAGGTCTAGAACAAGTGGTTGTTCAATGGAAGGCTTTTGGATTACATGTTCATTCGAGGTATAATTCAAAGGCTCGAAGAACTTACCTGGACGTATGCCTATCCAATTTACCTCCTCATGACCTTCAGTGTCGGATGATTCTGTGTCTGAGGGGTCACTGTCATCGTTGCTGCCGTGACAGTCTTCAGGGTGATTGCGGTGGCAATGACCAAACTTCCTGTCGTGGTAGTTCGACCTGATGCAGGGTTTGTCAAGGACTACTTCTGAAATTGCCTTGCACTCTTCCTCTGCATCAGCCTGTTTTATTGCTTGGAGAACATTGAGCTTGATTTGTCGGTCATTGACTCTCATAGTCAGTTCTCCTTTCTCGACATCGATCACTGTCCTGCCTGTGGCTAGGAAGGGTCGCCCCAGGATGATCGTTGCGTTTTCATCTGCTTCACAATCTAAAACAAGAAAGTCACAGGAAAAATAAACTTATCCACTCTTACCAAGATGTCTTCGATCCTCCCTTCCGGTTGTACGTAAGAGCGGTCTTCCAGCTTTAGCATGACTGTCGTGGGCCTTGCTTGTCCAATACCTAGTTTCTGAAATACAGATTTGGGCATTAGATTAATGCTAGCACCAAGATCACAAAGTGCCTTACCCACAAACTTGTCTCCAATTATGCATGGTATGATGAAGCTCCCAGGGTCCTTCTTCTTTTGGGTGGATGCTTATGCAAGATTGTAATGCATCCTTCTGTCATCTTCACTGTTACAGATTCCCCAAGTCTGGACCTTTTGGACATTGCATCCTTGAGAAACTTAGCATAAACAGGCATCTGCTTAATGGCTTCTAGCAGCGGAATGTTAATATGTACTTGCTTAAAAATGTCATAAATTTTCTTAAGCTGGTACTCTTATTTCTGTTTCTGTAACCGTTGTGGAAAAAGGGGTGGAGGACGGTAATCTTCAAGGTGTCCTTCACGTGGAATTCGGAAATGAGGAGGCTCAAGATCTTCAGCATCTTCTGTCTGCTCTTCTGTCCCTTTTGCTTCCGGGGCGACAGCAGGCTGTTTCTCCTCTACCGGGGCAGTGTTCACGGCAGATGTCTGTAGAGTTGGGTTCTCACTCGGTACTTCTTTTACTTCCGGCCCTTGTAATTGTTTCCCACTCCTCGTTGTAATTGCATTGCACTGCTCATGTGTGGGTTTTCTAGTGACCTCAGTATCACTAGGGATTCCTCTATTCTGCCTCGGTTTGATGTGCTGTGAAACCTGGCCCATCTGTGTCTCTAGAGATTTTAGGGTAGCCTCATGGTTTGTCATTCTCATCTCTGTCTTGTCCATGAATGTTTTAGTTTTCTTGAGAAAGTGATCCATGTTTGCCATGTATGCTCCCGTTTGTGACATAAATGTTGCCAAGGTCTGTTCCAGTATACTAGGTGTTGTTGTTGGCTGCTGTGGTGGCTGCTGTCGTGACAGAATTCTGGGTACTCCTTGGTTCTGGTTGTTCTGCACTTGAGGGTTCAATGCATTGTTCGGATTGCTTCAAAAAAATGGGGTCCTTCCCCTAGTTGGGATTGTAGTTGGTGGAATCATAGTTTCTAGTCTTGTTATAGTTCCCAACATACATCCCTTCTTCCAGCTGTAAAGGGCATTCTTCTGTACTGTGATTCCTACTACAGGTTTCACACACCTCTTCTGCAGAATATACAACTTTAGAATATTTCCGCTGCAGATTTTGGACTATCTTAGTGAGGTATGCAATATGTGTTTTAACCGAGTTATCAGCTTCATACTCCTTTACAGATATTCTTCGTTTGCCTCCTCTTCGAGCTGTAGGAAATTGCTCATCGTTCTTTGCTAACTTTTTCAACACTAGCATTACCTCGTCTGGTTCTTTATCCAGTAATAGCCCATTCGCTGCTGAATCTATCCTCAGTCGAGTGTGTACATTTGGCAGCATTGTAGAAATTGACAACCTGATTCCATACAAGGAATCCATGCATTGGGCAGTTCCGTGAGAGAGTCGTAAATCTGTCCCACGCCTCGTTCTTTGGTTCGTCATCTTCCTGTTGAAAAGTAGCAATCTCGTTACGCAGTCTTTCAGATAAATGAGAAGGATTAAAACGAGAATAGAATTCACGATATAGATCTGCCCAAGTTCTTATTGAACTCGGCGTTAATTTGTTCCACCAAGTTTTAGCTCTATCTCTCAATGAATGAGGAAATAGCCAGAGCCTCAGCACTTCCAGACTTATTCCTGGAAGTCTGAACGATCCACATATTTCCTAGAACGTTTTAAGATGTTCTCGTGCATCCTCAGTAGCAGAACCACTAAATTGGCCAGCAGAGTTTATCATGCTGAACATGACAGGTTTCAGTTCAAAGTGTTCAGCTTCCACGTCTGGCAGGGTAGTTTCCAGTTCAACATGGTCATTATCCATGTAGACTCGACAGGTCTGTCGTGCTGCTGCGGCAGCGGGTGGTGGCAGATCGTTTCGGGCATCGTTAGGAGGATCAACAATAACCCTAGGGTCATTTTTTTTGTTGGGGTCATCTCTCCCATTTCCTTGCCTTCCGTTCACCATTGCTTCCAATATCTCCTCAAGATAGTTGTTTCTTTCTATCAATAGTCGGGCTTGGTTCCTGAGTTGGTTCCTCAAGATAGTTGTTTCTTTCTATCAACAATAACCTTGTGGAAAGCACAGGGTAAATGAAACCACTAAAACAGAAAATAAAAATAAAGTGCAGTAATAAAAAGGTAAAGGTATGTTGCCAGTCCCTGGTAACGGCGCCAAAAACTTGTTGCGTGTAAATAGAACTATCACAAATAGTGCAAGTGTACACGGCGCAAGTAGTAAAGTGATACTAGAGTATCGGATATCGTCTCCACAGGGACTGGAAATAACTCTATCCTTGAACTACTGCACAAGAGAAAGAATCCTTGCACTGTTATTGAGTAAAAACTAAAGTAAAAGATAAATGAATCAGATTTAGAGAATAGGCTAGTATTGAATTGCTCGGTAGTGCAGGTGTTGCACTGTTAGAGGAACTTCTGTTGTCTTTCGTTGTTCCTGTCGCGGCAGCGATCAACAACTCCGTACTTCAAGCTTGGCAAGAATCCTTGCGATGACCTAGGTCCAAGTTCTGTTGATGAACACTTCTTGGATGATACCTCCTGGCGTGAATCAAAGGGTGAACACCAATATTTGTGAATTCTTCTTTAGCCACTTAACCTTGTACGTATCCCTAAGCCAAGATGGTTTAACCATAAATTGGAAAACACGTATTTACTCATTTCGTATGCTTGACTCTCCCGATATCAAACAAATGGATAACCTCACAATGCTCTCTCGATGCTCTTATGAGATATGAAAACCAGAGTAAATAAACATGAAGTTTTTATTACTTGAACAGAAAATTCCTAAAACAATGCAATCCTTGCAACTACTTTACAAAATCAACCCTTAGCCCTAAGGGAAGTTTAGAACATGGTGGAGAAGGGAAAACGACAAGGGTTTTGGGGGGAAGACGGCTTGAAGTGAGATATCCTTCCCTAGGTCGAAGTGCATGCCTTTATATAGGCCTTGGGTCCAAGTTTTCTAATATGGCAAGAATACAAGTTTAAATTAAAGTACAAGTCTATTGAAGACTAAATCTTCTGAGTAGATGCCTTAAATTCGTCCTCTTTTCTTGCCTTGAATTTCTTCCTTGAACTTTGGGCTTGGCCTTCCTTCTGCTTCAAGGCTCAGAAAAAATGGGAGTGGTCCATGATAGACTGGCTTGAAATCCTCTATTTGTCGAGCTCCACTTCACTTTTCCACCTCAGCATTCCACTGTCGTCATGGCTGCCACGGCAGATGTCACGACAGACTGTGCTTTTCAACTCCAACTCTGCAACTCGCCTCTGCTCCTTTGCTGCCCTGGGTCTGCCGCAGCCGATACCTGTAAAAGTAACCAAAATCAGCAGCAACTGTGTAATTTTATCTAATTGTGATTTGTATGCAAAAATCTATCCTAAATGCAATGAATCATGCTTGAGTGCAGTAAAAATATGGGTAAATGAGGGGTAAAATATAGAACTTTTATGCACTCAACATGAGGATATGTATAGACTATAGGCAGTTGAACAAGGTAACAATGAAGAAAAAGTATTCTTTGTCGCGGATAGATGATTTGCTTGATCAATTGAGAGGTGCTTTAGTGTTTTCGAAGATTTATTTGAGATCAGGTTACTATCAGTTGAAGGTGAAGGATGTGGACATACCGAAGACAACCTTTCGTACACGTTATGGGCACAACGAGTTCTTGGTAATGCCTTTCGATTTGATTAATGCTCCAGCTGCATTTATGGACATGATGAACCGAGTGTTCCACGAGTTTTTGGATATGTTTTTAGTAGTGTTCATAGATGACATCTTAGTGTACTCTAGTACCGAGGAAGAGCATGATGAGCATTTGCGACTAGTGCTTCAAACTTTGCTTGAAAATATGTTGTATGCCAAGTTGAGTAAATGCGATATTTGGATTAAGGAGGTAGTCTTCTTAGGTCATGTGATCTCAGCCGATAGGATTAGTGTGGATCCCAAGAAGGTAGAAGCCATAGTGAATTGGAAACAACCGAAGTCGGTGACCGGAGTCCGTAGTTTCTTAGGCTTGGCGGGGTACTACCGAAGATTTTTCGAGGGATTTTCGAAGATTGCGGCACCTTTGACTAAAATGTTATAGAAGAATGTTCCGTGTGAGTTGAAAGATGGAAGGCATCAAGCGTTTGAGAAGTTGAAGAAAGCTTTGACCGAAGCTCCTATTTTGATTCAGCCTGAACTAGGGAAAGAGTTTGTGATTTACAGTGATTCATCGTATGCAGGTTTAGGTTGTGTGCTCATGCAAGAGGGTAAGGTTGTAGCTTACGCTTCGAGACAGTTGAAGGTTCACGAGAAGAACTACCCCACTAATGACATAGAATTAGCTGCTTTAGTGTTTGCTTTGAAAATTTGGAGACACCACCTTTACGGTGAGAAGTTCACAGTTTATACCGATCACAAGAGTTTGAAATACTTGATGACTCAGATAGAGATGAACCTTAGACAACGTAGGTGGATAGAGCTTCTTAAGGACTATGACCTTATGATAGAGTACCATCCGGGTAAGGCAAACGTAGTGGCCCATGCTTTGAGTAGAAAATTGGCAGTTGACTTGCGAGCTATGTTTGCGTGATTGAGTGTACCACGAGATGGCAGTTTGATAGCTGAGCTACAGGTTAAACCTTCATTGGTTCTGTTGGTTCGAGAGAAACAGTTGCAAGACGAGTCCTTGCACCTCACGTGCAAGATATAGCCGAGGGTAGGCCTACAGATTTCTGCTTTGGCGATAATGGGATCCTATGTTTCAAGGATAGGATAGTAGTTCTAGAAGATGTCGAGTTAAGGCGTACCATCTTGAATGAAGCACATAACAGTCCTTTTGCTATGCATCCGGGTAGTACGAAGATGTACCGTGGGTTGAAGGTAGAGTACTACTAAATTGGTTTGAAGAAAGATGTGGCCGAGTTTGTGAGTAAGTGTATGGTTTGTCGGCGAGTTATAGTCGAGCATCAGTTTCCTTCAGGTTTGCTAAAGTCGTTGAAGATTTCGGAATGGAAGTGGGAACGTATTACCATGAACATTGTGTCGGGATTACCGTTAACTCCATGGAAGAAGAATTCGGTATGGGTAATAGTTGACAGATTCACTAAGGGTGCCTATTTCATACCCGTTCATACTACCTACACCTTAGATAAGTTGGTCGATCTATACATCAGTGAGATAGTGAGGTTGCATGGTGTACCGAAGTCGATTCTGTTAGACCGAGATCCGAGGTTTACAGCCAAATTTTGGGAGTGTTTGCATCGTGCCTTGGGTACTTGGTTGAACTTCAGCACTTCGTATCACCCACAGTCCGATGGTCAGTCAGAGAGAGTGATTCAGGTATTAGAGGACATGTTGAGGTGTTGCATCATCGACTTTCAGTGTAACCCCTTAGCCCGGCCTAGACGGTTGACCCGAACTACGAAGATTACACGGGGAAAACCAAAGTCAACCCAAAAGTCAACCTTGATTAACGACCCTTTTTTCTTTTTAATCTTGTCTAGATGCATATTAACCCTAAGCGTAGACTCGAGGAAAACGTACATGAAAAGCACGGCGATCGGAAAGCAATAAGGGACTCAATTGCACAACTTACAACATCTAGGGACCAAAATGTAAATTCTGGAAATTAAGAAAACTTAACTGATTTTTAAGTTACCATTATGAAATTAGTCACATTACATGCCTCTCTGTCAAATTTCATCTCAAACGGACATCTCAAGCTCAAGCAATTGCATATACAAAATTCAAGACTAAAACGTAAAGCTTGCAAACCTTAAACCATTCAAATCAGTGCCCAACAGTCAAGTGTTTCGGAACAGGGGTTGACCGTTCCGAAACGCGGGTTCGTTTCGAGATCTGTTTCGAAACATGGCTTGACAGTGGAAAATCCATTTCGAAACGCCCTCTACCCGTTTCGATACACGAAGGCCATTACAGGCCCCCGTTTCGAAACGGTAGTGCCCGTTCCGATACGGACTGCCCAGAAAGTGCAGATTTTGCTGGTTTAACATACAATTAACCACTCAAACACA
Organism: Hibiscus trionum; assembly: GCA_030270665.1. NCBI lineage: Eukaryota > Viridiplantae > Streptophyta > Magnoliopsida > Malvales > Malvaceae > Hibiscus > Hibiscus trionum. Next base: position 6,369,836 of record BSYR01000053.1, read on the forward strand.
TCCCTATGACCTCCTAACCATGCCAACAAATCATCATACATATAAGGAACATACTTGCGTCATCAAAACACATTCATGGCATCAATAAGGAAAAACCACAATCTATAGGCATGCACCCTAGCATCCAAAACCAACCAAAACATTAAAATACCATTAACATACTTAAACCATTCATCTACATATCAACAACATGCCAAGCATCATAACCACCAAATTGCATTAACAACTAGTTACAACCAACCCTTGATCATTCTTGCAAAACAAGAAGCATAGCATAACAACTTATGAAGAAGAAGATTCAAATGTTGCAAAGCGTTAAACCACATAGTTCAAAACATAACCGAACTTGTTCAGCATACACGATCCCATTACACATCAACATAAAAGACCCCCCCCCAATTGCCTTTATTATCTATAGCTATAAACCAAGACATACTTCTCAAGTGGAGCTCCTCTTGAATCCCTTGCTTCTTGCTGTCCCAACTTCAAGTATCTGCATTGATGGACAAAAAGGAGCGTAAGCACATAATGCTTAGTGAGGAATGCTCAAAACTAAAACACCATCAATGCAGCAAATCTTAAAATCCTCTTTAAAAGTAGATGCAAATCAATAAACCATAGCATTGGTTGAAAAAACCTCTTTTAAAACAACATGCTTTAAACCATGCGTTGCTCAACATGAAATCCAACCTTTAGCTTAGAAAAGCTAAACAATGTTCCCAAAACACATTCCTGCAAAACCATTATTTAAACCCTCCCATGCATGAACACTACATGCAAGGTTATACTCAAATTCCTTGGAAAAAACACTTCCACTTCACAACACACTTTCCACATGCTTGATAATCATTTCAAAGAAAAACCTTTCGAAAACCCTTTATTCCATTCAACTATTTCATGCCTTCGACAAATACAAAACACATGAACTACTAAAGCAACATTTGCATTACATGCCTTTTTCCAACAAACCTTCACAAGACCTCAATACACTAAAGAGATTCCATGCACATATGCACCATCCACAATAGAAGATAAACACTTGTTCAAGCTTAACAAGTAATACATGCACTTTTAAAACATTACACACTTCCCATGCAACCTTGCATCATTTCAAGCATCTCTTGCTTCATTACATTCAAGAACATTATATTGGTTTTCAAGTGATAATTCACCAACCACTTCAACTAAAGACACAATCGGATACGCGGATTACAAGCGTTGTCCCACACGCTTCATACACACTACCGAACAACACAAGGTGGAGTTTCCGGTACAATCACAACCCCTCAACACCCGTGATGGAGTTTAACGGTACAATCACAACCCCTCAACATCACTCATCGGAAGTTGTATAACTCACTAGCGAGAGCCAGGACACATCACAAGGCTTACACATGGAAGCTACCTCAACCATTGTAATCACCTTAACCAAGCTCACACACGGGAGCAACCCTCCACCGTTGTGACGCTTAACAAGGTCCACCCACGAGAGCCATCCTCCATCGTGGTGACACTTAACAAAGTCCACCCACGAGAGCCATCCTCCATCGTGGTGACACTAATTTTCTCAATCGCTAGGGTACTTGGATGGAGTTTACGGTACATTCACAACCCCTCACATCCAAGGCGACTCAATTCACGGTGCACCCAATCCTATAGTCGGCTAACTATATCCGATTAAAGTAACCAACAACCACTTACATCACTTGCCAATACACATCAATTACCATCATCAATTCACTGCTTTTAAGCATTAAACAAAGCCATTAAACAACATGCAACACTATGCATCAATTCCACATTCCCAATGTACAAAACCAAGGATCTCTTACCTTGAGCATCCTTCAACACATGACTTTCAAAACCAGCATTAACCATGCTAAAACATGCTTTCAAAACAGAATTTAAACATGCAAATCAAACACATTGCATCCAACCATCTCATGGTTCATCAAAGAGAGAGTTTCTCCGAAAACTTACTCTTGAGCTTAGTTAAGTTGCTTAGACTTAAACTAAGCTCCCAAAACCTTCAAATATTGGTTTCAAAGCTGAAAACCAAACTTCACTCACCGATACACAAAACTAAGCTAGCCGACAAGCCTTCCAAGCATCCGAAACCTCCCACGCCACCTCTATTGCTTCCGGATCATTCTCCCCTATTTTAAACACATAACAACAGAGGATTAATGCATCATCATGCATTAAAACACCAGCAACACAACTCAACTCGATGCTCTACATAAATCTAACATTTCGGCTACCAAACACAACCGAAATCACCTCCAAACTTTTCCAAAACATAACCCAGCCAAGATCCATCACTTCTAACCATTTCTAAACATCAATTAACATCCAAAATGAACCCAAACACGTCCTTATACCTCCAGCATTAATAGAACACCAAAATCACCTCAAAAACCACCATTTTCATAAGCAAAAACATAGGAAACATAACCTATTCGGGATTGCATTGATCAAACCTCAATTACACATCATTAAACATCCAAAATACATTAAAAAGTCACCTCAAAACAGAGCCCAAACAATCACTACGAAATTCTTCAAGATTTAATCCAAATCTTGAGTTTTAAGCCAAAATCAAGATCACAACATTAAAACCTTTTATAAAACTTAATTTAAGGATTGAGAACTTGAGAATTTCAATAAAGAACTGTATATTTAGAGGAGAAGAACATCCTTACCTCTAAATGTAGATTTCTCCTTGTTTAGAGCCAAAATCCTTGAAAATTCAATGAGCAAATGAAGAGGATTTGATGTAGAAAAGCTTAGGAATCAATTGATGATTGAAACCTCATCATTTAGAGTGAAAATCAAAAGAAAAGCTGCTGTGGAATTGTGTTCGGCTGAGGGAATTTTGAGAGAAAATGAAATGGGAAAATTTTAGCAAAAGTTAGTTAAGAAAACTAAAATATGATTTTCCCCTTTTCTTTTAATTAATTGAACATTAAATGATTCATTAAAATTAAGAAAAATCTGGAGAAATCCTTCCTTGGGTAAATTAGCTCCTTAAAGATTCAAAGTTTCAATCCTTACAAAACAGTCACCATTGAACTTTTCAAAAATTACATTTTAGTCACTATTTCGAAATGTCACACTTCCAAACCTTATTTTGTAAAATTGATTTCACCACTCTCTTATATATATTAAAAGAGAATTTTTAGATATTTTTCCATATTTTTAATGCATCCCGAACTAGGCTTTCTTTAAAACCACCTTTTATATTCGAACCGAAAATCAGACCGGTCCGGTTCAAACCCTAAACTTCCAAGCCCAAAATTGGGGTGTTACAACTCTCCCCCTCTTAGGAAATTTCGTCCTCGAAATTTCAACCGGCGAAAAGAGCATGATACCAAACTTCTCAAAGCAATACACAAAGTAACACAGGTGAACCAAGCACCATTGAACATTCTCCACGCAAAACACCACAAAAACCAGCTCCTCCACAAATCAAAGTTACACTATAACCAAGCCCAACATCACTACATATTGTTCAAACTTCCAGAACACTCAGATGTTAACCTCAGCTTAACCTTTCACAACTCCGAACTGCGCTTAGCCTCAGCAACCCGAGGGACTTTTAATTTTTTACACATGCTCCACCTTATCTCATAACTCCCAAAACTTGCACACACAGTGACACCAACCCTCCCAGTTTCAGCCACCATGTGAGCCACAACCTTCACTGCTTCCAAAACCCCTTGCAAAACTGCTCAGCTTCTTTCAAAGATTACCACAACAAGCCAAAAATTCTTAAGCTTCAACTGCTTACTCAACTTCTCAACGCATGGATGACATTCCTTCATATCCGTCACCATCTCCTCCATAAGGACTCACCAAAACTACTCACTCAACATCCGAAATCCACATCTCAAAACTCCAACCTTAACTCCGCCAGCTGTTCCACTTACCCCTAGCTGACCTTGGAAAAGATTCACTTATACACAACAAGCAAACCTCTTCTCACAAGAACCCGGCCTACTCTCAATGGCCCTTGAACATACATTACCTTTCCACTTCAAGCTTTGACCAAAACACTAGACTTACCTGGGTACCGCTCAATCTATACAAACAGGTTAAGATTACGAAACCTCTGCTCAACTCCTCGAAGGTTGCTACAACCACCACCTACAAAAACAACCCTCCTATTGCAAACATCAACGCCAAGACACCTCAGCACTCCGGAGACACATCCACTAACCTACAACATCACATAACACAAAGAAACTACCACATCTACTACCTATCCACAACCACTTGACCGATTCTAACTCCAACCGGTAATCTCCTCACCACCACACCGCTAAAACTCTTTAAACACCAAAACACTTTCCTTCTGCCAACATGTTATATCACTCCCACTATCACTGACAACACGCTTACTACCCTCCACTACTTCTAACCTTCTCCTAGCACCAAAACAACTCTTAAAACCCACCATCCAATCTGAATCCTACCACAAGACTAACGGACCCAACTAGCTATTAGCAAGTGTGAACGCTCGTATGCATGATCGCCAATAAGCCCTATCAATGCCTGTGTACATGTATGCAAAACCTCTAATGTCATGTCGCATGTATGCATGTACCATCATATATAATATAGTATATAACAAATGGTTTTAACTGTGCATGTATGTTGGTTCACACCCACCAATAACATCCTCAGAATTCACCTAAGAACAACCTCTTACTTCACTTCTAACTTATCCAACTCCACAATTCTAATAATCCGCTAATCACAAAATACTCCACTAAAGCCCTCTTCACACTAAAGTTGCTTTCAAAACAATTCTGACTACTACCCCAAACTTGCTAGCTACAAGACCAAAGCCATTACGCAAAGGAAACCCAATCGAAACCAGACAAAGATAACTAGAGCAAGATTACTTAACAAGGTTACCTGAAATCACCTCACTGCCCCGGAGCTTCAACAGACGAGCTCTCTTCCTCGCAGAACCACCATTCTCTAGCCGCACCACCGCAGCATCAACCAAAAATTTAGGGTCATCACCATATCCCTGCGATAAAGAACCCTGACTACCCCGAGCCAACTCCAAACAATTCCGCCTCAAATGTCCAACAGACCCACAATTCCAACAAGATTCATTCCCCAAGCTCCTCACACCTTTCTGCTTTTCCTACCTTCTCCGAACTTTGTCTCGGCCGCGCCCACGACCCTCCTGAGACCCTTGTGCACCCACAGATGCTGAACTCACCACTTGAGGACAATTTCGCTTCACATGCTCCTTAGAACCACAGTTCCAACAAACTCCCGCGCCCCAACAACCTCCAACATGACACCTTCCACAATGGTCACACATCGGTAACTGAGCTACCACTCCTTGATCATGTAGCACTTGACCTACACCTGCACTACCACCCAGACTTCGATTCAAGAAAATCCTTCTATCACGTAGCCTCTTATGCTGACCGCTCCCGAGGTCAATACCCACAGCTCTTTTGCTTAAACTCTTCTCACCTTCATAGTCTGCAGCCACACCCCTATGTTGCTTAACCCTTGAGAACTTCTCTCCAAGGTACCTTTCATAAAAGGCAGACACAAAGAACTCCCAATCTATATCATAGATATGCGTTGCCACCGCCACAGATGTCCACCAGGCACACGCGTCCTCCAACATCAACGTGACAACACTTCCCAGCTTACAGGCATGGCCACACCTTTCCTGATCCAAAATCAGAATTACACTGGCCAACCAAGCCTCGAATGCCTCAGGTGTCGAACCATGATACTCCACAGCTCCCAAATCATATAAACGTTATTTTGAAAAACTCGCGTGTCCCACAGTCGGCACGTCCTCAGGCCTCACTTTCACCACGGCCTGAGATGTTCCCAACATCTCCTGAACCATAGGGGATGAACCCTTCATCATAGCACCAGCTTCCTCTTCCAGCCATACTACCTCAACTTCAGGCACTGTAGATTGAAACAAAACACCTCTACTAAAAGGTGAATTCCTCACCTTAACAACCTGCTCTAAAGCAGCAACCATCTCGCCCAACTGCCAATCTTTCATCGATTTCATCATGCTATTAACAACAAAGCAATGATAACAAAACAAACAAAACGATCAGGCCAGCTTCAAGCAAGGATTCAAGACTCCAACTCCAACATAACACAATAGCTATAATAATAAGGCAATGGGTATCTCAAATTCTCCCCTTTAATACGACATCACAATCAACAAAAACATAGATATCACAAACATCGAGCATATTAATCAGCAAACCTCAATCATGCTCTCATCAAACCACATTCACCCTCAACAGCATAATATCAACATATCATACCCAACACATTTTCATTACTCAGAAAATCAACTCACAACACCAGCATATCATCAACACAAATTCACATTAGCTCACGGATTATTCATAACCAATTAGCATGATAAAACATCAACCACTTGCTCAAAAACACATTTTTCAACCAACTTTCAACCACACATCAGAACAACATCAAACACTTTTTATAACAACTTACCCTTGCCCCAATTATTCGCAACATATCTCTGATACCACCAAATGTAACCCCCTTAGCCCGGCCTAGACGGTTGACCCGAACTACGAAGATTACACGGGGAAAACCAAAGTCAACCCGAAAGTCAACCTTGATTAACGACCCTTTTTTTCTTTTTAATCTTGTATAGATGCATATTAACCCTAAGCGTAGACTCGAGGAAAACATACATGAAAAGCACGGCGATCGGAAAGCAATAAGGGACTCAATTGCACAACTTACAACATTTAGGGACCAAAATGTAAATTCTGGAAATTAAGAGGACTTAACTGATTTTTAAGTTACCATTAAGAAATTAGTCACATTAGATGCCTCTCTGTCAAATTTCATCTCAAAAGGACATCTCAAGCTCAAGCAATTGCATATACAAAATTGAGGACTAAAACGTAAAGCTTACAAACCTTAAACCATTCAAATCAGTGCCCAACAGTCAAGTGTTTCGGAATAGGGGTTGACCGTTCCGAAACGCAGGTTCGTTTCGAGACCTGTTTCGAAACAGGGCTTGACAGTGGCAAATCCGTTTCGAAACGCCCTCTACCCGTTTCGATACACGAAGGCCATTACAGGCCCCGTTTCGAAACGGTAGTGCCCGTTCCGATACGGACTGCCCAGAAAGTGCAGATTTTGCTGGTTTAACATACAATTAACCACTCAAACACATCCCTATGACCTCCTAACCATGCCAACAAATCATCATACATATAAGGAACATATTTGCATCATCAAAACACATTCATGGCATCAATAAGGAAAAACCACAATCTATAGGCATGCACCCTAGCATCCAAAACCAACCAAAACATTAAAATACCATTAACAAACTTAAACCATTCCTCTACATATCAACAACATGCCAAGCATCATAACCACCAAATTGCATTAACAACTAGTTACAACCAACCCTTGATCATGCTTGCAAAACAAGAAGCATAGCATAACAACTTATGAAGAAGAAGATTCAAATGTTGCAAAGCTTTAAACCACATAGTTCAAAACATAACTGAACTTGTTCAGCATACACGATCCCATTACACATCAACATAAAAGACTCTCCCCCCATTGCCTTTATTATCTATAGCTATAAACCAAGACATACTTCTCAAGTGGAGCTCCTCTTGAATCCCTTGCTTCTTGCTGTCCCAACTTCAAGTATCTGCATTGATGGACAAAAAGGAGCGTAAGCACATAATGCTTAGTAAGGAATGCTCAAAACCAAAACACCATCAATGCATCAAATCTTAAAACCCTCTTTAAAAGTAGATGCAAATCAATAAACCGTAGCATTGGTTGAAAAACCTCTTTTAAAACAACATGCTTTAAACCATGCCTTGCTCAACATGAAATCCAACCTTTAGCTTAGAAAAGCTAAACAATTTTCCCAAAACAAATTCTTGCAAAACCATTATTTAAACCCTCCCATGCATGAACACTACATGCAAGGTTATACTCAAATTCCTTGGAAAAAACACTTCCACTTCACAACACACTTTCCACATGCTTGATAATCATTTCAAAGCAAAACCTTTCGAAAACCCTTTATTCCTTTCAACTATTTCATGCCTTCGACAAATACAAAACACATGAACTACTAAAGCAACATTTGCATTACATGCCTTTTTCCAACAAACCTTCACAAGACCTCAATACACTAAAGAGATTCCATGCACATATGCACCATCCACAATAGAAGATAAACACTTGTTCAAGCTTAACAAGTAATACATGCACTTTTAAAACATTACACACTTCCCATGCAACCTTGCATCATTTCAAGCATCTCTTGCTTCATTACATTCAAGAACATTATATTGGTTTTCAAGTGATAATTCACCAACCACTTCAACTCAAGACACAATCGGATACGCGGATTACAAGCGTTGTCCCACACGCTTCATACACACTACCGAACAACACAAGGTGGAGTTTCCGGTACAATAACAACCCCTCAACACCCGTGATGGAGTTTAACGGTACAATCACAACCCCTCAACATCATTCATCGGAAGTTGTATAACTCACTAGCGAGAGCCAGGACACATCACAAGGCTTACACATGGAAGCTACCTCAACCATTGTAATCACCTTAACCAAGCTCACACACGGGAGCAACCCTCCACCGTTGTGACGCTTAACAAGGTCCACCCACGAGAGCCATCCTCCATCGTGGTGACACTTAACAAAGTCCACCCACGAGAGCCATCCTCCATCGTGGTGACACTAATTTTCTCAATCTCTAGGGTACTTGGATGGAGTTTACGGTACATTCACAACCCCTCACATCCAAGGCGACTCAATTCACGGTGCACCCAATCCTATAGCCGGCTAACTATATCCGATTAAAGTAACCAACAACCACTTACATCACTTGCCAATACACATCAATTACCATCATCAATTCACTGCTTTTAAGCATTAAACAAAGCCATTAAACAACATGCAACACTATGCATCAATTCCACATTCCCAATGTACAAAACCAATGATCTCTTACTTTGAGCATCCTTCAACACATGACTTTCAAAACCAGCATTAACCATGCTAAAATATGCTTTCAAAACAGAATTTAAACATGCAAATCAAACACATTGCATCCAACCATCTCATGGTTCATCAAAGAGAGAGTTTCTCTAAAAACTTACTCTTGAGCTTAGTTAAGTTGCTTAGACTTAAACTAGGCTTCCAAAACCTTCAAACATTGGTTTCAAAGCTGAAAACCAAACTTCACTCACCGATACACAAAACTAAGCTAGCCGACAAGCCTTCCAAGCATCCGAAACCTCCCACGCCACCTCTATTGCTTCCGGATCATTCTCCCCTGTTTTAAACACATAACAACAGAGGATTAATGCATCATCATGCATTAAAACACCAGCAACACAACTCAACTCGCTGCTCTACATAAATCTAACATTTCAGCTACCAAACACAACCGAAATCTCCTCCAAACTTTTCCAAAACATAACCCAGCCAAGATCCATCACTTCTAACCATTTCTAAACATCAATTAACATCCAAAATGAACCCAAACACGTCCTTATACTTCCAGAATTAACAGAACACCAAAATCACCTCAAAAACCACCATTTTCATAAGCAAAAACATAGGAAACATAACCTATTCGGGATTGCATTGATCAAACCTCAATTACACATCATTAAACATCCAAAATACATTAAAAAGCCACCTCAAAACAGAGCCCAAACAATCACTACGAAATTCTTCAAGATTTAATCCAAATCTTGAGTTTTAAGCCAAAATCAAGATCACAACATTAAAACCTTTTATAAAACTTAATTTAAGGATTGAGAACTTGGGAATTTCAATAAAGAACTGAATATTTAGAGGAGAAGAACATCCTTACCTCTAAATGTAGATTTCTCCTTGTTTAGAGCCAAAATCCTTGAAAATTCAATAAGCAAATGAAGAGGATTTGATGTAGAAAAGCTTAGGAATCAATTTATGATTGAAACCTCATCATTTAGAGTGAAAATAAAAAGAAAAGCTGCTGTAGAATTGTGTTTGGCTGAGGGAATTTTGAGAGAAAATGAAATGGGAAAATTTTAGCAAAAGTTAGTTAAGAAAACTAAAATATGGTTTTCCCTCTTTTCTTTTAATTAATTAAACATTAAATGAGTCATTAAAATTAAGAAAAATCTGGAGAAATCCTTCCTTGGGTAAATTAGCTCCTTAAAGATTCAAAGTTTCAATCCTTACAAAACAGTCACCACTGAACTTTTCAAAAATTACATTTTAGTCACTATTTCAAAATGTCACACTTCCAAACCTTATTTTGTAAAATTGATTTCACCACTCTCTTATATATATTAAAAGAGGATTTTTAGATATTTTTCCATATTTTTAATGCATCCCGAACTAGGCTTTCTTTAAAACCACCTTTTATATTCGAACCGAAAATCAGACCGGTCCGGTTCAAACCCTAAACTTCCAAGCCCAAAATTGGGGTGTTACATTCAGGGTTCTTGGGAGAAACACCTACCGTTAGTAGAGTTTGCGTACAATAACAGTTATAAGGCTAGTATTCAGATGCCACCGTATGAGGCCCTGTATGGTACGAAGTGTAGAACACCTATTTGTTGGGTCGAGGCTGGGCAGAAGCTTGTACCTATGCCCGACTGGCTTAAGGGTACTACCGAGAAGGTAAAACTGATTTGTGATCTCTTGAAGGCGGCTTCGGACAGACATAAATCGTATGCCAATTTGAAGAGAAAGGAGATAGAGTATGTCGTGGGTGACAAAGTATTTTTGAAAGTCTCACCTTGGAAGAAGGTGATGAGGTTTGGAAAGAAGGGTAAGTTAAGCCCGATGTTCATTGGTCCTTATGAGGTAGTTGAGAGGATTGATCCCGTTGCTTATAGATTGAGATTGCCGACAGAGTTAGAGAAGATTCATGATGTGTTCCATGTTTCGATGCTCTGAAAGTATAGATCGAATCCGTCTCATGTAATGCTAGTGAAAGAGATCGAGTTGAACCTAAATTTGTCGTATAATGAAGAGTCGGTTGAAATTCTTGCTACGGATAGTAAAGTGTTGCGTGTGAGGTCTATCGAGTTAGTCAAGGTTTTATGGAGACACCGAGGTGTGGAAGAGGCCACTTGGGAGAGGAAGGAAGACATGGAGAAATAGTTTTCGCATCTTTTTCTGTCAGGTAAATTTCGAAGACGAAATTCCTTAAATGGGGGAGATTTTTAATGCCCCGGTTTTGGGCCCGGGAGTTATCGGTTTTGACCTAGGACTAGTTTTGGGTTAAATCTAAATTAAAATGCTGATTTTTATAAAAGTGCCATTATTTATGATAACGTCATTAATGAAATTTTGAAAAGAGGTTTTGGGATTTGAAGAGTCATCTTTATTCCAAAAACCTAAAAGCTCAAAACTTTCTCCCAAAAGCTTCCCACCATCTCTTCCTTGACTCAAAGGCTTTTCCATTGAAGATTTTTAAAGGTAATCATCACTTTTACCTTACCTTTTATTTATTAAATCTTATCTTTTTGAAATCTTAACAAAACATTGATTTTTCATTTTCGGTTCCAAAGTTTTGATGGAAAAAAGATAGGTTTATGAAATTTTCATATGTGTTTTTAATGAGTGCTTGGTGTGATGTTTTTGAACTATTTTTGGATGCTAAATAATTTTAATAGTAGCTTAAACCCATAAAACCCGAAACTAGGTGCAGTGGGTATGTTTTGAAGGTGAAAAAGTGGTGTTTTTGGCTTAGTTTTGTGGTAAAACGAGGGCTGGAGGTATACGGACCTAAGATGGGTGTTTTTAGATGTTAATTGGTGAATTTTGAAGGTTAAAAATGCTGGGTAAAGTCAAATTGTGTTTGGATGATGTTTTGTCAACGTTTCGGTTGATTTCGGCTTTATTTTGATTGAGTAAATGTGTCGATTGATGGAATGTTGCTTTTCAGTGAGTTTTGGTGTTAGAATATGTATTGATACTTCGGTTTGAAATGGTTAGAAGCAGGGGAAATGGTCTTGGACGCAACACCGGGTATTTAGGAAGCTTGAAACGACATTTCGATCATCTTTCGTACGTTGGCTGGTGAGTGGAAATTGTTTTAAAACTTTAATTGCTCAACAAGGTTTCTTGGGGTTTGGGTGGAGCCTTAGGGGCCAACCTAAACCCGAGCGTAAGTTGTCTATGTTCGTCTCGTTTCGTGAATTGTTGGGTTATGAGTTTATTTGTGTTGTGGTGTGAGTTATACAATGCTTTTGTCTCCCTTTTTAATGTTGTTATGTTGTCGTAGTTGTCGTCAAGCATCACGTGATGGTTAGTTGTTGTTGAATATGGTGATGTGTAGTCCCACCGGAGAGTGCTAGTTATTGTGTACGGTGATGTGTAGTCCCACCGGAATTGGTTATGCATGCGCATACCATGTTTTGTCTATGCTTATGTTTTATTGTATTTCCTTCTTAAATGGTTTGGCTTTTAAAATTAAGATATATGTTTTGAACTGCATTGTTGTGTTTTAGAGCTCCGCTCACTAAGCTTTTAAGCTTACGCTCTCTTTTTCCAACAATGCAGATCGTTAGTGGCATCGGAAGGCAAGCGGGCAAGGGATGAGTCTTGGAGTTTTTTGCTAGCTCAAAGTATGATTTTTATAGTTGTAATAATATTTAGGCAATGGAATTGCTAGACTTATTGTTATGGAGTTGGTGTCTAAACTCCTATGTTTTGTTATTGTTATTGTCGTTACCTTGCTAACAATGTTGAAGTATGCATGTGTTGGCTTTTGACCTCTTTATGGATGTTGAGCTTCACCCTTTGGCTTGATGTGTTGATGTTTACATGTTTGTTGAGGCATGTGTAAATGGTTTCTTATGTTTGTAAGCCTAAGTTTGGATTGTATGGATTTTTGGCCTTTTTGGCAAATGGTTGGGTTATGATTATCTTTGCTTCTTATCTCTTGTGGGTTGAATGCTCGTTTATTAGGATCCGTTTTCCTCTAGATGGTTGCTCTATGTTGGCTCGTGTATGTATGCATGTTTAGAGGTCTTTAGTTGGAGTTATGGTTTTGCTTTTTGGCTTAAACTAGCAAATTTCTGCATTGTCGAGTCAGGGGTATCGATACGGTTGGGGTTGTATCGATACGACCTTCATGCTTTAAGCCAAGCATATCGATACACGGGAAGTCGTACCGATACAATTTTTGCTACTGGAAATCTGAGAATTTGATGAGAAATTAAGGGTATCGGTACGGGCCTGAGTGTATCGATACGGTCCTCTGAAGTTGACTTTGGATTGTTGACCGTTGGGAGGTCTATCGATACCACCCTTGAGGGTATCGATACGGCCTGCAGAAAATTGCTAGTTTGGCCCTGTTTGTCTGAATTGTTTGGTTCTCGTTCGTGTTTGTTTCTTCCGCTGTTAGTGGCATCACATAGGATATAAATTGCATCTAGAGAAGTTTCATTGATAAAAAAATAGGGTTGCTAATCGGAGTGAGATCCTAACGGATTTCGCTTCGATTTTTCCCGTATGAGCCGTTCGTTTGGTCTATTGGCTAGGCCGAGATGAGGGGGTTACATAAAGGCTCTATGCATATTGAGTTTTAAAGACATGGTGTCTTTTTCACTTCACATTAACAGTGATGATCCAGCTACTTTTCAGGGGGCTATCACTAGTCCGGAGAAAGTCAAATAGATGGCTGCAATGGTTGAGTAGATGGAGTCATTGCAGAAAAATCGTACATATGAGCTAGTTATGCTTCCTAAAGGAAAGAAGGCTATTGGTTGCAAATGGGTGTATAAAAGAAAACAAGCAAATCGAAATAGATGGGGAAAAGTTCAAGGCTCGATTGGTAGCAAAGGGTTTTTCACAACAGAAAGGAGTTTGATTATGATGAAATCTTTTCTCGTGTGGTTAGGCATACTTCAATCAGGGAAGTACTTGCACTCACAGCTAGTTCGGATTTGCATTTAGAGCAGAAGGATGTTAAAACTGCCTTTCTGCATGGTGATCTAGAGGAGCAGATTTATATACCGCAACCAGCAGGGTTCACTCAATCTGGAGATGAGCATCTGGTTTGTAGGTTAAAGAAATATTTGTACGGGTTGAAGCATTCTCCAAGACAATGGTACAAATGATTCGGCTCCTATATGATTCAAATTGGCTACAAGTGATGTGAGTATGATTGTTGTGTTTATGTCAAGAGCCTTGATGATGGTTCTTTTATTTTTCTGCTACTGTATGTTGATGGTATGTTGCTGGTTGCGAAGAATATGCATGATATTGTCTGTATGAAAGCTTTATTGAGCCATGAATTTGAAATGAAAGACTACTAGCTGCAAAGAAAAATCTTAAAATGGAGATTCACATAAATAGAGGCTCAAGGAAATCGTGGTTATCTCAACAAGGGTATGTTGAGAAAGTGTTAAACAGGTTTGGGATGAGCAATGCAAAGCCCGTGAGCACTCCATTGGTGAATCATTTTAAGCTTTCTTCAGAACAGTGCATGAAGAAAGATAAGGAGATTAAAGAGATGGCAAAAGTTCCATATGCTAGTGTTGTTGGATGCCTGATGTATGCAGTGGTATGTACTCACCCTAATTTACCTCATGTTGTTGGTCAAATCTGTAAATACATGTCTAAACCAGGTAAATCACATTTGGAAGCCAAGCCGTCAAATGGATTTTCAGGTATTTGAAGGGTGTTGTGGGACATGGAATTGTTTTTGGCAGTCAGCAACATGATCCTTTAGTTGTAAGATATGTGGATTCAGACTATGCAGGAGATTTAGATGATAGAAAGTCTATAACTGTGTATGTTTTTACTCTTGGTGGAGGGCCTATATGTTGGAAGTCAATTGTTCAGTCTATTGTAGCATTATCAACAATAGAAGTTGAGTACATGACAATAGTTGGAGCTGCAAAAGAAGCCTTATGGCTTATTGGGCTAGTGAAGGAATTGGGTATTCAACAAGGTGGAGTTTAGTTGCATTATGATAGCCAAAGTGCTATACATTTGGCTAAGAATCAGGTGTATCATGCTAGAACTAAGCATATTGATGCGAGGTTTCACAAGATTAGAGAGTTGATTGCATCTGGTGAGATATTGTTACAAAAGTGCATACCATAGACAATGCAGCTGATATGTTAACCAAGCCTGTTACTACTGACAAGTTCATGCATTGCTTGGACTTGTTGAATGTTTGCAAATGCTAGAGAAACATGGTAGCCCAACCCACTTTGATGTGTGAGAAACTCCAAGTTTATCTCCTATGGGGCATGGTATTCGCCAAGGTGGAGATTTTGTTAAGTATGGCTCATATACTGTTAAAGGACAGATGCTAGAGCGGAGATGGAGTGAGCGAGCGAAGCGAGATATATGCCTATTATTTGTAACCTAATTTGATTGATTGAATCAATAAGAAAAATAGCCGCTCTTGCTCCCGAGGACGTAAGCACATTGTTGAACCTTGTTAATCTCTTGTGTTCTTGCTTGTTTATTTTCTGGTTCGTTTGCATTTATTAAGCAACATATATATTCTAAACCCTTTGAAAATGCGCACACATTATCTTAACCCTTTGACAATGTGCACGCACCTTGCAGACAATACGATTTGAATCTGAGTCTCTTAGAATGAACATCATCTTATTTTCTACTGGACCACTTGTTCGGGGCAGTATAACAATTTTTTGATTAAATAGAGATATATTATATTTCCAGGCCGAGATTCGAACTCATACAAAATGAGACAATATGAACATTTTTAGTCATTAGACCAATTAGTGAATCTCATTATCACCATTTTTAAATAATCTTTAGATGATTATAAGAATAACGATATTAAAACAAGTATAACAATATTTAAATGAAAATCATAATATTTTATAAAAAAATATAATAATAAAGAGTTGGATGATTGGTAGGTAAAAATGTTAAATAAGTAAAACTAAGCGATTGCTCCCCCTCTCTCTCCCCCTATCCCTTCTTCACTTATCCGATTATCATATTCACCGCGACTCTCCACCCAAATTTATCGGGTGAACCGCCTAAAACCATCACAACCACTTTAGTCCCTATTTCCACTTCCTTTTTGGTGCCCTCCAACTTAAACATCAACAATGATCAAATAAAATTGAATATTTTTAATTAAACCCGAATAACTTTTATATATACATATAATAAATATAAATGAGAATATCAAAATTAAGCAATTAAATGGACTGACATCAATGAGTTCCAAAAGTTTGTGAACAGTGTATATATGACAAAAGTGGTAATACTTTAACCAACAAGGAGTGTGTGTAACAACGTGACCTCCCACTCAGTGTAACGTCCCAATCCCACGGCCACAACAATCAGAAGTTAAGCCGTGAGCAGATAAGGTGGCAGATAACCAAAGATGTTTCTTCACGTGTGTCTGGGTCCAACCGCACGTGGGGCTATCTTTTTGATTAAGCGGTGAGATTTTTAAATTTATAACACAAATGTCGAGATTTATATTCATACAAAATAAAATAACATTAGTATTTTTAATTATTCGACCAAATAACATAACGGGTCTTGGTTTTTGAAGTGAGTAACCGAATCAATCGATTTAATTTGTACTATATGTTATATAAATATTTTTCATTAGCTCAAGTCAAATACCCTTCTCACTTACTTGTAATCACTTTAGCTTTCATAAAAAAAATATATCCTTCTCACTAAGTCGGTTACTGAAATAATCAAGGGAGCAAATAACATTTAGTCCATGAATTTAGTAATTTTTTTATTTGGTCCTTACTTCTTTTGTCCAGATTTCAAATTTTGAAAATTTCCCTCAACTTGTCCTTGAACGTTTTTGATCTACATGACTCTCAAAACTTGGTAATTTTTCTCAATTTAATTTGTAAAGTTATATTCCATTAAAGACTCAAATTTGTGATGGAATTAAAATTTAGGGATCAAGTTGAGAAAATTACAAGCTCAAAGACTAATATACCAAGTTGAAAAAAAGTTGTCAAATTTAAAGATCAAATTATTTCAATAACTAATAAACAAAAGAAAATAAAGAACAAAATTAGCAAATTCAATAACTAATCCCATTAATCAATTAAACGAAGTTTACTTAATTATTTCAATAATGATATTAAGAATGGTAAGTTATTAAATATTTCTTGCTGGAGATTGATTAAATATATTTTTGATATTTTAGATTGATGCAATTGAATGTCCAGTGTTGAATTTACATTTTAACAATATTTCCCAATCCATTAACCTTAATAAATCAATGAAATAATTAGTAATGTTTGCCAACACATTATTGTCTTTAATATATATAATGAGAATATTAAAGTTGCATGGTGTGGTCATTGGAACAATATTTTATTAGGCACATGGTGGAGAAATATGGTCTAATGTTAATTATTGCACTACAAGATGAATCTTGAGTGAGATATGTTCCCTGTCGGATTAGTTCCATAGATATCCCATTCATTTGAGTTTTAGACTTTTTTATTTAAAGTATTATAATTAAATAATAGTATTTTTTATTTAGAATAATATTTTTCCAACAAGAAGTTTATTATTATGTATATATATTTTGGAACCGTAGGCTATATAATTATATACTCCCTATCTCATGCTTCTTGTTTTATTAGTGATAATTGATTTGAATCTTTTTTAGTTCGTTAACTCGTGGAAGAATCCCATGCAAAAATTAGTTTGATTTTCATTTCAATCAGTTATAAAATGTTGAGATATTAATCCATTTAGGGTAATTGTTCTATACACAAGCGCTTGTGGAAATTTTTTTACACAAGCGGCTTAGTTTTAGGGGTTAGAGACTTCGTTTAGGGTTTAAAATTTAGGGGTATTGGAGATACGGTAACGAATCAGAAAGTTATTGGAGGCGTATCATGGATTGTTTTAATTCGAAACAACTCCACGGATCAATTATTCCTGCTCATAATTCGAAAGATGTTTCATGGATTTGGGCGGACATTGTGAAATCAGTTCAAAAGGATGATTCAGTAGGGAGGTGTTTGCGGGAAAACTTGAGACTGCAAGTTAGAAATGGACAGCGAATCAAATTTTGGTCAGACATTTGGCTGGAGGATCGAGCTCTTCGGGAGGTATATCCGAGAATTTATACAGTGGCAATTAACAAAGTTGGTTGTATCGCGGATTTTGGTAGCAAGGGCGAGACAAGGTGGGAATGGTGTATTCTCTTGAGACGACCTTTATATGAATGGGAAATTCCTCAATGGGATGCGCTTATGGCTAAACTAAATAGCTTCAGAGGTAGTATCGCAGAGGAGGATTGGGTCATGTGGAATGGGTCGGGGGACGATTGCTTCTCCACTAAATCAGTGAGGAAGATGCTAAATTTCAACACTCCAAAGAAACTGCTATGGGATAAGCTGATTTGGGTAGGGATAGCACCCCCTAAGGTGGAAATTTTCATGTGGAGAGCACTATGGGGGAGGATTCCTGTCAAAGTCAAATTGGGGAAAAGAGGTATTTGTTCGAACAATGATTATGTTTGCCCGGTCTGTCGAGAAAGCTTAGAAACAGTGAATCACCTTTTTATTCATTGTCGTTTGGTTTGGTCGATTTGGACGTATTTCTGCAATCTGATAGGTGTTGTAACGGTGCTTCCCAACAACCTGGAGTCTCTAGTGGAAATGTGGGGTAACTTGTGTCTAGTAGCAGATGGAAACTGGTGGATAGTGGTACCTTTTGTAGTACTCTAGACGGTGTGGCTGTTGCGCAACGACATCGTTTTCAACGATAAGATCAAGGATGGTTCGCAACTTCTTTTCCTTACTAGATTCAGGCTAGCATGGTGGATCAACAGTAAAGGTTCGAATGCGGATATCTCTATCGATTCCCTTATGACAGATATGAGATTGGCCAGCAGGTTATGGAAAACTAAAGGGATAAAACATCGTGTGACTAAGTGGGTTCCACCCCCTTGGGGTTCTTGAAGATGAATATTGATGGGGTCGAAGCGGAAGATAGGAATGGTTGTGGTATAGGGGGACTTTGAGGGATCATATGGCGATAAGGCACTTGGATTTTTCGGAAGCAATAGAATTTCATCCGCTGGCGATTGCAGTGCTTATTTCCTTGAATAGGGGAATTGAGCTGATTTTGGAATCACCCAGGTTTGGTAATTGCAGAGTGATAGTGGAAATGGATTGTGAGCTGACGGCAGATTGGATCTTTGGTAGGAAGACAACGCCGGCAAATTGGGTTTCGATTGTTAACAGGAACAAGGGACTGATTTAGGAAAGAGGGTGGGTCGTTCGACTGATCCCAAGACAATGCAACACGGTGGCTGATCGTTTGGCCAAAGAAGGGATAGGCTAGTGGTTCTATTATCATATGGATATTTTTTTGAGATTAGAAAACTGTAATCTACAGGAACGTTGGATATGTCCCCCTTTTTTAAAAGGGGTATTGGTTTGTAACCTTTTATTGATTCGTAATAAAATTAAAGGCACTCTTTTCCCCCTACCTAGGCTTAGTGGCGGTTTTTAACGAGGCATGATTCCCTTTCAAAAAAAAAATTTAGGGGTATAAGTGTAGTAGTTTTGAATTTAGGGATTGTTGATAGAATTTTGTGTTTAGGGTTAAAATTTAGGGTTTATAGGTTAAAACCTAAATCCCTATCCATATTACCCTAAAACTAAACCATAACCCTAAACCCTAAATTCTAACCATAAACCCTAAATTCTAAACATGAACCCCAAATTCTAAACCTTTACACTAAAACCCCTAAACTATAAACCCTAAACCCTATAATTGAGGCACTTGTGGAAACAAAAAAATTCCACCGCCAGTGAATAGGATATTAATCTCCATTTATTTATATCATTAGTTAAGCACATATATAAAAAGAAATTAATCTTTAGAAAGAGAGTTTCTAAACACTAGCTGCTTTCCACTATCAAAATTTCATTAATTGTAGTCGTTTTCTACTTTGATCAATCCCTTTGATCGGTGGTCGACAATCAATTTTAGTATTGGTTGTCGATCATCTGATCTATTAGTTTTCTTGTTTTTTATTTTAATAAGAATCTCTTTCTTTGTCCTTGTGACATGTCTTTGTTTTTGTTTTGTGGTTTGATTTATCTGTCTTTGTGGCATGTTTAAGCATACCCTAGCGATCGATTGTTGTTCGCACAGAGATTCAATCAGCGCTAGTTTCTGATTTATGTTTTTGTCGGTGGTCACTTAGAAAGTTATATCCCCACTCGGTTGATGGTTTTTGCCGATGAAATCAGTCCTGGGTAGCGGTACTTTTTGCTTGACAGCTTGGATCGCGCACCACTCCTTCTTCCTTCTTTATGCGTCTCGTTTGGACAGAGACAAAGAGATTCAAGAGGCTGCTGTTAAATTTTGTTGGTATGCTTATTTCCATAGAAGTTTTCTTTTTTTTTGTTTTTAGGTTGTAAGGATTTTTTTTGGTTGTATAATCCAAATATTCTTTTATCTTGGATGCATTGAATTGTGATTTTTCGATGGATTTAATAAAAAATTAGTGGCTTTTATAAAAAAAGGAATTTAAATAAGTACATATATTTTTAATTCAAAGAATGAATAGAAATCATCTGCCACTTTTTGGTGCCTCTATTTATGTCCCACACTAAAAATTAAGTTTAGAGTTTAAGGTTAGGGTTTACAGAATTTAGGGTAGGGTGTATTTTTTAGGGTGTAAGGTTTAAGATTTAGAATTTATGGATAGGGCTCAGAATTTAATTTTTTATTGTTGGGGCATAAAAAGTGGCACCGAAAAGGGGCAGAATTTTTTTTTATCTAGTCTAATACCATAGAGTAATTTTTTTTGAGAAATTCGAGTTTGAATGGCGTTATCTGCAAAAGATAAAACAAAATAGCATAAAATGTAAAAAAAAATCCATATTTTTTCCTTTAACCAATAGTTAAACATATCTATTCATACGATTTTTTCTGTACAATATTCTATTGGTTTGTCTTTGAAAAAAACAAAATGAATCGGTCAATATATCCTAATTTTGTAGATTGTGCTTATAATTTTGGATTATTTTCTTTTATCTAATAAAATCAATAGTTATTATTTGTTAAAATCAGTTCAAATCCTAACATTGTGAATGAAAAAAAAAATTAAAAGAGTTGTCCCATATTAGAGCTCTGCAAAACTCACTTATGCTTAAACAAAAAAAAAGCATGATGACATTTTTATACCTCAAATCCATTAAAAAGGTCATTTTAACATTTAAGCTTTTTCATTTTTTTTGGACCTCAAATTTCTTTTTGTCAAGTTGAATCAATTGATGAAAATTTAATAAATTTGATAATATATATTTACGAAAAATTAAAAATTGAGATTAAACGAGAGGAATTTTTTTTTAAAACTACAATAACTTTTTTTTTGAAAAATTTGAAGGCAAAAAATGCCAAAAAAAAATAGATATGATTGTCAAAAAATAAATTTATTATTATGGGATGTAACATTAATTTAGACGAGGTTAAATTGATATTACCAACTACATTACTAAATTTTAGCTCTTAAAAACTAAAGGGAAAAATTACAATTGAATCCAACAAGTGTTCTAGTAGAAAAGTATATAATGTTTATTCTAAGAGACACGGGTTCAAATCGTTTTGTCTACAAGGTGTATGCGCATTTTCAAAAGGTTAAAAATGTCTATGAACAGATAATACATTGTACTCACCTTTAGATTATATAAAAAAATATGTTTTTCCCTCGCTCATTCCAGCATTGTTTTCAACTAATATATTTAATTTGAGAAAATTTTATAGTTCCTTTCCTTTTTCATCAAGGACGGTAAGGGCTAAAATTGATTAATGAAGGCTCGATATGGCAAGTCGGTAATGGTGCTGACATTTCAATATGGTAGGATAAATGGATACCTTCTATTCCCTCCAAAGCTATTCTCTCAACGGTTCTGAAAAATTGCCATATTTTCAGGGTAGCTGATCTTATTTATATGTAAACCGAAAATGGAGCCTTGAGAAGCTTTCCTGCCTCTTCTCAAACTTTGAAGTAAGGTCATTTTCTCTATTCCAATTTGAGGGACCGTTACGTGTTTGCTAAGTTGGATGACTCGTTTAACCGATTGCGAAGTACCCGTGTATTTTTCCGAGATTGGTTTGAGAATAAGATGGTTGCGGTTAAAGTGTTAGAGGCTTGTAGTTTCGGAATAAATTTTGGAATGAGGATTCCCTTCTTTAAGGCGTGCCGTGGTAACATTTGATGTTGCAATACTGTTTGAGGTATTTTAGCGATGATTAGGTGGCGGCCACCGTGTTGTTTCTCGCATGTAAGTTGATGCTTTGCGTGACACGTGTGAATGTATAAGGAATAAGGAAATATGAGTGTTGACAAGATAATTACCCTAATGAACTTGATAGATATTGGTTATCGTGTAATCAGTTAAGGAAGCAAGGATTTAAGACTTCGTAAATGCTTTTGATTGTATCACAATTTCTTTGAAGCAAGTCGAGGAACATTGGTGGAGATCCGAGCTCAGTGAGACCATTTTGTTGTGACAGTGGTGCTGGCCCGATTAATGTCGGGTAAGATTTTAAGATCTTTGAGAATGTTTTGTTGTATTGTCAAGGTTGTATTTTTTTGCAAGAAGAGAGAAGGTTGTGTTCACCCCAACAATATGAATTTGAGTGCTTGATCAATAAGGAAATTGAGAGTGGGACAACGACGCGTGTTGAAGTGATTGAGAACTGTTGATCGTGTGATCGATCACTGTAGGGCGAGTAGGTGTTCCCTTTTTGTGAGAGCACAAGTGCACACTCCTGAAGAGTTATAGTATAAAAGATGTCGAATCCCACGAGGATTGGTCAACTTGGTTCGATTCATAGTTTTTGCACAAGGAAAAGTAAAGACACAAATAAGTTGATTGTCGAGATGAAGAGTAGAATAACGTAAAACACAAATGATAAAAGAGATAATTCAGGTTGATAAAGCAAGCATGGTTATGCTGCCACTTAGTGTGAAACTGCGTTATAAAAGGCTAAATTGTTTTGTGCTGCCACGATATGTTGCCTCGGCGGGTAATGGACGACAACTACGACCATGTCACGTGGCCGCAGCGGGTTACTGCCCCTGTAACTCTCGCTGTCTCGGCAGGTGGAGTGGAAATAAGTCCTAGCGGCAAGTCTGGCAGATCCTCTAAGTTGGCGGGATAGTCGACAGTGATCCTCCCTATTTTTAGGGAAGGATGCTCGAATGCTCGCGTGATGTAGGCAATACTTAGCAATCTCAGTGTAAACCTATCACATGCTAGTCAATTCGGTTGGTGATCCCTTTTAGCTGCTAAAACTTGTAAACTTTTAGAACCAAGTTAGTCATGCCTCTACACGTTGTGACCGTGCTTAACCCTTTCGTGAGCCTTACACTTTCGTGCCCAACAAATGGATTCTCTCAACTGAACGGTTAGAACTAATCGAAAGAATGAAGTGCATAGATTAAGCAAACTTGAAATATTTATTGAAAACAACTCAAAAACCTAAAACAACCGTTTCACAACTAATTTACAACATAACCCTTAACCCAAAGGGAGTTTAGAACATCATGGCGGCAAAGAACACTAGGTAATGTCTATAGAAAACATATGATCATTTGAACTAGAAGTACAATGAGTATTTATAGACAAATAAATAGGTTAAGTCCTCATTAAAGTATAAGTCCTCAAAAGTAGCTTTCCACATTTAATGTGACTTTAAACTCTGACTTCTTTGCGTTGAATGTGGACTTTATCTCGTTTGCCTTAGCCCGCAAGTAACCTCGAGATCTCACTTTGGCGGCTCTGCCCGCTGCTACAGACGTCGGAAAATTGAGTGGATGGTGGCGTTAGACTCAGGATTTTTAGCTCTATAAATCTCACTCTGGTTCTCCAACTCCAAAGTTTGCTGTCGTGGGCAGCAAGGTCGGCGACAACTTTACTCGGTAGCAACTCGGCAACAATTGTCTTCAGCTGGAACTGCTTCAGTACAGTCCCTTGGTTCGCTGCCTCAGCTTTGCATCCTCAGCTCCTCTTTTCCTCTTTCAGCCTTTATTACCTAAAAACAAAAATACGCTAAAACAATATCTCTTCTTTACAAAACGAAAGATAATCTATAAAAAACAAGGTAAAGCGAAGGAATACTGTAAAATGCGATGCATGAACCTAATTATGCCTAAAATGAGCTAAAAACAACAATAATAAGAGATGGAATATGTATAAAATATAGGACTTGTGAACACTTTACACACCCCTAAACTCGAACTATTGCTTGTCCTCAAGCAATGCAACGTAACATA
Organism: Hibiscus trionum; assembly: GCA_030270665.1. NCBI lineage: Eukaryota > Viridiplantae > Streptophyta > Magnoliopsida > Malvales > Malvaceae > Hibiscus > Hibiscus trionum. The sequence continues at coordinate 6,394,173 of BSYR01000053.1, forward strand.
CTTACTCTATTAATAATCAGAAAGAAGAACTTGTATTCAACTTGATTTTATTGCCTCAATGCTGTGGCACCTATATTAATTAGTGAAGGGAAATAAAGCAAAAAAATAACTTAGAATTTAATTTCTCATGCCAGTGCGGTGTGTGCATGCCTGTGTATAAGCTGAATATGTAGAATAAATAATTAAACAAAGATGTTGTTACGATTCAAAGGTTGCTGCCGAGGCAGCACAATTAAGCACAATATTTTTAATCATGGCAATGAGGGCTTCAGCTTATCACAACTACTCTTCTAGGTCCGAAGTTAAGATATGAGAAATCTATAAAACCTCGAACCCTAAGAGTAGAGTCATCCCGTGCAGACTTTCATTCACTCATGCTAATTTGTCTGTCACCTCAAGGATTTTAGTTTCATAGACTTTGATAGCAGGGGAGTGTCCTCGTACATGATTCTTCCTAGAGCATGTTGTGGGCACCTCTAGGGTAAAACACCATACTTTCCTTGTTTTTACCTCTACTGTCGTGACAGTGCTGTATTGTTCTGTTTCTTTTGCCTGCCTTGGCGGCTACCTGCAATCGTTGTTAGAACTTTGTAAAGAATTCTAAGAATAAGCATGCAATGTTCATCAGATATTCTAACACATTCAGCAAGTAACAAAGGTGTTTGACATTTTTAGGCAAAAAGAAAAAAATTCTAAGTCATATTTCATGCTTTTCCCAAGATTAAGTTCAACTTCCATTAGGTGCGAACATAAATTAGTCGGCTATCCTATCATAGGCACAAGTCATAATAAATATTTCTTTTTTCGATTATTACTAAGGCAAGTACAATGCAACCTAAATGCAACTAAGTATGTCTAAACAAAAGATGCGAGAGCTGTCCCCCCCCCCCCAAACTCGAGATAGGCATTGCCCTCAATGCACAAAATGGAAGAAAAAAATACAAGAGATAAAAAGAGAACTGAAAAACAATAAAAATAAAATAAAGAAAAAGGAAAAGAAAAAAAGTAAAAGTTGGCTGAGGGTTGAGAGGGTCCTTGAGTCTTTTCTGCTAAGGAGGAGGAAGAGGTGTGGATGACGAAGCAGCGGCCGGCAGAAGTCTTGGCGGCGGTCTTAGCAGGTGATGTTTTTGCTTTTCGTGGCGGCTGGACTCTCTTTGGCGTATGATGTGGCTCTTCTTGAGTTTTGGCAGAGGAGCAGCAGGAGATTTGTCGCTATCTTTTGACTCCGTCTCGAAGTTCACAGGCTCGGTGGCGATGATCTGCCGCTTCCTCTTCCTAGTTCATTCCTCCGTGGGTGCCGTCGGAGGAATAAACACCATTGGGATGGCTGCTGTTGCTGCTACCACTGTTGTTTCTGGCTCCAGAAGCTGCTGCTCAATCTCCTATGATGAGGATGTGTCTTCGTCTGTCCTTGTTGTGTCTATAGGTGCATGATGTTGTTGGTGCCTCTCGGGGGAGTCTGCCACTATGTTGGATGGGTTGTGGCTGAATGGGTTGGAGAGTGCGCCAGAGAGGGCACCTGGTAGTCGGTTTGACGGCTAGTGGCGGCAGGTGGCGTTCTTTTTGCTTGTGCCACTGCTGCAAGCTCTAAAGGGTATGGCGGCAGGATGGGTCCTTCACCGGAGAATTTTTGTAGGATATAAGCCACAAGAGCTTATTGGACCTCCCCCACGAATTTCATCAAGGACAGTTGCTGCTGCTCGATGCGCTTTGTGTTGTCTAGAAGGTTGTGCAGCAGTGTGAGGGCTTCCTTGCCTAGGACAACTTCAGTGCTGCCGGGGGCGACTAGAGTGTCGAGCTGTGCGACTGAAGGCTGGCTGGGCGTTGTTGGCTCTTTCTTCGCGTCATGCATCATCTGTATACGGACTTTTCTGGTCCAGCCTTCTTTGGCAGTCGTTAACTCATCTTTGGGCTTTGCCGGGACACCGAAGTTGGTGCAAAGTCCTTTGATGAGGGACGAGAAGTACAACCTGCCCTTCTTCTTTTTGAAGCAATTGTGGATCTTCGTGCATATGATCTCCCCAACATTTATCGGCCGGTTTGTCATAATGCTGTGAATTAGGGCGAGGCGTGGCTGGTCGACGGTTGAATTGTGGAAGGTGGGCAGCATGTGCCTCTTCACAAAGGTATTCCATAGCATTGCCTCGGGCAGCAGGTGGCAGCGCTGGACAGATCCCCCATGTTTGCCTGCCAACCACGGCGTGTTGGGCTTGTAGAGTTTGGCCTTGATCTTCTCGTAGTTGGCAGCTGTCAGTGACTGCCTCCATTCCTTGTGAGGGTTGTCATGTATGTCAAGGCCGTAGTATCTGTTGATGACAGCGTCATTCAGCTTGACCGGCTCCCTGCGGACATAGAGAAATGGCTTCTCCGGGCAAGGGTAATGGGAGTAGAATTCCCTGACCATGGTGATGTTGGCTACTTCTGGCTGTCGAGTGAACATCTCCCATCCCTTGTTGTGGATGGTTTCGAACAGGACAGTCTCTAGACCAAGGTCTCCCGTTTGTTTTGTGTAATGGAAACCTTGCTCCTCCCATATTGCCTATTTAGAGAACTGGTTTCTGTATCTCTCCTTGTCCTCCTTGTAGCAAAATCTTATGTTGGTGGGTTTTGGCTGTGATGTGGATGCCATGTGAATGGTTGTATGTAACTGAAACTAGAAAGAACAACAATGAGAGAGCAAGGGGGTCAAAAAGAAGATAGCAAGAAGGTGAATTTAAAGTGAATGAAATAAGGGTTGCTAAGGGGTGACGTGGCGGCATTAAATGCCCAACAGTCTGATTTCCATCCACACGTTACAAGATTTTCTTCCCGTTATTCTCGGAGCCGTTGGCAGCTATCCATTGGTGGTCAACTAGCCATTACGCGTTGTTGCACTGGTCTGCCATGTGCTATCTTCGGCGGCATGGTGGACGAGCTCTTTGATGGGTCTCTTTCTTGATCCTGCTCGTTTATTCCTAAACCTGAAAATAAAAATAAAAATAAGAATAATTAAATGACTTCTGAAAAATAAAAATATAGAAACAAATCTAATCCTAAAAAAATGAAACTCTAATCCTAATACAGAAAAATAAAAATAAATATAAAAATAAAAATAAAACGAAAATTAGGTTATGTTGGGAGGTGCATTTCTCAAACATAACCACTTCCTGAAGGTTTTGTGTTTAGCTTTTCGTCCAGGTATGTTCTTCCTCTCCTCAGGTGGGTCCTCTTGTTTCTTCAAGTGTTGTGTCACTGGATCCTTTAGTTTGTCCTTTGGCCTGTCATGGCAGCTGCTGCCCTGGCCTGTCTCTACGCTGATTTTTGCAGCTCTTGCATATCGGCATCCTTTTTCTTTTTCTGAGGGTTGTAGAACATTCATCTTAATGCTCTGGTTATCTACCCTCATTGTCAGCTCTCCATGTTCCACATCTATAAGAGTTCTGCCCCTAGCCAAGAATGGTCACCCAAGGATGATAGGGGCTTTTTCATCGGCCTCGTAATCTAAGATGAGGAAGTAAGCTGGAAGAATCAGGTTGCCCACCTTTACCAAGATGTCTTCGATTTTCCCTTCGGTTGTACAAATGAATGGTTAGCAAGTTTAAGCATGACAAAGGTAGGTTTGGCAGGCCCAATACCTAGTTTATCGAAGACGACCTTGGGCATAAGGTTGATGCTGGCTCCCAAGTCGCACAGGGCTCTAGTTTCATGTTTGCTGCCTATCCTGCATGGGATAATAAAGCTGCCCAAGTCTGTCTGCTTGGGCAGCAGCTTGTTGTGTAGCATTGCCATGCACTCTTTATTGATAGCCACTGTCATGAATTCCCCAACCCTCTTCTTCTTAGAAACCATGTCTCTGAGATGTTTGGCATAGTTTGGCATACTTTGAATGGCTTCTATAACATGTATGTTGATGTGCACCTGTTTCAGAATATCTAGGAATTTTCTGAATTGATGCTCTTGTTGCTGTTGCTTGCGCCTCTGGGAAAAGGTACTGGCAGACGGATATACTCTATATGCTCCTTGCTTGGGGGCTTAGTTTGAGAAGGATCATCTGCTCCAGGACCGCTGTCCTGTTCTACTCTAGGGTGACTAGTATTGATACTGCTGCGGCATGCTTCTTTTTCTGATCCGGCTGGGTTTCTGGTTGTGTTTCCATCCTGGGTTCATCCAGCTGCTTCCCACTTCTTTTAGATATGGCTTTACACTGCTCATAAGTGGGTTTGGCTGCTGACTCTAAGCTGCTGGATGCTGCTCCCATTGTCCGGCTGCTGTATATCTCTGTAAATTGCACAAATTGGGTCTACAGGTTCTTTATAGCAGCCTCCTGGTTGTTCATCTGCATCTCCGTCATGTCCATAAAAGACTCAGTTTTATCAATAAATTTATTTTTGCACACAATAAAGTCACAAGTTCTAGACATGAAAGTGTGAAGGGTAACTTCTAGTGAGTTATTGTTGTGTGACTGCTGAGTCTGCTACCTGGACTGGTTCTGTTGGTAGCCACCTTGTAGCTGTTGTGGGTTTGCAGTTGTCTTTGGGTTGCTCCAGGAGAAGTTAGGATGGTTCTTCCATCCAGGATTTTAGGTGTTCTGAGCAGGTCTGCTATTCCTCGCATATCGTCCCATGTAGTTGGCAGATGTTGTCCAGTTAGAGGAATCATGGTTGCCCCCGCATTCGCTACAGAACGGTTCCATAACCTTTACCTCATGGACCTTCCCAGCGGGTTTCACGATGCTCATGACTATTTCTGTCAGCGTGTCAAGGCGAGCATTAACAGAGTTCGAGGTTTCTACCTCGTTTACACTGGTTGGCCGCCTTAGGCTACCTCGGCGGGCTACTTGATACTTGTAGTCATTTTTAGCGGCTTGGTTCAGCAGCCGTAGTGCTTTCTCTGGAGGTTTGTCGAGGATGATCCCATTGGCTGAGGCATCTATCATCATCCGAGTTGGGTAATACACCCCGTTGTAGAATATGGATACCTGCTTCCAAGCCAGAAGACCATGTAGGAGGCAGTTATTCAACATCTGTTGGTACCGCTCCCATGCTTCATACATCGGCTCGTCATCTCTTTGTCTAAAGGTTGTGATCTCATTCCACAACCTATCAGTGACATTGGACGGGCTGAATCGATCTAGGAAGTCTTTACATAGTTCTGTCCATGTGTTGAAGGATACAGCTGGTTGGTTATTGAACCACTGTTCGGCCCTATCCCTCAGTAAATAGGGAAATAACCTCAGCCTCTGTACATCCTGACGGACCCTGTGTATTTTAAATGCTATACAGATATCCAGGAATCCTCTCAGGTGCTGCCGCACATCTTCTGTGGTAGTCCCTGCAAAGTGCCCTAATGTATTGATCGTGTTAAACATGACAGGCTTTAGCTCAAAGTGGCCCGCCCCTATATCAGGTTCCGTCACTATCGGGTCGAACCCTCGGAAGTCATGTTCAAGATAGTCTCTAGTGGTGCAAATCTGAGGCAGCCTGGGCAGAAGTGGGGGATCCTGCTGTGGTGGATCTTGCAGACCTCTGGGCGGCAAGTTTTATTGCCCGCCATTACCGTTCACAACATTATTGGCAGGTTTTCACTATCCATATTTGTTTTGTCCTTTTCTTATTTGTTTTTCTTCAGGACTTCCCTGAGCTCCTTCTTAATTTCTCTTGCCTGACGTTCGATATCATCGTAAAAGAGGAGATCTCCTTTAGGGTTTTCCCTGGTCATACACTAGATAAAATAAAAAGTAAATAAAAGGTGTAGAAATTAAAAACGAAATTCGTTGTTACCAATCCCTGTCAACGGCGCCAAAAACTTGTAGGGCGTGTAAGTGTTCCCTTTTCGTGAGAGCGCAAGTGCACACTCCTACCAAGTTATAGTATAGAAGATGTCGAATCCCACGAGGATTGGTCAGCTTGGTTCGATTCGTAGTTTCTGCACAAGGAAAAGTAAAGACACAAATAAGTTGATTGTTGAGATGAAGATTAGAATAACATAAAACACAAATGATAAAAGAGATAATTCAGGTTGATAAAGCAGGCAAGGTTATGCTGCCACTTAGTGTGAAACTGTGTTGTAAAAGTCTAAATTGTTTTGTGCTGCCACGATATGCTGCCTCGACGGGTAATGGACGGCAGCTACGACCCTGTCACATGGCTGCAGCGTGTTACTGCCCCTGCAACTCTAGCTGTCTCGGTAGGTGGAGTGGAAATAAGTCATTGCAGCAAGTTTGGAAGATACTCCAAGTTCTGCGAGATAGTCGAATGTCTAGGAAAGGATGCTCGAATGCTCGCGTGATGTAGGCAATACCTAGCAATCTCAGTGTAAACCTATCACATGCTAGTCAATTTGATTGGTGATCCCTTTTAGCCGCTGAAACTTGTGAACTTTTGGAACAAAGTTAGTCACGCCTCTACACGTTGTGACTGTGCATAACCCTTTCGTGAGCCTTACACTTTCGTGCCCGACAAATGGATTCTCTCAACTGATCGATTAGAACTAATCGAATGAATGAAGTGCATAGATTAAGCAAACTTGGAATATTTATTGAAAACAACTCAAAAACCTAAAACAACCGTTTCACAACTAATTTACAACATAACCCTTAACCCAAAGGGAGTTTAGAACATGGCGGTGGCAGAGAACACTAGCTAATGTCTATGGAAAGCCTATGATCATTTGAACTAGGAGTACAATGAGTATTTATAGACAAATAACTAGGTTAAGTCCTCCTTAAAGTAGAAGTCCTCAAAAGTAGCTTTCCGCATTTAATGTGACTTTAAACTCTAACTTTTTTGCGTTGAATGTGAAATTTATCTCGTTTTCCTTAGCCTGCAAGTAACCTCGAGATCTCATATCGGCGGCTCTGGCCACTGCTACAGGCGTCGGAAAATTGAGTGGATGGTGGCGTTAGACTCAGGATTTTTAGCTATACAAATTGCAACCCGGTTCTCCAACTCCATAGTTTGCTATCGTAGGCAGCAAGGTCGGCGACAACTTTACTCGGCAGCAACTGTCTTCAGCTGGAACTGCTTCAGTATAGTCCCTTAGTTCGTTGCCTCAGCTCCTCTTTTCATCTTTTAGTCTTTATTACCCAAAAACAAAAATACGCTAAAACAATATCTCTTCTTTACCAAGCGAAAGATGATCTATAAAAACAAGGTAAAGCGAAGGAATACTGTAAAATGCGATGCATGAACCTAATTATGCCTAAAATGAGCTCAAAAACAGAATTATAAGAGGTGGAATGTGTATGAAACATATGGCTTGTGGACACTTTACAATCACCATGTAATACCCCAAAAATTATACCAAAATCATAAACCCTAGATTCAAAATATCCCTAATTTAGAATCCTAATTTTAAATTCCCTAGTTTTTAAAAACCCTAACATTTGAGAATTTTAGATTTTAAACCCTAATTTAGTTTGGGAAATTGATTTGTTCTTTAATATGAAATTGGTGACTTAATTGAGTTGAAATCAAAATTTGAGGGTCGTTATGCAAGGCGGGCTAAACATCAAGTCTTTTGTGTTAACCTTAAAATAGCTTGAACCCTAACTTAGTAATTTACTTATTAAATTGGGTATTTAATACCCTTCATCAACCTAAAACATGATAACAGCAACCACACATCCCCTCTCCCTCTCTCGACATGTAACGCCCCGGTTTTGGGCTTAGATGTTTTGGCGAGTCGGGTTGGGCCGATGGAACCGGTGTCGGTTGTTCGAACCGTTAAAAGGTGGATTAGGGAGATCAAGGTTTGGGATAGGATAAAAATATGATAAAAATTCCTAAATTCCTCTAAAATGATGTTTAAGACGTTGGCCAAATCAATTTTACGAAACGGGTTTTGTAAAGTGTACATATTGGGAAGTGACCAAAATGTAAAGATTTAGAAGTTAGAAAAATGTGTTTTTCAAGAAGAGTAAAAATCTTAGAATCTTTAGGGAGCTACTTGGCAATTATGCCTTTTTCCCTAATTTGGCATGTGTTTCAAATGTTATTAAAAAAATTAAAAGGCTTTTAATTTGGTTTAATTAAAAAGTTAGCTAATCAGTTAAAAAGTTTTTCATGATCATTTTTATTCCTTTTTCATTTCAGCCAAAAACTTATTATTTTCTCTCAAATCTCCAGATTTTCTTCTCTCTCAAACCCTCTCTTGATTTCTATCTTTTCTCCATTGATTTCTTCCATTTTCCTTCAAGTTTCTTCCAGCAAATCTTATCAAATTAGAGGAGAAGCAAGGATTGGAGGTAATTTTCATGTTATCCCTCTAATCTAAGTTCTTTAATGAGATTCTAAAGATATTAGACTCTTTAATACTAATTTTGATTGAGATTTTGTGTTTAGTTTGATAAACTCTTGAAATCTTGATGAAAAATTGGTTTAAAATGTGATTTTCGGACTTTGATTGATTTGGCTGGTTTGGTATTGTTTCTAAATGAGTTTTGAAAGGTTTTTGGTGTTGAAGTAGAGTCTTAATCATATAGATCCCGAAATTCTTGAGATCCCTAGTTTTTTAAGTGTTTTGGGTGAGTTTTTGAGGTGTTCTTGAGGATTTCGAGTTGATGGAGGTATAAGGATGGTTGTAGGTTGTTTTTGGATGTTGATGAATGCTTAGAATGTGTTGGATGAGTTGGGTAATGGTTGGGTGGCGGTTTGAAGTCAATCAATTGCGTTTTCGGTTGTGTCGGATGGGTGTTTTGGTGCTTTAGAGCATGGCTGCGGGATTTCTTGTGTATGATGGAGTTCTGGATGCATTTTAAAGCATTGAACATCTATTTTGTTGTGTTTAAAATAGGGGATAGTAATTTGGAAGTGAACGAGGTGATTTTGGAGGCTTCGGACGATCGATAGTCGCGTCGGCAAGCGTGGTTTCGCGAGTCGGTGAGTGGAATTTGGTTTTCCAGCGTGGGAACATTTTAGAAATGGTTTTGGGAACTTAATAAGAGCTTGAAACGCTTTATTAAGTTCGAAAGTAAGTAAATCGAAATTTCTCCCTCGATTGTGCTAGTTTTGAGCCTTTGGTTGCACTTAATTTTAAATACATTTACCTACTGTTTTAAAGCATGTTTTGAGAATTTAAATTGTGTATGATGATGCCATGTGGTTTAAGGATGCACTAGGTATGTGGTCCTTGTGTGCATGTGTTGATGCATGAGGTTTTAAGCATGGTTTAATGCTTGTTGATGGCTTATCATGAATGCTTTGTAAAAATAGTGAGTTATGCATGAGTTATGGGTTATATTGGCAAGTGATGTTGAATAAAATGTTTTATAAGTGAAATCGGATATAGTTAGCTGGCTATATGATTGAGTGCACTATAAACAAGCCGCTTTGGATGTTGAGGGGTTGTGATTTTACCGAATACTCCATCCAAGTACCCTAACAGTTGATAATTGTTTAAGGTTGAAACGGTTGGGGGTAGCTCCCAGGTGCGAACCTTGTGTTTTGTCCTGTCTCTCGTTAGTGGATTATACATCTACCAATGAGTGGTGTTGAGGGGTTGTGATTGTACCGAATACTCCACCACGGGTGTCACAATGATGGAGGGTCACTCTCGTGTGTGAGCCTTGTAATGCCGGTAGAGTGTTTGAAGGGTGTGGGACAACCCTTTGTAATACGTGTATCCGATACTTTGTTTTTGAGATCGTTGTTATCACTTGTGAGCCAATATAATGGAATTGTATAATGTGGAAAAAGTTGCTAATGCATGTTTTAGTTTAAGCTTAGCATAATGGTGTTTATGCTTGGAAAGCTTGGAAAATGAGTAGCAATGGTTTAGTTTGCTGATTTTGATTGGATCATGTTTCATGATGTTTAAATCAATGAGTTTGATGAAAAAGTGCATGGTTTAGCAAGAAAGGCATGTTGGTTTTGAAAATAGTGAAAAACGATTTTGTGCATTGATGATGTTTGTGGTTTTGAGCAACCCTCACTAAGCGTGTATGCTTATGCTCTCTTTGTTTTATCAATGCAGATAATTAGACTTTTGAAGGCAGCATCTTCGAGGAATCACACCAAGACATTTTGCTAAAAGTATGTTGAGCTTTTGAACTAGTGTAATAAGGGCAATAGGGGTGTCTAATGCTTGGATGTTGTTAGTTTGTTGGTTTCTGGGTTTGAGCAAGTTTATAATGCGTATTTGGTATTGTAAATGGCCTTTGGGATTGGTTTTATGCTTGCCTTTGATTTTTAGCCTTTTATTTCTTTTGACATCTAGGGAGCATGCCTTTAGTTCCATAGCTTGAGTGAATGATGCTATGATGATGCTTGTGCTTCGTAAATGTGGTCATTGATGTGTATTTAAGTTGTATGCATGTTGGGGCATGTGTCGGGATTGTTTCGGAGGACGAAAAGTGATTTAAACCAGCTTTTTGGAAAGTTGCAGGCCCAAGCGTTTCGGAACGCCCTTGCCTGTTTCGGAACAGTGGCCTGTAATGGCCTTGGAGTTTCAGAACGGTGAGGCTCGTTCCGGAACATTTTGCCTCTGTGAACCATCGTATCGAAACGTGTCTTGTGGGGTTTAGAAACGCACTCGTGTATCAAAATGGTCAACTATGTTTCGAAACGGCCGTTCCGATACGAGGCTTTTTGTTTCGAAACACTCGACCGTTGGATCTGTATTTGAATTGTCCTGAGTTCCGTTACTTGTATTTTGGTCCCTGTTTTCCTTGCATGCAATTGAATGTGTTGTAGATGTCTTTTTGAGCTGAAATTTCACCGAGAAGTATGTAATGAATCTAATTAAAGATTGGTAACTTGAATTTGGTGAAAGCCCTTGTAATTTATCAATTGTACAAAATGGTCCATAATCCTTAATCGGTTTTAAATAAATCGGAAAATGTGTTGATGTATTATCTGTTTCTTGTGTACGTACACATAGGAACCCAAGTTGCATCTAGACAAGATAAAAAGGAAAAAGGTCGTTTATTGAGGCCAACTTTCCAGTTTACTTCAATAATTCCTGTGTGATCCATTCTGTTCAGTCTCTCGGCCAGGCCGGGTCGAGAGGGTTACACGACATTTTTTACGCTTCTTATTTCGATCGAACTTTAGTGAGTCTCTTGCATCGCACAACTTTAATTTTTAAAGGATTTGGATATGAGATCTGATGCAGTTTACTATAGTAAAATGAAATGGATAGAAGACTACAAGTACAACTTGAAGCCGATAGAGTTCTCACAAGAACAAGATGAAAGCAATATTTCAAAGGTTTATATTCTCCAAAAAAAGTCCTTACAAATGAACCTAAGGTGCCTATTTATAGTGTGGCTAGGCACCATATGAAAAGTCACACAAAAGAGAGATGAATGCTCATCTAAATGCTATTGAATACAAATAAATGAAATGTTTCTTTCTTATCCTTTTGTTGGATGAATTTTACTTCAAATTGAGATGAATTTAGCCTTAAATTCGTCCAAAAGGAGTGGTGACTCTTGGGCTGCTTCATTTTGCTTGCAAATGGATTAAAGGGAATGAATGTGGACATAGGATGAATGTAGACATCCCACACGTCCAAATCAGCTTGTCTCTTTGAATTCCTTACTGATTTTATCACTTAATTTGATGATTAAATGACATTAAACCAGTCTTCATTGCTTGCTCATTTGTATAATATGATCAACCTTCAAAAGATGATAAATAAAGGCCTTGAATGCATAGTTTGAATGCTGATTATTGCATGTCCCTTCTCTTGAACGTGAATGGCCTTCATTGGTTCATAATTTCAACCTTGAATAGGTGAATTATGAAGCTTAAATGCTTTGTTACTCTAAGAAGATGAACAACCTTGAAAAGATGAAAAGAATTCAGCCTTGAATTGCCTTTAATGGCCTTGTTTGCCTGAGTAAAGATGGTCAGCAATGACTTGTTTCCAAGTTGAAGTTGAAAAGTCTCTTCTTTAATCCACAATTCATATGAACATAGACACACGCAAATGATTTATTCAAACTTAAAATAATAGATTCATGAAACAATTAAATAGTTAGTTAATTGAGTGAACTAGTTAAAAGAATGATCTAGTTTAATTAAAGAACTAACTTTATTGAATTTAACTAAATGCATGAATGAAGTAGTTTAATGAATGATTTAAGATACATAATTAAACTACTTCCCTAAATGAACTAAAACTATAAATGAAGTGCATGCTTTAATGACCAGCACACTTTGTTAATGCAATGGAAGTTATGAAATACTTAAATTCTCATGCAAATGCATGCATGAGCAAGGTAAGGCATTCCTCCCTTATTATTTCTTCTTTCCCACGTTCATGGCTTGTTGTAAACAAGCTTTGCATGGCTGATTGAAGTTCATTGGCCCGTGCACGTGTAATGGGGCCACTTTGGTACTCCTCTAGGTCCTTGTTCTTGATGGTCATATCACCTTTTCTTCAGGCTGGGTTTAGGGGGTTACATTTAATAGTATCAGAGCTAAGTTCAAACCCTCAGACTGTGAGGCTCATATAAAATTTTAAACTTAAAATGATTTTTTTCATGCATATTAAATATTTTGGGGCAAAATAGGATTTTCTGATAAATTTATTATTTTTAAAGAATTAAAGATATGATTTGAATAGAGACTTCAAGTACCAACTCTAATTTTAGGATTAATTCATTTTGTAGATAGACTATTATGCCACCACGTAGGAGTTCTAGATTAGCGTCTAGTCGAGGCCGAGGCCATGCGTGGCAATGCCATAGAGTCAGGATGAAAACCACGGTGCTAATGAATAGGAGCAAGCCGTGGATCAGACCGAAGCTCATCAGACTGGAACTCAACGGGTTGGTGGAAAGGATCCACCTATTCAGCAGACTCTGAATGATGGTCCAAATGATTCTAGGGATAGTGAGACCGATGGCTTGGATACTACTATAGTGAATAGGGAGTTGCTTCGTTACCTCCGCCAGTCTGAGGGTGTTAAGAGGCTCATATCTATCGAGTTCTTAGTTGCCGGGATGACTATGTTTGATGGGAAAACTGGTACGAATCCGACTGATGTTGAGTACTGACTGAAGAAGTTTCAGAGGTTGTTTGTTGAGATGGATTATCCTACCGACCAGAAGCTTAGGGCTGCGATATCACTGTTACAGGGTGAAGCCCATAATTGGTGGGAGGCTGAGGATCATGTTATTCTAGCCAGTCAGATCTCTTGGGACCATTTTCGACAGGCATTCTGTGACCGTTATGTTGGGGTAGAGTATTTGGCAAAGTGATATGATGATTTCATGAATTTGAAGTAGAATGACATGTCCGTGAATGATTATGAGATAGAGTTCGTGAGGCTCATTTAGTATGTCCCCAGATTAGTGACCATAGAGAAAGAAAAATGTGACTGGTTCCTGAAGGGGCTACGTCCATCGATTAAAACGGGTGTCGCTTTACATATGGACAAGAAGTGTAAGGAGATTACTCAATGAGCTTGGACTGCTGAGCGGAATGAGGCAGAGATGAAGCAACAAGATTCTCAGAGTACCGATCGAGCTAGGAAGAAAACGACCACATTAGTTCAGTATAGTTAGTGGGATCAGTCTAGGAAGAGGGCTAGGGAAGAGTTTGATTATCACAATCATCAAAGTGAGGGACCTGCAATATTGACAATTCCAACTACTAGTGTTAATGGTTCAACTGGTTCTCGCTCTTTACGTATTTGTTCTTATTGCAATAGGAAACATAGTGGAGAATGTAGAAAGAAGACAAGGGCATGTTTTAAATTTGGTTCCTTTGATAATTTCTTCAGTGATTGTCCAAGTCCAGATACGGCTTCATTTGTGCAACGTCGGTCTTAGAAATTAGTTCAGACACCTAGTGGGGATAAAGGGCGTGATAAACATTCTTCTTTGGGTACAACTAATAAAGGTAGACCTGTTCAGAGTAATAGATCAACTAGATCTGAGGTTGGACGGTCGAGCTTGGTTTATGCAACTAAATCTCGTGAGGGTTATGATGACGAGCCAAAAGACATATCAAGTACATTTCCGATGTTTTAGTTTTTACTTTTATGTTGAAGGATGAGGAATTTAGAACGAAGAATTTTAAGTTGTGACAGTTAATTTTTGGGATCTATGTCTAAGTTTGAAAATTTTGAGGACGAAATTTCTTTTAAGGGTGGGAGAGTTGTAACACCCCAAAAATTACTCCCAAATTATAAACCCTATATTCGAAATATCCTTAATTTAGAAACCTAATTTTTATTTCCCTAGTTTTTAGAAACCCTAATGATAAGTGCACAAAAGTCCTATATTTTCACCATTTTTACATGGCAATTCTTGCTTAACCTAAAAATAACATATTTTTAAAAATGCAATTACTTCATTTATTCAATTGATCTTTTTTCTCTATATTTTATATCAATAAAATTAGCTCCATAAAATCTGGTTTTGTTGTTATAGAACACAGATGATTTTAAAATCTTTTATACCATGCAATCTAAATTCCTTATGCATGAAGATAATCAATTTGGTCGTTATGGTCGGACTCTATTATGGATTTCTAACCACATTATCCATAGGTCCCTCTTATATCTTCCTTCTACGAGCTCGAGTTATGGAAGAAGGAACCCATAACAAGGTATCAACAACAATTGGGTTCATTGTAGGACAGTTCATGATGTTCATATCAATCTACTACGTACCTCTGCATTTAGCATTGGGTAGACCTCATACAATAACTGTCCTACCTCTACTGTATCTCTGTTTCATTTCTTCTTGAATAATCACAAAGACTCTTTTGATTATGGACGTACTACCAGGAATTCAATGCGTAATCTTAGCATTCAATGTGTATTCTTGAATAATTTAATTATTCAATTATTCAACCATTTCATTTTACCAAGTTCAATGTTAGCCAGATTAGTCAACATTTATATGTTTCGATGCAATAACAATATGTTATTTGTAACAAGTACTTTTGTTGGTTGGTTAATTGGGCATATTATATTCATGAAATGGGTTGGATTGGTATTAGGGTTTCTGCACTTCACCGATTCGCCTAGCAGCACGACGCTTTTATTGCTCTCCCACAACCCTGTTTTCACGGTTTAGACTGCTCCCATTTCGCTCGTCGCTTCAATGGGAATCTCTTTTGCTTTCTTTTCCTCCAGCTACTAAGATGTTTTAGTTCGCCGGGTTGTCTCTTGTCTGCCCATGGATTTAGCAGCAGTTCGAAAGGTTGACCTATTTAGGAATCTCCAGATCTACGTTTATTTTCAACTCCCCGAGGCATTTCGTTGCTTACTACGCCTTTCCTCGTCTCTGAGTGCCTAGGTATCCACCGTAAGCCTTTCCTCGTTTGATCCTCGCCTTTAAATTAACTTAAATTTACTTTAAGGATATGCCATCCTAAGGTGCTGCTAAATGAAATGGAAGTATCTTATCAACGTCCATGAATGATAAATCATAGATCGAATTGTCGAATCAGAAAAAATTGGGTACTATCATATAGCTTCGTTTCGTCTAAGTTCACGAGTTGGAGATAAGCGGACTCGAACTGCTGACATCTGCCACAAGGTAAACCACCACCTCTCAGGCCCCCGACTGATTCTACCATAGAGGCCAACGATAGACAATAACTCCCCCACGAACACAGCTTACAAATTTCATCATATTGTGCTCTCCAAAGAGAAACTCTTCTCAAAATCCTAAAAGGTGCTGAGTTTGAATCCCATTCTAACTAAATATTCTTGTGGTTCCGGAGGATCCAGCTACAGGAGAACCAGGAACAGAGAGCTTTCCCCCTACGACTCTTTGGTCTTAAGAATGCTAGTTTTAAGAATGAGTAATTTCCCTTCTACGACCCTTAGTGCCCAACCTGAGCGCAGACAGCTAATACATTCCACTTATTGAACTGGGTTCTATGGTCGGTCTGCGACCCCTGGATACCGAAGGCGTCCTTAGGGTGATCTCGTAGTTCCTACGGGTTGGAGACCATGGGGTTGGTCTATGGATTTTCCTACCTTTTGCTGCATTTCGCTCAAAGGGTTGAAGGGAGATAGGGCATCAAGCTATTTGCAAGGGCCAACTTGATCCTCTTCCCTAGGGATCCCAGATAAGGATCCCTAGGGGAGCCGCCGACTCCAACTACCGTCCATGTACGATCCATACTAGATCTGACCAACTGCCCATGCTACCTCTTCTACGTTCTTGACAGCCCATCTTTGTCTTAGTAGATTCTTTCAGTGGAATGTTTTGGTCCTCTTCTACCTTTTCGGGAGCGACTCGTTCTTCCCGAACGTACCATACAACTCTCCGTTATACTGTGCTCTCCAAGTGTGCTTGTTCCCCCTCATTCCTTACCATGGCAAGTATTTGTGAAATATGAAATAACTTCGATGGGAGGAAAAAAAAGGGCGTTAAGAGACCCTCTTGCCCCAGTCCTAAACACTCTAAGATCCTTTTTCAAACATTCTCCCATTTCGAGTCAAGAAATAGATAAATAGACACATCCCATTGCACTGATCGGGGGCGTTCCTAGTGACTGAGGGGCTCGAAGACCAAGAAGTGAATTATTTATCAGCCAAGCATTCTTCTTACGGTTAGATCCAATCTCCTGGTCCCTGCGAAAAGGAAAAAGAATTTCACGTTCTTCCTTTCGGGAAGGGAGGATTAGGAAAATCCTATTGAAGATACGTCACCCCAGAATGGTACGATCCCTCCGTCACCCCAAAATGATACGATCCCTCTATCACCTCCGGGAAAAGCACGAAAAAAGGCTCTAATGGTACGATCCCTCCGCCCCCCAGAACGAAATGGGTGATCTCGTAGTTCTTTGCCTGTGAAGATACGTTGTTAGGTGCTTCATTTTATTTTCCCATTGAGGCTGAACCTAAACTTGTGCTCGAGAGATAGCTATCCATACACTGATAAGGGATGTACAGATTATCGAGAAGACAGGAGCCGTGGCGGTCGCCCCCGGACCGCCCAGATCCCACGAGTGAATAGAAAGTTGGATCTACATTGGATCTCACCTGAATCGCCCCATCTATCCTCTTAAGGAGAAGTTTGGTTTCAAATCCCGGTTCGAACAGGAGAAGTACGCCATCCTAATGTGCCTTGGATGATCCACATCTCAGGGTCAGGTGCTGATGAGCACATTGAACTATCCATGTGGCTGAGAGCCCTCACAGCCTAGGCACAACGATGCAATTATTAGGGGCGCGCTCTACCGCTTAGCTAATAGCCCATCGTGCGGGCCACCAGCTGGGGGCCCACTATGCCAAAAGCTAGAGAAACCCTATCCCTCTCTTTCCTTTTTACGCCCCTATGTCTCCACACGGGAGGGACCTATGAGCGTAAAAGGGGATCCTATCAACTTATTCCGACCTAGGATAATAAGCTCATGGGCTTGGTCTTACTTCACCGTTGAGAAACGAAAGAAGGCTTCCATCTCCAAGTTTAATTCAGATGTAGCTCGCTTCTTTTTGGGCGTGAAGTAGTGTCAAACTAAAATACCCAACAAGCATTCGCTCTCCCTTAAAAGGAGGTGAACAACCGCACCTTCCAGTATGGCTACCTTGTTACGACTTCACTCCAGTCACTAGCTATTGCGTGTCAAAAGTCCTATCGTAATAGTGCAAGTGTACACGACGCAAGTAGTAAAGTGATACTTGGAGTATCGGACATCGTCTCCACAGGGACTGGAAATAGCTTTAACCTAGAATTGCTGCACGAGAGAGAAAGAGTTTAAATTGATTGTAAAGAAATATTGGGGAAACAAGTAATATAAAAGATAAAAGAATCATGATTAACAAATAGGCCGGTAATTATTTGCTCGGTAGTGCAGGTGTTGCACTGAATAGAAACTTATGTTCTGTCGTCGTCCCTGTCGCGGCAGCACCTGTCGCGACAGCAGTCTGTTGTTGTTGCGGCAACGATAACACAACTCTGCACTTCAAGTTTGGCAAGAATCCCTTCTATGACTTGTCCTATCCCTAGGCCCAAGTGCTGTTGATGAACACTTCTTAGATGATACCTCCCGGCGTGAATCGAAGGGTGAACACCAATGTTTTTGAATTCTTCCTTAGCCACATAACCTTGTACTTATCCCTAAGTAGAGATGGTTTAACCATAAACTGGAAAACTCGTATTTATTTCGTTCGTATGCTTGACTCTTCCGATATAAAACAAATTGATAACCTCGCAATGCTCTCCCGATACTCTTGCGAGATATGAAAACCAGAATAAATAAACTTGAAGTTTTATTGCTTTAAACATAAAATTCCTAAAATAATACAATCCTTGCAACTACTTTACAGAATCAACCCTTAGCCCTAGGGGAAGTTTAGAACATGATGAAAATGGGAAAAACAACAACGGGTTGGGGAAGACGGCTAGGAATGAGGTATCCTCCTCTAGGTCGAATTACATGCCTTTATATAGGCCTTGGGTCCATGTTTTCTAATATGGCAAGAATACAAGTTTAAACTAAAGTACAACTCTATTGGAGATTAAATCTTTTGAGTATATGCCTTTAATTCGTCCTCTTTTCTTGCCTTGAGTTTCTTCCTTGAACTTTGGGCTTGGCCTTCATTCTGCCTCAGGGTTCAGAAAATATAGGAGTGGTCCACGATAGATCGGCTTGGAATCCCCTATCTGTCGAGCTCCACTTCACTTTTCCATTTCACCAATGCCGTCGTCATGGCTGCCATGGCAGCGTTTGCTCCTTGTCTCCAGTCCTGTGATCCAGCTCTGCTCCCTTGCTGCCCTGAGTCTGCCACAGTAGATTCCTGTAAAAGTGACCAAAATCAGTAGCAACTGTGCCATTTTATCTAATTGTGATGTATATGCAAAAATATACCTAAATGCAATGAATTATGCTTGAATGCAGCAGAAATATGGGTTAAATAAGGGGTAAAATATAGAACTTTTGCAGACTCAACACACCCCCAAACTCAAGTTCTTGCTTGCCCTCAAGCAAATATGACCTAACTAAAAATAAAATCTTTTAGGTTTGGCTTAATTTAGTGAACTTTTCATTACCTACCACACATGCCCTATCACGAGCAATACCTTGTCAAGCGTTTCTGGATTTATTCGGAACCATGCTATAGTTCTTGTGCAGTGTGTGCATGTTTTGTGAACAAATATGTGCCTAGACTCCTTTAGTTTACCAGAATAATTATGCTATTCACTTGAATTTTATGCCAAGTTTCATTTTTTTGGAGGCAATTCTTAGGCTCCTTTAGTTTTTTTTCTTAATTAGACTCGGTGTTTTTCTTATTTTGATTTGACTAGAACCTGTTTTTGGGCACCTCTAGCTATCTTCCTAGAGCCGGTATTAGGCACCTCTAGGGGTATTGAGTCTAAGTTTTTCTTTTCTTATATATTTTCCTAGAGCCAGTGTTAGGCACCTCTAGGGGCAACTCAAGTGGTTAAGCTTTCCTATTTTAGTTTACAAATAGAAGTCTAGACAGCATATAAGAGTCACAAAAGGTGTTCTAAAGATCAGAACTATAGCAAGGCTCTAAACAGTTCCTAAAAACATCCTAAAGGCACTGTCACGACAGAGTATGTCGCGACAGGTAAGTTTCAGTTCAAAGACTTAAGCCAAATTTTTGTTTATATTTTTTAAAACAAAAATAAACTTAAGAATAACTAATACTTAGACACAAATATAAGACACAACTAAAAGTTCATTAATGGAGGGATGCCACCCCCAAACTCGAGGGTTGCATTGCCCACAATGCATGACATAATGGAAAAATAAAAACAGAAAAACAAAATACATCACAAAATAAATAAAACAGCAAAGACAACAAAATATAAGAAAGAAACTTAATTTGAGGAGCTGTCATCGCTGCTGCTGATCTGGAGCTGTCGGCGGGCAGTGAATTTCATGGCAGGTGTTGGGAGATGCAGAGGCTGTTTTCTTCTTTCCCTCCCGAGGTGGCTAGACACGTGTGGGTGAGATGCGTGGTGGCTGGTCCAGGACCTCGATGTCGTCGTCGGAGCTGCTGCTTCTGCTGCTGGCAGACCTGCCTTAGTCGGAGGGTCCTTCGACAGTCTCGTTGAGCTTCTTCCTCTTCATCGGAGGGTAGTCCTTGGATATGTCTCGGGCAATTGATGGCTCGGAATCAGAATCCTGCTAGACGGAAGAGGAGGAGAACCCTTCCCAATATTTAGGATCGATTTCTGGGAGGGGGTCCTTTCTCTTCTCTCCTCTCGGGGGTTTGAGATTGTCTACCGCCTTCGCCTGTCGTGGCAAGAGTAGGTGTGGAAGCAACTGATGGAGTTCTGGGGCTTGCAGTAGGGGTAGGTGTGGGGGCAACAAAGAATTGTTCTGGGAAGGAGGTGAATGGCACATGGGTAAAATGTAAATCATTTTGAATGAAATTTACCATTGCGGCCGTGAAGTCCCTCGTGAAGCTCATCAATCCGAGCTGTCGTTACTCCATTATTTGCAGCGTCAACAGAATCTGGGCGGAGGTGTCTGCTGGAGCTGCTGCTACCGTCTGCTGCTGCTCTGCTGCGACAGATTCTGGGGAGTTGGGGCCTGCCGTCTGGTCTGTCGTGGTAGAGAGGTTGAAGTATGACAGCGGGGTGGCAGCTTTTACCTCCATTAGGCTGTAAATGTTCCTCTGCGTCCACCCCTTTCCTTGGACTTTGACATCTTCCTCAATCTTTGGTACATTGTGGCCCCGACAGATGGTGGTGATGAGGTTTGGGAAGACGAGAGGACCCGATGGTCGGAGGGCACACTCAAGCATTCCATCCCGTATGTAGCGACCGACATTAATTTGTCTTTCATTTAAAATGGAATGAACAAGAGCTAACCTTGGTTTGTCGACCGTGCTGTTGTGGGAGGATGGCATGATGCGCTTCTTGACAAAATGATTCCATAGTTTGGCTTGTGGAGTCAGCTGGGTTCTCTTCATAGTCCATCGGTGTTTAGGGTCGTTATTCCACTCCGTCCCTTCTTCGGTGACTTCTGCCATGACCGCGTCGTAGCCTGCCGGTGACAGACTATTCACGAACCTTCTGTGGGAGCCCTCCTTCTTACTCACGTACAATCCGCAGTGTCGTAGTCCCATGAAGTCGATTCCCCATACATCAAAGATTTCGACTTCTAAAATGTTCTGCAATGGCATCTCATGCCTTCTCGACATGGTCCCAGTCCTTTGGCATTTGTCACAACTTTTGTAGAAGGCTTGAGCATCCTTGAATAGTGTGGGCCAATAGAGACCAGATTGTAGAACCTTGGCAGCGGTTTTGTTTCCACCTAGGTGTCCTCCATACTGGGAAGCATGGTAGTGGTGAAGCACAACTTCCTGTTCATCCTGTGGTACGCATCTCCTAATAATCTGATATGTACAATGTTTGAAAAGAAGAGATTTGTCCCAATAATAATGTTTTGCATCATTTTGGAACCTCTTCCTTGCTTGGTAATTAAGTTCATGAGGTAGTACCCTACTAACAATTTAGTTAACAAAAGCAGCGTACCAAGGGGTTTCAGAAAGCTTACCTGCCGCCATGGCTGTCGCGGCAGTGCTGGTGGCAACAAACAGCTGCTCATCTGGGAAAGTCTCCAATATGTTGGTTCTATCTGTGGATTTACTCCTTCCCGTCTCCAGCCTCGACAAGTGGTTTGCCACTTGGTTCTCTGTTCCCTTCTTATCCTTGATATCAATGTCAAATTCTTGCAGCGACAGAATCCAACGTATCAATCTCAGTTTTGCATCCTTCTTCGTGAACAGATACTTCAATAATGAATGGTTTGTATGGACCACCACCTTTGTTCCAAGTATGTACAGACGAAACTTGTCGATTGAGAACACCACTGCTAACAGTTCCTTCTCTGTCGTGGCGTAGTTGACTTGGGCTTCATTTAATGTTTTTCTGGCATAGTAAATCACATAAAAGAGCTTATCCTTCCTCTGCCCTAGTGCTGCCCTGACAGCATAGTCATTGGCATCACACATTATCTCGAATGGCAAACTCCAGTCTGGTGGCTGTACAATCGGGGCTGTTACCAGCTTCTCCTTCAGAATTATGAATGCCTCAGTGCTTTCAGCATTGAAGTCAAAGGGACGGTTCTGCTCCAATAGGTGGCATAATGGTTTGGTAATTTTCGAGAAATTTATAATAAATCGTCGATAAAACCCAGCGTTTCCTAAGAAACTTCGAATCCCCTTGATTGTGGTGGGTGGCGGAAGCTTTTCGACGACTTCTATTTTGGCTCTGTCCACCTCTATGCCGCGGAAGCTCACCTTGTAGCCTACTACTATCCCTTCATCCACCATGAAGTGGCATTTTTCCCATTTCAAAACTAGGTTCGCCTCTTCGCATCTTTCAAGAACCTTCTGCAAGCTGCGTAAACAACCTTCAAAACTGTCTCCAAAGATGGGAAAGTCGTCCATGAAAATCTCTAGGAAATCCTCCACCATGTCGGAGAATATTGCCATCATGCACCTTTGGAAAGTTGCTGGTGCATTGCAGAGCCCAAATGGCATTCTCCGAAAAGCATAGGTGCCGTATGGGCATGTGAAGGTAGTTTTCTCCTGATCCTCCGGTGCAATTGCTATCTGGTTATAACCTGAATAACCATCAAGAAAACAATAGTAAGGTTTCCCCGCTAATCTATCAAGCATTTGATCAATAAAAGGTAGGGGAAAATGGTCCTTCTGGGTAGCTTTATTAAGCTTCCGGTAATCCATACAAACCCTCCAACCGGTCACAGTCCTGGTTGGGATTAGCTCGTTTTCTTCGTTGGTTACTATGGTTATGCCTCCCTTTTTGGGCACACACTGCACCGGGCTCACCCACTTGCTATCCGAGATGGCGTATATGATTCCGGCGTCAAGCCATTTGATAATCTCTTTTCTCACCACTTCTCGCATAGCCTCGTTCAAACGTCTCTGAGCATCAATAGTCGGCTTATGATCATCCTCCAAGAGAATCTTGTGCATGCATAATGCCGGACTGATGCCTTGGATATCAGCTATAGTCCATCCAATGACCTTCTTATGCTGTTGTAGCATTCTAATTAGCTGTTGCTCTTATTTCTGCATTAACTTGGAAGAGATGATTACAGGCAACATATCATTTAAACTAAGAAAAACATATTTAAGCTGCCCTGGCAGGGGCTTAAGATCTAGAGCAGGTGGCTTCTCAATTGAAGGCTTCTGGATTATATGTTCATTCGAAGTATAATTTAGAGGTTCGAAGAACTTACCTGGACGATTGCATATCCAATTTACTTCCTCATGACCTTCAGTGTCAGATGTTTCTGAATCGGAGGAGTCATTGTCGTTGTTGCTGCCGTGACAGTCTTCCAGATGACTGCTGTGGCAGTGACAATTTTATGTCATGGCAGCTCGACCTGATGCAGGGTTGGTCAAGGATTACTTCAGTGATGGCCTTGCATTCTTCTTCTGCATCAGCATGTTTAATTTCTTGTAGAACATTGAGTTTTATTTCTTGATCATTCACTCTCATTGTTAGTTCTCCTTTCTCCACATCGATCACAGTTCTGCCTGTGGCTAGGAAAGGTCGCCTCAGGATGATCGGTGCGTTTTCATATGCTTCACAGTCTAAAACAAGAAAGTCCGCAGGAAAAATAAATTTATTCACTCTTACCAGAATATCTTCGATCTTCCATTCTGGTTGCACGTAAGAGCGGTCTGCCAGCTAAAGCATGACTGTTGTGGGCCGTGCTCATCCAATACCTAATTTCTGAAACACATATTTGGGCATTAGATTTATGCTAGCACCAAGATCACAAAGTGCCTTACCCACGAATTGTTCGCAATTTATGCACGGTATGATGAAGCTCTCAGGATCCTTCTTCTTCTGGGGTGGATGCCTGTGCAGAATAGTCATGCATCCTTCTGTCATTTTTACTGTTTCGAATTCCCCAAGTCTGGACCTTTTTGACATGTCATCCTTAAGAAATTTCGCATAACCAGGGCATTTGCATGATGGCCTCTAACATCGGTATGTTAATGTGTACCTACTTAAAAATATCATAAATATTTTTGAGCTGGTACTCCTGTTTTTGTTTTTGTAACCGCTATGGAAAAAGAAGGTGGAGGACTATAATCTTCAAGACGTCCTTCACATGGGATTCGGATCTGAGGAGGTTTAAGTTCTTCAGCATCCTTTATTTGCTCCTCTGTCCCTTCTACTGTCGCGGCAGGTGTGTCGACAGCAGGTTGTTCTTCTTCTGCCGAGGCAGTGTTCATGGCAGGTATATCTAGGGTCGGTTCCTTACTTGGTATGCTCTTCTTCTCCGGCCCTTGTAACTGTTTCCCACTCCTAGTTGTGATTGTTTTACACTGCTCATGTGTGGGTTTTCTAGTGACCTCAGTATCATTAGGGAATCCTCCGTTTTGCCTTGGCTTGATATGCTGGGAAACCTAGCCCATCTGTGTCTCCAGTGATTTCAGGGTAGCCTCATGGTTAGTCATCCTCATCTCTGTCTTGTCCATGAATGACTCAGTTTTCATGATAATGTGATCCATGTTCGCCATGTAAGCTCCTGTATGTGACATGAATGTGGCCAATATATGCTCCAATATACTAGGTGCGGCTACCGGCTACTGTTGCGATTGCTGTTGTGGTTGCTGTCGCGACAGGATTCTGGGTGCCCCTTGGTTTTGGTTGTTCTGCATTTGAGGATTCAATGCATTGTTCGGATTGCTCCAGGAAAATTTAGGATCTTTCCTTCAGTTGGGATTGTAATTGTTGGAATCGTAGTTTCTTGGCTTGTTATAATTCCCAAAATACACCCCTTCTTCTAACCGTAATGGACAATCTTCCGAACTGTGGTTCCCACTACAAGTCTCACATACCTCTTCTGCAGAATATACATGTTTAGAATCTTTCCGCTGTAGATTTTCCACCACCTTTGTGAGGTATGCAACCTGTGATTTCAGGGAATTGTCAGCTTTATAATCCTTTATAGTTGTCCCTCGTTTGCCCCCTCTCCTAGCTGTAGGAAATTGCTCATCATTTTTTGCTAGATTTTTCAATACTATCATTGTCTAGTCTGGTTCCTTATCCAATAATAGCCCATTTGCTGCTGAATCTATTCTCATACGAGTGTGTGTATTGGAAGCATTGTAGAATTTAACGACCTGATTCCACACGGGGAATCCATGCATCGGGCAGTTCCTTAGAAGAGTTGTTAATCTGTCCCATGCCTCGTGTATTGGTTCGTCATCCTCTTGTTGAAAAGTAGCAATTTCGTTACGCAATCTCTCAGATAAATGAGAAGGATTAAAACGAGATAAGAATTCACGAGAGAGATCTGGCCAAGTTCGTACTGAACCCGGCGTTAGTTTATTCCACCAAGTCTTAGCTCTGTCTCTCAGTGAATGAGGAAATAACCAGAGCCTCAGTACTTCCAGATTTATTCTTGGCAATCTAAACGATCCACAGATTTCTTGGAACGTTTTCAGATGTTTTCGGGCATCCACTGTAGCAGCACCACTAAACTGGCCAGCGGAATTTATCATGCTGAACATAATAGGTTTCAGCTCGAAGTTCTCAGCTTCCACGTCTAGCAAGGTGGTCTCCAGTTCAACATGGTCATTAACCATGTAGTCGCGACAGGACTGCCATGCGGCAGCGGCAGCGGTAGGCCGTTCATTATGGACATCGTGGGGAGGATCTTCAACAACCCTCTGGTTATCATCTACTCCGTTGTTTTGCATTGCTTCTACCTGTTCCTCAAGATAGTCGTTTCTTTCTATGAAGAGTCGGACTCGGTTCTTGAGGTTGTACGTGCGTTTGATTTTAGGGTCTAGTTCGTACTCAGGTTCTTTGCCTCGTCTAGATCTACGCATAAGCAAACATAAAACCTTGTGAAAAGCACATGGTAAATAATACGAATAAAAACAGAAAAATTAAAAAGAAAAAGTG